>JADKXX010005032.1:0-127408 GCA_017310255.1 Butorides virescens | reverse complement strand
GTGTGCAAGGTGCAGTGTGCATGCATGGGTGGCGCGTGTGCAAGGTGTGGTGCATTTGGGGACAGTGCCACATGGAGGGTGCATGCAGGTGCCCCGCATGGGTTCAGCACACTGTGTGTGCGTGTGCAACAGCGTGCAGGGGCCGTACACTGCGTGAGCGGGTGCCCCCACTCCTGTGCCTACTGCTGGCCTGGGCACTGAGCGGCCATGCTGTCCCCAGGGTCCTGTCCCCCTGTCCCCAGGGTCCTGTCCCCGCTGAACTCCTGACCTGGCGGTGGGGGGGGCCCTGCTGCCCACTTCAAAGGCGGTGGGCAGATCCCCCCTTGGGGCCAGCCCAAATTGCCAAGGGCTTGGCTTTGTCATGGAGATGGTGGCCGGCTCCTTTGGCAGCGAGGTGAGGTGCGGGGCCCTTTGTCCTGCCCTGCCCGCACCCTTTCATCTTCCCCTCCAGGCCGCCATCACCGCTGCCAGCCCAGCCTGGACCCTCCACCCGTCCTGCCCCCTGCGGGACCCTCTGCCTGCTGGGCTCGCCCAGACCCCCCACCCCTCTCCCGTGGTGGCCATGAGCTCCACAGAGCACTGCTGAGGCCAAACTTGCTACAGGAGTGTTCTGTGCATCTCTCGGGGCGAGTTTGCTTTTGGTTGCCCCATATCCCTGGCATCGCGGCCAGGGCTCCCTGTTTGCAAAGTGTCTCCACTTTTAGGCTTGTTTCTGGCTCCCCGCTGTCCCCGCGCAGGGCTGGCCAAGCCCCATGTAGAGACCCTCGTGCAAGGGGCTCGTGCAGAGGTGCCTGGGGTCTTCCAGCATGGAAAAGAGCTCCTTGTGTTCACTGGATCCATGTGGTGGGGATGGGGCTTTCCCAGCAGGACCAGTGGCTGCAGTGGATCAGGCAGAACATCCCGATAAATGGAAAAAACGGACCCGGTCTGGAAAGAGGAGGCGAGAGGCAGGCTGGTGTTTCTGGGCCCATTTTAAGCACTGAATATACCTGTTTAGGAAAAATGCCTCCCCCAACACCCAGTGATGGAGACCCACAGGCCTGCCGGGGCCGAGGGCTTCCCTCTGCCCCAGGGTGGAAGGGGGGGTGATTCTGCAGCCCCACCATGCAGCTGGGGCCCCCCCACTTCTGCAGCTTTTGTAGGTCTGAAAGTCTTGGGTTTCTTCTGAGGAGAGAGGTGGGAGGGAAAATTAATGAGTGGAGAAAGACATCAGCACACCTCTCCTCTGGATCAAGGGCACGGTTTTACACCCAGCAGAGGGGCCGAGATAAAACAGGGGCTTGAAAGAGCCTCTGATTGAGTTAGATGACAATTGAGTTGATTGAATTCTGGAAAAATATCATTAGTTGCTTTGTTTGTATCTCTTAGATTAAATACATACAAAGGGAGAAGTCAATCAGCCTTGTTCCCCTTGGAGGCAGAGGAGGAGCTGCCCCAGCCCAGCCCCAGCGATGCGGGGATGGGTGCTGGGGTGAAAGCCCCTTTCTTGTGGTGCTTCCTCAGGTCAGATGACTGGTGAGGTCCCTTTTTAAGGCACGTGCAGATGAAGGACCTATCCTTAAACCTCTGCTGGGTCCAAGCCCAGTGCTGCCAGTGCCAAGCGGCTGCAGGATTCATCTGTGGTGGGACCATGAGCTGGAAGGTGATGGGATGCAGCCCGTGTTTTCCAGGGCTGCCCTTTAAATAAAAAAACCTGAGCCTTTCTCCATTAAGCTTGAAAGAAAGCAGGGCAGAGACTGGTTTGACATAGATAAGGGTGAAATTCTTAGATGAATCGTTTTATTGAAATCAATAAACTGGACTTGGATTGATTAACTCCCCATCTCACCGCAGTGGGGATAGGAAATGAATGCGTGGGCTTTTTTGCTATAAACATCAACAGTTTCATTGCGAATGCTATAAATCATAATACTTCGGGGGGTTGTAAATTCAGGTTCCCTCTCTGTCTTGCCTTGTATAAACAGCTCTTGGCCCCAGTTTGAACGCTTTTGGGCAAGAGCTGTGGCGTGGTAAGAGAAAATGTTACGCAGGGAATATGAGCGTGTCGGGGGCTTCTGCAAATGCGATCCAGAGAGAAATCAGTGAGAAATCTCCCAGTGACTCACTGCAGAGTCAGGCTTTACAGGGGGATGATTTTATATACCTGTTGCTGAATACGCGCGTGCTTCACCGGCTGAGTCAAGACAACCCCGCAGCGGAAGGGATTGCGAGGCCGGCGGGCTGGTCGCTGGAAATCGGGAGTTACAGGGAACCAAGCTGGAAGATGTCCCCAGGCCTCATTTCTCTCTCCTATGTCACCTCTTTTTCTGCTCATAAAATCTTCACGAGCAGCGTGTCAGAGCCTCATGCTTCCTCCTTATTCGCAATTATGTGCAAACTTCCCTGTGAATTGCACCCCAGCTCTATAAAAAGCTCAGGAAGGCGGCTGGAAACGGCGGCTGGCTGAACTTTGAAATTCACCCTCTGCTCGTTAGTTATGCAAATCCTCAGATACTGCCTCTGGTCTGGCTTTTAGGTCACTAATCAAGCCCGGGCCCACAGTGCTAAATATTGCAAGTGAAAGTGCAATTGGGGCATCCCTTGGGGAGGTGAAGGTGCCCAGGGCTTCACATGGTATCAGTGCCCGTGGTGCCCGGGCAGGTTTTGGGGTGATGGAGAGCAAATCGCTCCGAGCATGGGCGAGCGGTGATTTGCTGGGCATGCACTTTTCCGTCTCAGTTTTCACTATTTCCAGCTCGGTTTTCCAGCTCTATTTGTTGCGCTAGTGAGGTCCATGAAAGCTGGATAAAAAAGTAAAAACCCCAATAACGAGGTAGAAACATTTGCCCTGGACAGGGGGGGTTCATGCTATGCATGGGACGTTTTGGGGAGATGGTGGTGGCTGGAGGATGGTGCGTTTCCCCGGTCAGTCCCTGCATGGGGGACCCCTCTTTAGGGCATGGTCGCCTCCCGTGAGACACTTTGCTCCCCCCGATCACTCGGTGTGTGCGTGCGTCGGGTCCCATCGGTCTTCTCCCCTTGAATTATTAACCCACAGCCTGCTCCTGGCCCCAGCTGGGATTTGTTGACTGCACAGCCTGCTGGCCAAGGTACAGGCCTTTCAAACTTTCCTAGAATTGACTTTCCTTGAACAAAAAGGGCTTCCCTGGAGCACTGGCGGTACCTACGTGATGGGCTTGGCTGGCTAATACCCTGGGATTAGCAGAGGGACACTTTAAACCTCTGGCCAATGGCAGATGTTTCCTATGGGGGACCCTTCAAGGACGCCCACTCCAGTCCTGTTAGCTTTGCGATCGCCCGGATAAGGGGCCGGATCCTTCCCCCGCGCTGCCCCACGGTCAGGATGGGCTGAGCCCTGTGGGGCTGTGAAGGGCGAGAGGAGTCCCAGTGCCCAGCCGGCCACACCACCGCCTTACTGGCCTCCTCCTCCTGCCGCAGCCGGGCCAAATCCAGCCAGGCGGCTGATCTGGAGGAGCTGGATCTGGGCTCTGTGCCACAGGGCTGGCGTGAAGGTGATGCTTTGGAACGGGCCGTGTCCAGCCCGCATGCGCTCGCCAGCCCGCGCGCTGCCCCAGCGCTCCTCGCCCTCCCGTGCTGGGGCGGTCTTTGACCTGACACTGGAGCCTGGCTGGCGGTGCTCAGCTCGGCGCTCATAAAACCGTAGGAGCAACCAAAAGAATCTGCCAGTTGCCAGAATAAAGGGTTGAATCACCGCAGGGCTGGGAAATGCTTGCCCCAACGCCCAGCCTCAGGCTGCTGCCCCCCGGGGTTGCAGCATCTCCTGGCGTGTTGCTCCGTGTTTGAGAACGTGGGGTTGTGATGGGGAACGGCCGGCTCGCTGCAGCCGCCGGCAACTTGCTCCTCATTCCCTTGGCGTTTGCACCTCCTGGGAGGAAGATGAGGCTTGCAAGAGGGGTGCCTTCGCCCACACATGTGTGTGGGTGCAGATCTGGCCCCGTCCTGCAGCGCAGACCCTAGCCGGGGCCATCCTGTGCTTCTGCAGTCTGTGCTCTCCAAATCCGGCTTTTTGCTTGGAAGTTTCTGCCCCTTCCCAGCAGCTGGGCTGCCCTGTGCGGCTGTGCCGTGCACCAAGCCCCGGTCCCTGCCCTCCCGGCTCTGCCAGTCCCATCAACTCCAGGCAAGCAACCCCCAGCCACACACACTCACTCACAGCAAAGCTGTGGGGCTTTTTTGGAAGCGTAGATATCAATCCTCTGTGTGCAGGAGACTAGAAAGCCATCAGGACAAGTGGTGCAGTTTTAGAATCATAGAATTGTTTAGGTTGAAAAGACCTTTAAGATCACCAAGCCCAACCGTTCCCCTAACCCTGCCATCCCACCACTAAACCCTGTCCCTAAGCACCTCGTCTGCCCAGCTTTTAAATACCCCCAGGGATGGGGACTCGGCCCCTTCGCTGGGCAGCGCCTTCCAGTGCTTGACAGCCCTTTGGGGGAAGAAAATTTTCCTGATGTCCAATCTAAACCTACCCTGGAGCAACTTGAGGCCATTTCCTCTTGTCCTATCGCTTGTTACGTGGGAGAAGAGGCCGACCCCCACCTGGCTCCCCCCTCCCTTCAATCTGTTGTAGAGAGCAATAAGGTCTCCCCTGAGGTTTCGGACAGTGAAATGAGCTGGGCTGTCTGTCCCGAGCATCAGCATCACCGCTACCATCGCCTCTGCTCGGCAGAGGGAGCATCGACCCCTCCGTGCAGAGGCAGCTGGAGCACATCTGGCTGCCAGGCGGGGGTGACTACAGCCAGCCTGGAGGCTCCTGAGGGTTAGGAGCTGACCCCAGCCCTCCCCCAGCCCTGGGGTCTCTGTCATGGGGCATCGCTCTGCCAGCTGCCCCCTTCTTTGCAATCGGTTGGGGGGATTTTCCCCCCATGGAGCTGCAGAAGGAGCAGGGGTTAAGCTGCCCAGGGAGCCCCACCAGCGATCAGAGCCCACAGCACTGACCGTGGGACTCCACTCTGCTTTGAAACAGCTTCTGTGCCTCAGTTTCCCCATCTGTAGCATTGCCTAAGCTCTGCTGGGGTGGGAGGAACTTTTCCTTGATGCTTTCCATGGGGAGGAATGGCAAATCCTCATAGAGCACCAATTCTTCTGGGACGAGCGCATTTTATCCTCTTTGCAAGTAGATGCTGCTCATTCGGAATAAAGCAGCTTTATTATGCAGAGAAAGCGCCCAACCTGGGGGGGGGTGATGGTGGTGTCAGCCTTGCACCCCGTCTTGCTGCGCTCTAACTCCAGTGGGGACAAGTTCTTTCCCTGGTGCTCACTGGTGACGGGACTTTCACGCCTGATGATTTTCAGCAGTAAAACATTGCGGTGCCATCCGATGGTGTGGAAGCACAGCCAAGCACGGGCCGACGAGGCTGCGCAGCTGATGCCACCGCATGGCCAGAGCATCGCCGGGGAGGTGCGACCACGCAGGGCTGCTCCGGGAACACGTTGCCCAGGCTTTTCACGCCGGTCATGCGAGGAGCTGCTGCGCAGCGGGGCGTGCAGAGCCGCCGAGCAGCCGCGGGGCCGGCCGGCCTGGCAGCAACGCCGCCGCCGCCGACGTCCCCCACGCCAGCGCCTCCCGTGCAAAGCAGCGTGCAACGCGTCCCCAGGCCTCGGGGACCTCTGCGGTGGGGCGCGACAGCCGGCAGCGCGGTTGGGCTCTCATCTCGGCGGCTCCGGGGCTGCCGTACCCCGGCTGCCCTGATCGCAGCCCTGATGGCTGCAGAGCGGCTTCCCACGGAGCCAGGGTTTGCAGCCGCTGCAATTTTGAGCTGCTTTGACCTGTGAAATAGAGACCTTCAGAAAAACCTGCGGGTTTATGCTCCTTGCTGCTGGCAGCCGTGCTGCTCCCGCTGTGGCTGGGAGGGCTGTGTCCCACGGATAGGGATGCTCCGTTCGGAGCTGGCCTGATCCCCTCTTAGCTGTCCTGGGCACACGGCGCTGGGTGCGTCGCTCTGGGGGAGTCGCTCTGGGGGACTTGGGAAAAGACAAGCGCCAAAACCCAAACTCCAGCTCTTGCACCTTCGCTGCGTTCTGCCTCCTCCCAGGGTGCCTCTGCCACCCCACAGTCTCTTTCCTTCCTGGTTTGAACCAGCCCCTTCCCAGCGCTTCCTAAAGCTGCTGAACACCGGCCCCAAAATACCCCATCACCCTATAGCCTATCTGTTATCATGTTTGGGGGACCATTTCGTGTAGAAAGCCATCCTTTGGGCAGGCCAGGGCTGGAGAGGGTGAGTTACCACCTCCCTGGCAGCCTCTGCTGTGGCCATGAGCTTGCAGAGCCCGGGATGGTGGGCACGGGGATCTGGTTTGATTTTCCCTTCCCCTGTCCCTGATTCCCCAGCAGCCAGGTCCAGGGCAGGAGCTCCAGCATCCCCATCCCGGGGCAGGGCTGCCATGGGGAGGGGATCTGGGCTGGGGGTCGGGACCCCGTCCCCCCTGCGTGTGTGCGAGTGCGAGTGCGTGCACACTCGGGAGTGTGTCCCTTGGGGTTTGCACAGCACATTAAAGCTATTCCCTTATCTAATCACAGCTCAGGTGAGTGCCATTAGGGTTATACGTTAACAGCGGTAACGATACCCTCTCCCCACACAGCCATTGGCTCTGCCTTGATCCCAAAGCCGAAACCCATCCCACTGGCCCGGCGAATGGCTCCATTTGGCTGCCTGAGCAGTTCCTTTGCCTGGTCTTTTGGGCACAAGAAGGAGAGGCTTTCCATGCGTAGCGGGGCTGGAAGGAGCTGGCAGCTGTGCTAGGAGGCACCACCAGCACCCCCTTTGCACCCCACGCACCCCATCCGTGCTCCCGCCCGGTGCAGCAGCA
The DNA here is from genome assembly GCA_017310255.1 of Butorides virescens. Taxonomy (NCBI): domain Eukaryota; kingdom Metazoa; phylum Chordata; class Aves; order Pelecaniformes; family Ardeidae; genus Butorides; species Butorides virescens. Next base: position 120,580 of record JADKXX010005032.1, on the reverse strand, counting down.
GAAGCTCCGGGCTCTCCCGGTGCTGTGGGACAGCCCAGTCCACCTCCGATGGGCTCCCCTGGAAATGTGGGAGCAGCTCCATCCCTCTGTTTGGCTGTGTTCCCCATTGTGGTGTCAAGGTTTCCCCATAAGTACGAGGGCTCCCCATAAGGAGCCGGGCTGTCTCATCCCGAATTTCCTCTTTCCTTTCACAGAGCCATAAAAAGCCTCCAGGAGAGAGTTAAGTGTAGCCCAGCATCCATATTCAAGGTAGTTGAATTATTCATTGTCAATAGTATTTCTTGCGAGTCCTTTTCTTTTCCTTGTGAATCACCCACGATACATTCCCCAATTCAGCAAACATCACTGAAACCAGCAATTAGTTGAGATGAGTAACTTTCCATCTCTGGCTTGGTCGTGAGTCCTCTTGCTCTGAGCCTTTGCTACTGGTACTGGGCAGTGAGGGGCTGGTGCCCAGCTCCCGGGGGCTGGCTTACCGGCACGGCCGGCTACCTGCCAGACCTGAGGCAAAGCAGAGGCTCCATCAGGGCTGAACGGCGAGGAGGGAATAACAAAGAACGAGCTGTGATGGATCTATTTACAGCTGCGGCAGGAAATAATAATTCCTGCTGAAATTCATGGCATACGTGGTATTCACAAACCGCCTTACTTCTTTATTCTTTAATTATTTTTTTTTCACTTTATCTGTCAGCTCCATTGCTTTCCAGCTGTTTTTTCTCCAAGCAGTGGTATTCAAATAGCAACACTGCAAATAAGATCATTTTTAAGTCATCATCCTTCAGAAAGCTTTTTGCTTTCAAATGAAGAAAAAAAAAAAAGTTAAATTTATATGAGAAAAGGAAAACCTTGTAGGAGTTCCTGAGCCTGGAGCAGACGGAGGGAGCCCAGCTTCTCACAGAGCTGCTAAACCCTGCATAAATCTCCGCCGGCACCTCTGGTTTATTCTGTAACTCCCTGGGAATCGCTGCGTTTGCAAATTCAGCACAGGTCCCTCCTGGGCTGGGATGCAGGAGTCCTCCTCATGCCGAGGAACCCTTCACCTGCAGAACAGCAACCCCATGGGAAGGGCAGGGGTCCCGTGGGAGAGGGAGGGGGGCGCGTGGGGTCCCACATGGGCCGGGTGCCCCCGGCATCGCTCCAGCCCCTCACTGTGCTGCAGTCGGTTTTGCTTTGGGCCCCCATGGCCAGTGTGTGCCAAAGAGGAGACAAATGCCCGGGAATGCTGCTGTAGACACCTCTTGCCACGTGTCTGCAGACATCTCCATACGCATCTTGCTCAATCAAATTGCCTTTTTTACCCTGCTTTTACCAGCAGAGCCACCCTGTGTGGCCAGAGGCAGGTTTGCTCTCGGCGGTGGTGAGGAGGGATTAGATGTTCGCTTCCAAACAGCCCCGGGCTGAGGGGGGTCCCTGCTCTCTAAAGTGCTGAATGAATTCATCACACCCCTCAAATACACGTTAGTGGCTAAAGCCCGGCTCTGGAGCTGCGAGATTTGGTTCCTACTCATCGCTGTGTTGCAGCCTTGCTGTGCACCTACCTTCCTCCTGGGACCCTTGGCCAGCCCGGCCAGCCCCTGGCATCATCCTGCTCCCGTTGTGCTGAGCCTGTGCCAGCACCTACTCCCAGGAGCAATGGCAGGAGGACACCGATCGTGACGTAGTCGTGGAAATGGGGTGCTAACTTGAATTGTGATTAAAAACTGCTGCTTTTGTGCCTGGGAGGGCTGGGGTCAGGTCCCAGCAGGGTGAGAAGCCTCCTGTGTCCACCCTGGCTCCCACGGGCACCCAGGGGTGCACGGACACTCATGAGCTTCCACACGTGGTTTGCTCAGTGGCCAGTGGCAGGGGCTGGACCTTTGCCAGCTTTTGCTTATTTAGTAGAAAACCAGCTGCCTTTGGCATCCCTTTGTCCTGCCTCTGATGCTCTTTTACATTTATCTTTCAGCATGGGAGGTGGCTTAGGAAAGTCCCCATCTTCTTGCAATGGGGATGCAGGGGGGAGACACGCTTAAAAGTAAAACTGAGTTGGTTGAGAAACAGATTTGCAGCCTGGGGGTTGGGGTTTTGCTGTGTGGAGGTTCTCTGATGTCTGATTAGGATTAAGTCCACTCTGGAGTCTTTGAAGCACAGTTTTGCTCTGGGCCACCCAAAATCCTGCTTCTGCTAGGATGGTCGGAATTTGCTAACATTGCAGAGACACCTAGATGTCAATCAGATTTGGCCCATACTGATGGACGTGCCAAGGACTCGTTAGGGGGAACGGATGAACAGGATGGCAGGCACACAAAGATCCCCTTTCCAGGCTGCCAGCGAGGTCACCAGCAATCCCTCCCTGCACATCTACAGCAGTGATGGGCAGTATCTTGTCCATGCTGGTACACCCCGGCAGCCCTGGGGAAATCCATGGAGCTGTTCCGGGCTTGCTCCTGCCCCTTCCCACGGCAGCACCGGTCTCAGCAGCAGAAATTCAGAAGAAGATGGGACAACGTGTCTGCCAGGCAACCAAATGGCCGGGTTCCCAGTCAGAAGGACAGTGCTGCTGAAAGCACGACTCCGTCAATCCCAACACCCTGGAACAGGATTTTGTCATTTTGGGTGGAGAAGCAAATACTCGCAGCTGTGTTTATTCCCTGCCCATGGAAGCACCAGGGACTTGTCAGCAAACTGCCGGGCATGGGCACCCTCCCTCGAAGTGCCACCCACACCCTTGCGGCCCTGGGCCCAGGAGGAGCTCAAGCCTTGGCTCTTGCTCTGCAGCTTGCCCTGTGAGCGTGCGATCTAATGAAGGAGCTAATGGAGAAGGTGCCTGGGCTAGTTTTGACTGTATTTTTCTGCTAGAAAGTGGCAGGTGCTCCTGTGCACAGTGGAGATGTGGGGCTTGATGGCCCCAAGCTCTGACCGTACCTGGGGGGCCCTCAAGGTGAAGTTTGGGCTGGATTTTGTCAAACATAGCTGGCCCGTGCACCATGTAGGCTTTCTTCAGTGCATCTTTAAAGACTGCACCAAACGAATAAGCTGCTACTCTCCATCTGAGCTCGGTATTGGGAGGAGGAAAGTAACCCTCTTGGTGGCAGAGAAATGCTGTCATCCCTGGGTTTTCCCTCTTTCCCCTGTCCTGTTATGTGCACCTTTGAGTGATGGCACCTTGGATTTGGGCTTCCTGCATAGACCCGGGCTTCCCTCAGCCTTCCCAGGCTCTATTTTTGCAGCCAGCCTGCCCTCAGCCCACCACAGGGCTTGCAGCTCTGCTCCTCTCGGGGACGGCATGTCATGGCACCCGGGATTTATAGTCCATCTTCTTGAGATGCCTCCGAATCCCTTCTGCTCTTTCCACCAAGCAATTTCCCCAATGCCTGGGTACTTTCCAACATGGAGAAACACCCTAGTGCTACCCAGGATGGACATTAAATCCAGTAGGACCCTCACAACTCTCTTTTCCACTGATCCCCAGGGAATTGCCTTTTTTTTCCCGAGTTCTCCACGGGTGTCTGTGTTGCTCCTCCATGTCCTCGGTGATGGCCCCACCCCTCCCTTCCATCCCCTCTTGGCTGACCCCTGCTCTGCTCTCTCTGCCAGGCAAGACCAGGACGAAAGACAAGTACCGGGTGGTGTACACGGACCACCAGCGCCTGGAGCTGGAGAAGGAGTTTCACTACAGCCGCTACATCACCATCCGCCGCAAGGCCGAGCTGGCCACTGCCCTCGGGCTCACCGAACGGCAGGTCAGTGCTGCGCTGGCCCAGGAAAACCCATATCCTGTCTGGAGATGGGGCTGGGAAGGGCTGCAGCCCAAACAGGCAGCGGTGGTCCAACCTTGCTCCGCATCTCTGCCTTCTCTTCCAAACTCCAGGATGCTCCCCTTGCCCCAGGGGTTGTCATCCTTGGCTGCATCTGTCCCCTTCTCTTCATCGCTGCCTTTGTCTTTCTGCAGGTGAAAATCTGGTTTCAAAATCGGAGAGCGAAGGAGAGGAAGGTGAACAAAAAGAAGATGCAGCAGCAAAGCCAGCCCACCAGCACCACCACGCCAACCCCACCAGCCGTCGGCACGCCGGGACCCATCGGAGGCCTCTGCAGCAGCAGCGCCCCGAACCTCGTCTCCTCGTCTCCGCTGATGATCAAGGAGGAATTCATGCCTTAACCTCCTTCACCAGCTAGAGACACCAAGACATAAGCACTATGCAGCAGAGCCCAGCCGGTCCGTGTGCTCTGGAGAGCGACGGCCCCTTCCCAAAGACACGATGCTCCCCGGCTGAACCAACAGGGTGGCCAGCGAGGCTGGCAAAGGGGGCACTGGCACCTTCCCAAGGGGCTGGTGAGCTCTCTCCTACGTAAAAACCATAGGTTAGGTAGTATTGCTCTCCTGTAGGAAATATGCACCGGTCTGGTCTCTGGTATTTGTAGCCCAAAGCAAGGTCCTAACGTCAGCAGGAGGAAGGGGTGGGGGTGGAGGATCGCTTTCCTATGGTGTGGAGCTGGTAGGATTCTTCCTTCGGTCCTCCTGGTGACCCAGCTGCCTGGCACTTTGGGGGCAGTTCAAACAAGACTGAATTACAAAAAAGACCTGGCTGGACTCAAGGCAAAACAAATTTCCGCTGAGCTGGTCTCCTGGATCTGCTGCGCCGGGAACGGGGGTGCTGAAGGCAGAGCAAAATGGACTGCGGGAGCCAGGCTGTACCCACAGCCACTGGACCTGAGGGGGGGACTCCTTCAAACTGCGACGATGCTGGTGAGCTGGAGCACGTCCTTGGCGAGTGTCCCTGCACATGCCCCCCCGCCACCCTGGCAGCACCCCCAGCTCTGCTCCTGTGGCCATGAAGAGCCGCATGGGGATGTGTCTGGCAGCCCTGGTGCTCCTGGCTGTGCTATGGAAAGGCAGCGCTGCAGCCATCCTCCGCCTGGAGCACAGGGAGAGGAGAGGAGAGGAGAGGAGAGGAGAGGAGAGGAGAGGAGCTGGGTGCAAGGGAGATGGACCGTCTCAGACCACCTTCCAACGGGTAAGGGGAGGAGAACGTGAAGATTTGCCATTGGGACAGGGTGCAAGAACCAGCCCCAGGCCATCTAGAAGGAGAGCTTTGTGGTACTGCTCCAAGGGAGTGCAGCCATTGTGGCCACCAGGAGCTGCTGCTGGGACGGACAGGGGCTACAGGCCAAGGAAAGGCTGGCATTGATGGAGAGGTGGTTTCCAGAAAGACAGAGAAGTGGTTTTTTCCTATTTTATTCAAAACCCAGAGGACTCCAGGTTTTGCTCTCCATCTCCCCGCTCCGCCATGCCCTGCAGCACCTCTCGCCCTCTGTGTGCCCCAGGCCAGTAACCGATACCCCTCTTTTCCTGCTGGTGAACTGCAGCTGAAACGTCCCCTCACCCTGCTGAGTCCTGACCGCTGTATTGGCCCTGGTTCCCAATGCCCCAAAGGCCAGCGGGGCACGGCTGGGACACGGGAGGTTCTGTGGCTCCTGCTCAGGGCTGTGCCGGGTGCTCCCGGGCTGTGGCTTCCCAAGACCAGGACAGGGATGAGGATGCATGGGTTCTCCACGGCAGCTTGCGTGGCCTTTCCCAGCACCACTTCTCTGTGTTCCAGAAAGGTGGAGCAGCAGACACATCCCCCGCTGCCTGCAGAGCCCTCACATCGCACCCGACACTCATCTCATCCCTCGGCCATCCTGTCCGCCGCCAGCCTCACACCGCTCCCAGCCCCTCACGGCCCAGAAAACAAGGTGCCCAGGGACGTGGTCCCTGCCATCCCACTGCACCCACCGCCCCGCTCCAGCTCTCGTAGAATTTGGGTCTCCCTCCAGCGGGGGCTGCTGCCACTTCCCTTGGCCACCGCTGCCAGCTGCGCTCGGTGGCAAGGACGAATGTTTGCATTGGCTCAGGACATTGGCTCAGATTTTGTGTATATAAGGCAGAATTGGTTTTCCTTTTTATTTTTTAGGCATCGGTGAAAATAAAAGCGAGCAGGAATCCCGCACGCCACGGGTTTGTTGCTGTCTCCTCCGGACCCATGGTGCTGTGGCAGGGGAGGGCTCCAGGGATGCACCGGTGCCAATGTCCCCAAGCGTGGCCGGGGTTGGGAGTGAAGGGTCCTGCCCAGCCCCACCAAAACTGGTGCGGGTGGATGTCTTGATGCAGCAGGCTTGCCCCTGTAGCATGCAGTGTGCCCGTTCTGCAGGGGCATTGCTGGGGGTGGCCATGGCCTTCGCCACCAAGAGGGCTGGCCGTGCCAGGCGACCCAATGGCTGCAAACTCACAGCCCCGGGGGCAGCCGGGGAAAGGGTGAGGCCAGGTTTGGGCTGGCAGAGGCCAAAGAACAAGGCCAGTTGCCCACCGACGTGGCTACCTCCCATTGGTGCCTCCTGGCCTCTAATCTTGTTTTATGGCTGTTGACGGGCTGAATATCCTCCTTGTCCAAGAAGAGCAAACAGAGAATGAGGATGTGAGATAGTGCCCGAGACAGCTGGCATCAGTGCCCAGCGCTCGCCTCTCTCCGTCCCAGCCACGTCCCCCCGGTCCTGTAGGGTACCGAGCAAGGGACTGCCCTCAAATCCCTGCCCAAAACGGCTCCTCCAGCCCCAAAACGTGCCAAGTGTTTCCTGGAAAGAGGTGGGGACATGTGTGCTGGGGTGCCCGGGCAGGGCAGGTGGCTGCGGAGGGACACCTGATGGAGGATAAAGTCCTCGTGGGTGGAGATGGAGAAGCAGGGGCAGGGTGAGGTGGCATTGCAGAGAGAGGGACAGAGCAAAGGGTTTTTTCCTAATCTTGTGACAGTGGCTGCACCTACCACTGCACCCTGGTGACCCCGTGCTCGCCAGCACGGCGCCTGGGCTGCCCGCGGCATGGGACCACCTCTGCGAGGGGGTGTCAGGCACGGGGGGCTGAAACAGGCCAGGGGAGGCAAAGGAAATGGGGCTGGCACCGTATGGGAAAAGGGATGGGACTGGATGGACCACCTGGCCAAAGAGCTGGGGCAACTGGGGTCCACGCCAGGGGCTGGCTCCTCCACACACATTCTCCTCCCTTACTGGGCTTCGCCTGCCTTTGACATCTGATTTTGTCATTGCTGCATGGGGACTGGCCGGTGGGATCCTGCCCTGGCAAGGGACGGGGTGGTGGCAGCCCAGCCCTGGGCACCACCATTGCCTGCAGGGTCTTGCTCAAGGGGGAAGCTTGAAGGGGAAGAGAGTCCGGGGGGGGGATGAAATGTCCATCTCCCAAATGCACTTGCTGCGTTGGGGTGCCCATGGGTGGGCTCAGGGCCAAGCTGAAGGGAAGATGCTCCACCACCCGCCCGGAGAGGCTGCGGGTGCCGTTGACAGGATGAAATTCCAACTGATACCCTAATCTGGCGCCTGCCTGTTTGCACAGCAGGGTAAAAGTCCAGCGAGCCGTGGGCTGTGCCCTTGGGTCCCTGCCACCCATGTGTGCACAGGGAGCCGGTGCTGGCGGGAAGAGGCAATAAATGCACCCACACGCCCAGCCACCCCTTCCCCCAACACACACACACGCCCCTTGGCTGGGTGACGAAATGCATCTGCTGCATCCCCGCTCCACTGTCCAACCCTGCCTCCCTCCAGCCGCCATTGGGGCAGGGATGGGTGAGCCCTGCAAGGTCCCCCCCATGCCAGGAAAGGGGCTGGTGGACCCCATGTCCCCACCACCTTTGGACCTTTGGTCCCAACCTCCTGGACATGTGTCACCTTGACGGTTGCAACCCCGGCAGGTGACAGGCACCCGGTTTTAGCACCTGCAGCAGCTGCCTCCCGAGTCACACAGCCCCACAGGGAGCCTGGTCCTTAAGGGGACAGCCTGGCCCCATGGCCAGGGGACCCTGGGGACTGTCCCCAACAAGCCCCCGCAGTTTCTTCCTGTTCCTTCCTCTGTGCTTCCCACCGGCTCCCGCTGCCCGGCTGCACCCCTCCTCGGAGAAATCTTGAAATCATCATCAAAATAAGGCCACGCACACCAGGTGGCCAAAAATGCTGCCGGTCTGCCAGCAGCCTCCGGCATGGCATGCTTCCCAGCGGTGACTAACCGAGCGCCGCTGCCGTTGTCGCCCTCCTCATGTCTCACGGAGCGGATCCGGGCATGGTCCCATCTTGCTGTCAGCCACCTTCTCGCCTCTTCCCGGCTGGCTGCTGCCGGGATGCGGGTGGGCTGCCCCAGCAGGGTGGGCAAGGGTGTTTCCCCAGCCTGCGTGCTGCCCTCTCTTTTCCCACCGATGGCAAGCAGCGTGGGCAGTGCCAGCGCCTGTCGGGGACTGCTTCGGGATGGAGAGACACGTGTTTGCTTTCCTGCAGCCCTACCACCCTGTTGCGCCCGTGCTTCAGCCCATGGGAAGGGAAAGGTTTAGTTGATGTCCCAGGGGTGGCTTGGGGTGGGGTGGGAGAAGGCAAAGCTTGCTAGAAAATGCTTGCAAGCCTCATGCGTGCTCCCTAGTGCTGGGCCCTTGGGGATCGGGGCATGGGGACAGCAGTGTGACACCGCTGTCCTCTGCCTGAGCTCTCCTGGGTTTTCTGGGGTCCCTGGGCTGCACTGCTCCTCACGGGAACACCTCTCCAGCTCCTACTGCCTCTGGTGGGTGCTGTTCCATGAGGTGGGTCTCCTGCCAGCTCCACGACAATGCCAGACTTGAGCCAGCCCTGCAATGAGATGCTGGAGCACCCCAGATGCCTGGGGTGAGGTGTCTACTCCTGGGTGGTCCCAGGGGATGGAGAGCTGATGGTGCTACCAGAGCAGCACCAGCCAAACCAGAAAAGGGAGCTCCAGACACAGAGCATCCCACCGGCAGTGGTATCAGCACGGACATTTCAGGGTAGCATCAGCCTTGGGTGCCTCTGCTGGTAAATACTGCCCCGCAGACAAGAAGATGTGGGCTTGAAGTTCACCCAGGGAAGGCTGGGTGGCTTGTGCAGGGCTCGGTCTGTGCTGGTGACATGGGGCTGGGGCAGCTGTAACAGGGTGGAACCTGCCTCTCCCCTGCCATGCGGCAGCGGTGGCCGTGGGACACTTCTCTTTAGGTGGATCCCAAGGGAAAAAGCCAACGGGGTGATTCAGATCACACAGGCACAAAATGCAAACAAAGCATCCCTGTCCTGAGCAGGAAGGGTGAACCTGGGACCGTGCCCATCACAGCCCCCAGCCTGGCCAGCTCCAGGCTCAGCCTTCCCCACCAGCATCCCGGCAGAGGGAGAAGTAAGTCTGAGGCAGGTAAAACCTGGATGGGTGAATTCCCAAAGACCTTTTTTTTTTTTTTTTGAGGAAGCTGCGAGTGTGTGAAAAAAGATGTTTGTTAGGTTATATAGTCTACTCCTTCCTCCTTTCCCTCTGGGAAATCCGGGTAAATGTTAGCTCTGAAAGATTCACTGTGCAAACGCCGAGCCACTTCCTCGTGTTGGATTCTGCAGAAATGTGTCTTTACGCTCGGGATCCGTTTCCTTTCAGGGAAAATTTTTGGAAGTGTTTGGAGGGCTGTAGGAGCACGACTGCCATTGAGATTGTACGGAGATTTGCTCTTACATTGGGCAGGCTGGGTCCTCTTGGTCCCAGTCCCATTGTGGTCATCCACATCCCCAGTGCTGCCTGCTCAGCCTTAAACCTGAGCAAATCACCTGGGGACAGGTCTGGGGCAGGTTGGAGCACCGTAGGACATTCACAAGGAAAAGGGACACACACCCCCTGATGCACAGTCCAGGGAGAAAGTGAAGGACAAGAGGAGGGAAAGAGGCATTGCTTTGGGTCCTGAGGCAGGCAGCAGCTCTCCTGGTACCACACTGGCCCTAGAGCATGTGGGGTTGTCCCCTCTTGCAGCCCCACAGGGGACATTTCCCACCATGAAAGTGGGAGAAGAAGCCACAGATCGGCTCTGCCACCTCACTTGGGATTTGACTGAGCCCGCATCTCCCTGGGCTTTGGGGCTGCAGGGTCCCACTGCTTCAGGCAGGGATGTCTGAACCCTGGAGATATGATCCATGCTCCATCACCTGGCCCATGATACACTGGATTCAGCTGCTCACCCTGGGGCCTGCCCAGGGATTGCTCTTGGCCCCAGCATGGTGGGATGTGCTGGTCCTACCCAAAGGGACCGATGGCTCTTGAGCATCCCCCTCTCCTGGGCTGGGGACGGGGCTCGGGCAGCACGTGAAGAAGTCACTTCTGACCTGCTCCGGCTCCAGCCGTGTCCTGCCATAGGCAAATCAGCTCAGAGCTGGACGGGAAGATGCTGGGAGCTTCTGGCATCTGCACTTGGGCTGCTGCCTCCGCTGCCTGGGGCACATGGGACCCCCAGGGGTGCCCAGTGGCAGGGGGCTTGCAAAGTCAGGTCCATCCCTAGGGAGACCTGATGCATTTGTGGTATGATTAAGGCAGCAGCCATTCCTCCTCGCTGCCCCGGTGGGGGGCTGAGGTCCCGGACCCCCACCCCAGCAGGGGTACGTTTGACAGACAGCCCTTCTCCAGCCTGCTGAGAGCTGTCCCCTCCTCCCTCCCTGCTCAGCACGCAGCCATCCTCAACTCCAGGCAAACCTTTCTTCAATCCCTGCTCCCCCTGTCCCCTCGGCTTCCCTCCGCCCCGCCAGCACAGCCGCCAGGGAAGCGGCACCCCCCCTTGCCTGTTATCGCTTCACCCGCTCCCCCTTCTCCCTCCCTATCGCCGGAGAAAGCGAGAGGAAAGTGTCGGAGCGGGGAGCGCATAGCAACAGGATTCTGGGATGAAGAAGATTCGGCAGCAGCATCTCCGGGAGGTGAGAGCCGGGAAGCGGGGTGCCCCCCAGGGCTGGAGGGGGGGGGGAGCAGGGGCAAGGCGTGCCCATCACCCCACGATCCCCTGCCCGGGGACCCTCCGTGTGCAGCCCGCAGACTTTTCCTTGGCAGGGATTGCGAACGGGGGATAGCGTGCGTGCGTGGGGCCGAAGCGGGATGGGGGGGGGAGAGGGATGGGGGGGCATTTTGTAACGACTGCTCCTGCCTCGCTGCAATGAGCAGAGCCCAGAGGCCCTGTGCTGTGGGCAGAGCTGCCTGCTGCCCGCTCCGGCCGGCTGGATGCTCTCTCCCATTGCTCCCCATGCTGTGATTCCGTAATTCATGTTGTGTCTGGCTGGGTGGCTGTGGGTGGGCGCCCGGGGGCAGAGCTGGCTCCCTGCAGCGTGGCACCCTGGGGATGTGGCTCCCACCAGCCCCGGGGACTGCCCGGTCACGGGGGGGTGGGATGGGGTGGTGAGGGGTTCCCCCCTCACGGGGATGAGCAGAGGGAGCTGGGCAGGGGGGTTCCCACCTGCAGCTGGGATTGCCTCTTCCTCCATAGGATTTAAGGGGGTCTGGGTAGTGCTGGACCCTGAACTCCCCTGGTGCCCTTTGGCAGCTGGCAGAGCTAGAAACACTTTTTATATCCTGCTGGAAACCCTTTTTAAGCGCAGATTTCAGGCTTTCCTATCCTAGGCTCCCCTCCACTGCCACTTTGCTCTTACCAGGCTCTCTGGGTCCCTGTCTCTCCCCATCTTGGGGACCGAGTCCCTGCTCGTACCCATCCCACACACAGACGCAGTGGTGCGGGGTGGCAGAGGCTGGTGGCCACAGGTCCCTGGTGGGGACACGCTGCTGCTGCCGGTGGGCCAGCCCTTCCAGAGCATCCTGGGCAGCGACCCGGGGCAGTGAGCCCCTTCGGCTCTGCCCTCTGCCAAACCGTGCCCTCTAACCACAGGGCAGAGCAGCTCCAACCTGTGCCAGCCTTCTGATGAATGAAAACCCAGGAGAGTTTCATCCCTGCCAGGGAAGTCCTAGGATATTGGGACATGATGTAAAGAAGCCAGCAGTGGCCTGGTGAAAGCCAGCAGCTACCTGATGGCCCTGGCAGCCTCAGGGCTGCCTAACCTTTCTCTGCTGCCGTTTGGAGGCATCGTCTGGCTCTTCCCTCTCCTCCTCTTTCCTACAAATTGCTTTTTCAGATGACTTTTTGACTGCAAGATCCATTAAAAGTTGTCTTTGTCCCTGCCAACGACTTTCTGAGATACTTGAAAGAATTTCTCTGCTGCTGGTGATCCTGTTTAACATTTATTCAGGAATTCATTTAGTCCCACAGAGATCAGCTGGAATGAAAAGCAGATGTCTCCAAGTTATTTTCCCCATTCCCGGTGCTGCTCAGGGCCCTGCTATCCTTCATTACCCAAAAATACTCTTGCTGAGGTCCAGATGGAGAACCTGGTGCTCACAGGCACTCGACACCTTGGGAATACCATGTCCGATGCTGGCACTGGGCTTGCCCGGAGCCTGTGGTGGCCAATGGAGGAGTTTGCACAGCTCCAGCTGCAGCACCCACCCCAACAGCCTCCTCTCCCTCTCATTACGATCCGCTTCCCATCGGTGAGCCGGGAGTTTTAAGCCTTCTCACCAGACATGGTCTCTAAAAAACATGTGGAAATTCTTCTCCAATAGAGAAGATCTTTTTCAGGCTCTAAGGATTTCAGGTTGGCTTTTGCATAACGGTATTTCCAGAAGAGTTGAGTGGATGCTTTTTTATTTGTTTGCTTATTTGCCTTGGGCGGTTATTTGGTAGAAACAGGCTAAAGCCCACGGAGGACAGTGGTGGAAGCCAGGATTTGGGCTGCCCTTCCCCGTAGCCGGCCAGGCTGCCGAGCAGCATCCTCCCACCTGAGCCTCTGCCCTCCTCTGCCTCCCTCAAACTGCCTCAAACCCTCCCCGCTCCTTCCCCAGGGTTTTTGGATGAAAGACCATAAGCATTTGCAGCTGTGCATGCTCCCTGCGCTCTGGACATGGCTGTAATGAGTTTGCTTCAGCCTCAGCAACCTCCAGCCCCCAACCCCCCTGGGCTGGCTCCAGCATCGCTTGCTCCCCCTCCTGGCATGTGCTGGGGGATCCCGGGGTTAGGGCAGCCCGTCCAGGGGCTCTTCCACGCCACAGAGATGCTTTATTTATTTCACTTTCTAAGTGATACTGCATTTGAATTAATTTTTAGGGTTTGGGGGTTGGTTTTTTTTTTAATCAAAGAGATTAACAAGCAATTCAAACTAATCTGAAGTGACTCACACTTTACAGACGCGCTGTGCTCGCACACGGCTCGGATCCGCAGGGGAGAAATCTGGCATTGGGTGGCATTTTTCCCAATCAGCGGCACAAAACGCTGGCAAAATAACCCCACAATGCCAGTTAGAACGGAGAGAAAATGTGACGAAAAAGTAACTTTAATCTGGCTGGATTTTCACGGATGCAGCTGAGTTTTGCACTGGTTTAAGTGAATCGGTTTGCAGAAAATAATTAGCATAGGGCAATTTCCTTGTGGAAGCCAGCACTTATCTTGGCGGAGACTAAAGTGCTTTTTCTTCTCGGTGACCTTTGCTTTGCTGACTTCTTTGGGAGCATCCTCTGGCGAATAACGGAAGGCGATGCCGTGTTCGGAGAGGACGTGGTTGCCAAGGGAGCTGTTGGTCCCCGTCTGTTTAGATCCGCGAGACGGGAGCCCGGTTTGAAAGATGGCTGTTGAGGGTGGAAAGCACTGGAGCGATATCATAGCCCTAGAGCACTTCAGCTGCTGCTGAGAAAGAAAATTCCTGCTATGACAAAGGTTGAAAGGGAGCACTAATCCTAAAAAAAGGGCTGGAATCGAGACGGTGTGTGAGATTTCCGGCAGCCTGCAGTAGAGAGGTGTGCATCCTGCATCCCTGCTGTCTGGGACAAAGATGAGCTGGAATCCTTAAATACTGCATTTTGCAATTTATTTTAAGTCAGGCAAATAGGCCACATTTTCTGTCATTTCTGTGGACAGGCGATGATTTGGGGCATTTTTGGGTATTGCAGTCATGGAGCAGCCTGTGTGTGTGTTCTCCAGCAGCATCCCTGGCCCGTGCCTCCCCAGCCTGCCCAATGGGGACCATAGTGTCACTGCCCTTGGGGTCTATCTGACTCCTGAGCAGCCTCTGCTTTCTGCCCTGGGGTCCCAAATTTAAACTGCAGAGCTCCAGCTAAAGATACTTATAAGGGGGGCAGTCATCACCGAGACACGGGTGACAAACTACATCCCATGGCCTTTGAAATGGTGACTGAGACAGGGACCAGGCCATGTACAGTTTGGAAAAGGTCCCATTGGTTCTTTTCTTTTCTTTTTGTTGCTTCTGTGTTGATTTCTATGCTACACCTGATGGTTGGACACCTGCATTTCATCAGGCCATGGGGCTCCACTGGTGCCCTCTTGCAGCTGTTTAGGATTCAGGCAGAGGTGCAGGAATTAGGTGAGAGGATTTAATGATCTCCCAGCATCCCTGCCTGCTGTTTTTCTGTGATGCAAACCTGGAAAGCAGGAGTTTCTCAGGCCGTGTGATGGACTGGGAAGCACTTTTTGGGGGGAAGACCAAACTGTGAGCCCCATAGCTCCTGTCCCCACCTGGCAGGGACCTTTGGGAATACAGGTTTTAGCAGCTGAAGCTTCCGTGGGGGATGTTGCAGAGCAGTCTGTCCATCACAGCAAACGCAGGTTGCTGCGGGTCATGCCCGCTGTGCGTGCTGGATTAATTAGCAGGCACGGCCACGGTTTGGAGAAGTTGCTAAGCCGGAGAGCTGTGTTAAACAGCTGCAGGAGGGCTGCCAGGTAGCAATGGTTTTATAGCAACAGTACTATATTTGGGTCACATTTTGACTTTTCAGCTTGTGTTTCTGAAGCTTTTCTGCTGGCCCTTGCCTTGTGACGGTGGCATCCAGCAGGCACGGGCTTTTAATGGTGGGGTTTAGGTAACGCCTTCGCTCAGGCTGTGTATTTCAGGTTGGCTTTGGGAAGAGTTTGCCCCGGTTCATTGTGTACCCCGAGGGGTTTGCATGCCGGGTGGGGAGGGGTTCGCCTCTGCGTTGGGTGCCTTCGGCTGGAGGAGCAGGGTGCACCCTGCGAAGGTGGGAGCATGCGGCCACCGCCATCGGCAACACGGCTCCTTGTCTCCATGGGAACCGGCAGCAGGAGCATCCTGCAGTCCGGTGGAGAGGAGAAGAGGAGGAGGAGGACCAGGATGACGAGAGGCAGGGCAGCGCTGGGCTCCGCTCACCGGCCAGCTCTGATCTCCCTGGGGGACGCAGGTCTGCTGTGGGCTCTGAGCACACGTGCACGCTGGTGGCCAGGGGACCCACGCCTTGTTCTGGCTGATCCCTCCAAATCCAGGCCCCTTTCCCTCAACCAAATCCCATGGGCTTGTTCCCTATGATCTGTGAACTCAGGGACACAGAGATGGCTGCTTCTTCCTTTTGAGAGTCTGGGAGAAAGGGGAGGCTCTCAAATGGGCTTCATCTGCCCTGGTCATGGTGGCCTGCCAGCAGGGACCCCAGCGTCCTTCTGTCTCTGTGCCTCAATACCCGCCATACCCAACAGACCCCCAGGCAGGGGCACAGCAACACAGTGGCACAGGGGCAGGATCCTCATCCCACCCTTCTGGCTGCCCAGTCTCGCCGAGGGGATATCTGCAAAGGGATCTCACCCGGCAGCTTCTGGCTGGGGCTTTCAGCTTTGGTGACTGCTGATGGGATGGGAGCTGGTGGGGATGCCCTCCCCGCTCTCCCAGGGTCAGGAGGTTGGCAAAGTTCAGATAGACCGAACATCTCCTTGCAGACCCGATGTGTGCACGCACCCACACAGGCGCCAAGGAGCCCTCCTGGTGCTCCATCCCAACCTGAAGACCCACACCTCCCTCTTGCAGAGCTGCAGCAGCTCCAGTGAGGGAGGGAATGGGTTAATCCCCTGCCTGCTGAAGAGCTGCCTGTGCCTCACTGATCCAGGGCAGATTAGGAAAGCTGGAAGGAGCTTGCTCAGCAGGGCCAACTGGGAGTCGCTAAATCCCCACAGTGTAGGCTTTTGGCAGTTGGAAAAGCAGAAAAAAATGCACGGAGTGTTCAATGGCAGCCGAGTGCCCAGCACAGCAGGGGCTGGGGGCATCGAGTTCCCTGGCAGGCCGGTGATGCTCCTTGCCCTGCTGTCCTCATGCCCATGCTCTGCAGGAGATCTGGAATGTTTATCATGGCACCTTGAAAGGATTTCTTGGGAAACTGGGGTTGCAAGGTGGGTCCTGGCCTCCCAGGGTGAACCGGGGCCATCCTGCCTTGCTGGCCATGTGGGGTCACATTTATCCCCTCTCCTTGCGGAGCAGGATATCAGCTGGGGTAGTGCCCAGCGAACTGCTGGGGACAAGTGTCAAGGCTGCAACTCGGGGTCACCAAGTCACACCCGAGCTCTCGGCACTCCTTCCCTCTCTCCCACTCTTTGTCCCCTTGTTTTTTATTCCTTCCTCAACCCCTGGCTGCCCTCTCCCATTCCTGCTCTCTCGCTCAGCCGGTGACGCCAGAGCTCCTGGTGAGCCCCAGCAGCCAGGACGGGGACCTGGGCTCCGAGTGCCCAGAAGACCGAGGGAACTGGACGGGGCGGCTGGATTTCCTCCTTTCCTGCATCGGATACTGCGTGGGCCTCGGAAACGTCTGGAGGTTCCCCTACAGGGCTTACACCAATGGAGGAGGTACTCAGGCATCCATTGGAGTGGCCACATCTCCCCCTCACCAGCTGGGCTGGCGGGACATATCTCTGAAGAGATGCCCCTTCCCCTTCTCAGGACTGGGAAGTTGTGTTTGCTGTTGTGGGGTGAAGCCTCCTCCTGCCCCCCGTGCTTGCTGTAGGACATTAACCACCTGTACCCATGTGTGGAAGGGACTCAACAGTCCACCTCTGCATTCATGGCCTCGGAGACATCCCCAGCTCCATGCTGGACCAAATACCACCTGAGCATCCCCCTTGGTTTCCAATAGCTTCATAGTCTGGTGTCCTCCAGTACTCAGCGGGGTCAGCAAATGCTTCCCAGGTATTGAAGGAGGGGAACAAGCCTTTTGCAATGCAAGAGCCCGGTGGGACGGTGCAAAGTGAGCAGCTTGTTCAACGGCTGCCAGAGTAACTGCTTGTCACATGCAATAATAGTTGGAGAATTGCATGGTGTTCGCGAAAGATTCAGGGAGAAAAGAGAGTCTGTGTGGAGGGGGAAAGCATGGCACCGGGTGAATCCCACCACCTTCCTCCTGCACTAATGGTGAGCTGCCGCCCCTTGCTGTCTTCCAGATTTTGGTATAGATCCCTCAGGGCCACAGACATTGAATGAACTTTATTCCTTGTCACAGATGGGCTTCAGGTGTTTGCTCTGTGTTATTCTTAGGGTGTTTTCCTTGCTTCTTGCAGGAGCTTTCCTGGTTCCATACTTCATCATGCTGGCCATCTGCGGGATCCCCATCTTCTTCATGGAGCTGTCACTTGGCCAGTTCTCCAGCCTGGGGCCACTCGCCGTCTGGAAGATAAGCCCTCTCTTTAAAGGCGCGTGAGTGAAGTCCAGAGCCTCTGCAGGGCCTCTGGAAGAGCTGCTTGATGAGGACATGGACCAGCAGCATCATCCCATGAGCCTCAAAGCTCTTGTTAGAATCAAAGGTTAAATCCTAGGGGAATCCTGGTGGAGCAGGCTGGACTTCTGGGTTAGCTGTTTTAGTAGCTGCAAGATATGTATATAAGTTCTATCAGTCTTCATGATGTCATGAACAGCTCTAGAAATTGTATGAAAATTATTAAGCCAGCTAGTTTACAAAATACAACATCAAAGCTAAAGCAATGACTGTTAAAGGCAAGACGAGTTCAAAAAAAGGTCAGATCAAATACTTTTACTCTCAACATTAAGTTGGAGTAAAATCATCCGTATGACACGATAGGTGATCAATTCAGAGAAGGCATGTCCGGAAGGTATAATGGCAACAAGAGGCTCCCCCCACCAGGTGAACCTCTCACTGGTTAAACATTTGGCTGCTGAGATCCAGTGTCTGACCCTGGTTTTGGATGTGCTCCACTCCAGAGAGATGGCTCACTCCTTCTTTACCCTCTCCTTCCTCCAGGCGTTGGCATGGGCACGATCCTCATCGTCTCCCTGGTGGCCATTTACTACAATATGATCATTGCTTACGTTCTCTTCTACCTCTTTGCATCCCTCACAAGCGACTTGCCCTGGCAGCACTGCGGCAACTGGTGGAACACCGACCTGTGCCTGGACCACCATGTCATCAAAGCGGGGAACAACACCTTCCCCGTCAACATCACCAACACCGTCAGCCCCAGCGAGGAGTACTGGAGGTAAAGAGGACAGCCTGACCCGGCCGTGGGAACATTGTTGGCATCCAGCTGGGGAGAGCATGGGGGTGAGATGAGGGGTGAAGGTCTGTGCTGTACATCTCATGGCATGGTGGACAACCATGGTGGGCATTGTGGGTGCAGTGATGAGCTCTGGGGGTCAGCTGTGGGTGACATCTCAGTTTAGCCATTGGAATCATGTCCCTGGGAGGTGTCCATGATCTAGCACTGCTTCGTTGGCCTGGAGATACGTTAGACTGAAATGCATGCCATGCCTGGACCGGATGGGAATTTTCTCTCAAGCCCCCAGGCACTCCCTCTGGGATCTTTAATGGTTGGTGGAGAAATCACACCAACTGCTCCCCTTCCCTGGCAAAGAGCTGCCAGCGCCTCATCGCTCTCTCATTGCTGAGATTTTTTCTTGGGGTTATTTTTTGCAGCAGAGGCATTGCTAGGTTCAGAGAGGGTGTCTGGAAGATGGCAGGAGGTGCCTGTGGCTGCTCACTTGTGGTTCTCCTTTCACCCTAGCCGGTACGTCCTGCACATCCAAGGAAGCTCTGGGATTGGGGATCCCGGGAGGATCCGATGGAACTTGTGTCTGTGCCTGCTTCTTTCTTGGACTATCGTCTATCTGTGCATCCTAAAGGGAGTCAAATCCTCTGGCAAGGTAAGGGATGGACAGTCCCTTTTGGGGGGGATCTAGAGTGATGCTCACCAGTGCCTGCGATTCCCTGGACATCTGGGAAAGTAAGACCCATAAAGAGCATCAGCTGGACACCGGCCACTTTGGGGATGGCTTGCACACCCAGACAGCGGCAGGGCTGACCCCACCAGCCCTGCTACATCCCAAGGACCCCAGCACTGCAGGGTGGTGCCGGGCGATGTGGTGTCCCCTCCTGGGGACAGGGCTGGGGGGGGAGCACTCGTGCTGTGCTCTTGCTCCCGGCTCTCCCAGCTGGCTCTGCTCTCCCGCAGGTCGTGTACTTCACCGCCACCTTCCCGTACCTCATCCTGGTGATGCTGCTCATTCGTGGCGTGACCCTGGAGGGGGCCTGGAAGGGGATCCGGTTTTACCTCACGCCCCAGTTTGATCACTTGCTGTCTTCCAAGGTGAGCAGGGTCTTGTGCAATTTTTCCAAGACACAAAAATGAACCTTCTCCTGCCACCTCCAGCATGCAATGGAGCTGGTTCCCTTACTCAGGTGCCTTTTCTGGTCACCCCCCGATCCAAAGTCCTCTCTCTTGGTTGCTCCCAGACCAAAAGTATTTGCCTTTCAGCAATCTGTCTTTGCTCCACACCTTGTCTGTACTGTTCTTCCCACCTGGCCCAGCCCCGTGCCTGTTTTTCCAGCTCTCCATGCAGGGAATGGCATGCTCGCCACCTCCCCTGGGCACCAGGACCATGGGCAGGATTAGCCCAGCCCCTCTGGTGGGCTGGGGGGTGGCAATGGGTGCCCACAGTGGATTTGGCTGTTCTGTTTTTCTTGGCGTGCAGAGTGAGGTGTTCCCTTGGGTCAGCAGTGTTGGTAGCAGAGACCACCCAGTCTTACAATACAATACCCAGTTTAATGCCATGCTGGGCTGGCTCTAAAATGCTCTCGTCAACCCTCCCACTCTCCAGCTCACCCACTACGAGTGGTGAGTGTGTTTGCAAGCAAAGGCAAAGACCCCGCGGGGAAGGTGTGCCGGGGGCGCTGGGGAAGCGTATCTCCAACTCCCTCTTCCTCAGGGGGAGGTTTCCAAACCCCTGCTCTCCTCAAACCTGTTTCCCTCCCCCAGGTGTGGATCGAGGCAGCCTTGCAGATTTTCTACTCCCTTGGGGTAGGCTTTGGGGGCCTCCTCACCTTCGCCTCGTACAACACCTTCCATCAGAATATCTACAGGTGGGAGGCAGCTGCTGTCTCAAAAAAACCAGCAGAAGCACATGGTGCAGCACACGGTCACCCAGCGCTGCTCCTTGCCAAGCGCCTTACCGATACCTGGCAGTTTGCACGGGGTGGAGAGGGACAGAGGGATCTGTGGAATTCTCTTAAGCATCAAGACACAGTTCCTGGCTCAGAAGTTTTGGGCTGTGGGTGCTGAAGGCTGAGGATATTTGAGGCTAGTTATGCATGTTTGTCCTGTCCCCAGCATCCACTGCAGGTCAGCGGCAGAGAGGAGAGTCTGGGTGTTGGACATTTGGGCTGATCCCCTCTACAGGGGAAAGCAAGCTTGGGAGGAATCCCACAAAATTACCCATGTCATTAGATATACACTCCTTTTGACCCTGGCACATGCCAAGAGGGGCCCCGGAGGAGAATCACACTGGGTCACCTTACTGTGGCACCCGGGGCTGGCAATGCCACCGTGCACTGGTGAGGGGTGGGAAGGAGTGGGCATGTTCAGAGCATCCTCTTTCTCCTCTGTAGGGACACGTTCATAGTGACTCTGGGCAATGCCATCACCAGCATCCTGGCAGGGTTTGCCATCTTCTCCGTTTTGGGATACATGTCCCAGGAGCTGGGGGTCCCTGTTAACCAGGTGGCAAAAGCAGGTGAGGCCAAATGACGACCCTTTCTCCTTCACTCTCTGCCTGGGTTCATTGAGGAGCACTCCTTCCAGGGCGGAAGGCATCCTAGGGTGTCGGCGTGAGGCCTGGGGCTCTACGCTCAGCTGGCCAGGGGGAGGGACGAGGGGAGACCCGTTCCTGCTGTGCAAACCTTGAGCAGCACCAAGTGATGTCTAATAAAGGGCTGAGCAAGGAGCAGGCTGGTTCTCCTGCACCCCCTGCTGCAGGACCCCTCCCACCCATCTTGCAAGAGCCCCAGCAGGTCCCTGCTGGTGCCTCTCCCCTCTCCCCCATCCATCCCCCCATGCCCAGCACTGTCACCCCCACTTCACCCTGCTGTCCTTTGCCTCCCCTAGGTCCTGGCCTGGCTTTTGTGGTGTACCCCCAGGCCATGACAATGCTCCCCCTTTCTCCATTCTGGTCCTTCCTGTTCTTCTTCATGCTGTTAACCTTGGGCCTGGACAGCCAGGTAAGGACAGAGCCCACCAAGCCAGCCATGGTGCCCAAGCAGCCTGGGGGGCTCAGGGGACCCTCGTCTCCTTCTGTGCAGTTTGCCTTTATGGAGACCATCGTTACGGCAGTGACGGATGAATTTCCCTACTACCTGCGGCCAAAGAAAGCTTCCTTCTCAGCTGTCATCTGTATTGCTCTCTTCCTGATGGGGCTCATCCTCACAACAGAGGTAAGGGTGGGGGGCTGGCTGCATCGTGGGGACCAGCTAGGGCTGTATTTTAGGGAGAGCTTAGGGCAGGGGACAAGTTCAGAGAGACGTGTATTCACATCAAGTAACAAGGTGGAAGAGAGACAATCGATGAGCCTGGGCTACCTGGGCTCCAAGGGGAGTGACACAGCCTTATTCCTGTTCCTGCATCAACCCCAGAAGGAGAGTGATGTCTCCTGAGGGTGCCTGACCACGGTCTTCCCCAGTGCCCCCAAAGGGGTTAAGGGGACATGTCCCCAAAAGTGGGAGTACATGGGTGGGGGCTTGTTGGGATGCTGGTCCCGGGAATGCTGGCCACTGTGCTTTGCCTCCACAGGGTGGGATGTACTGGCTGGTCCTACTGGATGACTACAGCGCTGGCTTTGGGCTCATGGTGGTGGTGATCACTACCTGCCTCGTGGTGACACGTGTCTATGGTAAGGGGGTCTCTCCCCACAGGGGCACAGGGAGGAGTGGGCTGCCTGTATGAAGAGAGGGATTTAGAGGGAGCAGCAGGGGAGCCAGCAGCTTCACAACGGAGCATGAAACACCTCAGCTCCAACCTCTTGTTTCTTCTTGGCCATCACTGCATTCGCCTCTCCAGAGATGCTTGGGGTGCTGAGCCTGGTCCCTCAGACAGCACCAGCTGGGGCCCCCTTCCTGCATCTCCAGCTGGGAGGGGAGACTCTTCTTTGCTGTAGAGGATGCAAACCACCACTTTCGGTCAGTGCAGGGCAACCTGGTACAGGCACCTGGCTCTGGGGGAGGGATCGCGGCTTCTGAGTCCTTCTCCCTCTTCCAGGCATGAAGAGGTTCTGCAGAGATATCCACATGATGCTGGGCTTCAAACCAGGGCCCTACTTCAGAGCCTGCTGGATGGTCCTGTCCCCAGCAACAATGATGGTAATTGCTCAGCTTGAGGTGCTGGGTGGTGTTGGAGAGCTGCAGTGGTGCCAGCATCCCTGGATGACCTCCCCTTGCGAGAAGTCGCTCTGCTGGCATCTCCTGCCCCAGGGACCATTCTGGTTCTGCTGGGAGGTCTCCAGGCCTTTTTGGATCATGAGACCTTCAGAGGGTTCTGGGCTGATCTCGTTTTCTTCCCATTCCGCAGGCTCTGCTGGTGTACAACATCGTCAAGTACCAGCCCTCTGAGTACGGCAGCTACCGCTTCCCCGGCTGGGCAGAGGTCCTGGGCATCCTCATGGGAGTCCTCTCCTGCCTGATGATTCCCATGGGCATGGTGGTGGCTGTGCTTCGAGAAGAAGGGACGCTGTGGGAGGTAGGAGGTGTTGGGGCCCGGCATTGCTGGGGAACGCCCCAGAAATGTGCAGGGGTGACCATGAGCCGCTGCTGAGCCTGTATCCTCCCACAGTTTCTGCATCCTCGCTCCTGGAGGTGCGTGTCCCCATCCCTCCTTGCTGCCCACGGGGTGTGAGAGGCGCTGCGTCCCAGGGCATTTCCAGCAGCGTCCCCTCCTGCGATGCCAGGCAGGCACTGAGTCACGCTGCTTCCCAAGGGGCAGCCCTGTGCACATCCCCCCTCCAAAACAAGCCTGCTACGCCTTGCCCTGCCGGGAAATCCATTGTCCCTAGCGTGGGGCAGGCATGGGCACGTGGGACTTTGCACCCGTTTTGCAGGAGCAGCAGCAGAGCAAGGCAGGCAGCTGCCGGATGGTGCAGGCAGCCGCGGGCAGCACGGGTGGGATCCCTCGGCCAAAAGGTTTCGCCTAGGAGCAGGTTCTGGAGCTGCTGGCTGCTCACAGCCTTCCCAGCCCTGGCTGGGCTCTGCTGCTCTCCCCAGGCTGTCGAAAGCAGAGGCAGCAGAGCTTGCTGCCCTCCCCAGGCAGCACCTCCCTGGCTGGAGCTCTTTACTGGCTGCAGCCTGGCTTGGCACAGCTGTGGGCACAGTGGCATGGCCTTGGCTGAGCCTAACCCCTTGCCTGGGTGACTCTGACCCCACACCACAATAGCCCCTAATTCCTGCAAGCCCTCACCACCAGCACCCACAGACCATAATACCTCCACAGCAGGGCACGTATGTAGAGCTGCCTTCTCAAAGAACTTCAGGACAAGCTTTTGGCCCCATCCCATCCTTATTGGGGGCTCTTCCAGTCCCCCAGGAGGGGTGGGTGAGCTGCTGGATGGGGCTGCTGTTTGGGGAGCGGAGGGGGTGCCAGTGCAGGGTGCCCATGCTCCCTCCGCCTGTCTCCTCCCAGCGAGTCCAGCAAGCCAGCCGGCCCACCATGGACTGGGGCCCATCGCTGGAGGAGAACCGGACCGGCATGTACGTGGCAAGCCTGGCCGGCAGCCAGTCCCCCAAGCCGCTGATGGTCCACATGCGGAAATATGGGGGCATCACCAGCTACGAGAACACGGCCATCGAGGTGGACCGGGAGATAGAGGAGGAGGAGGAGGAAGAGTCCATGATGTGAGGAGACCCAGCACCCCACGGGCTGGAGCGGGGCTCACCCCCCAATTTGCACAGGTTGCACTGCGGCACTTCAGGATGGCTCACGGGGGGGTCTTGCAGTGAGCAGTCTGGAGCTGCTGACCCTGCCGGCTTCCTCACCACCACCCTGGCCCCGCCAGGATGGAGCTGCTGCCCGTCCCAGTGCCCCCGAGGTGTTTCTGTTCAGTGTGTCAAGCTGTGTGACAAGTCTGTGCGTTCGTGTGACGGTGTCTGGTTCATGTGTCTGGGCTGCCCCACTCCCACCCTCGGCCCCAGCCCTGCCCTCCCCGCTCAGGGATGCTCGGGCTGCAGGGATGTTCAGGCTACAGGGGTGCTCAGGTTGCAGGAGGTGGGGAGGAGGAAGAGGAGGAGGTCCTCTGCATTGGTCTGTTCTCTGCTCATGTGTATTTAACTCCAGTAACCTATAAACACATGCAAAGGAGGACTGTAATATCCTCCATGCCCTGAGGATGGTGTGTGCCAGTGCGCTCTGCTCATACGGAGGTACTCCAGCAAAACCAGCACAAATCAGTGCCCTGCTAAAGAAATCTGACCTAATAAATGAGTTGTTAAAGACAATTAAGAAGGGGGGGAGGGGGAAGCGCTCTTTATAAACAAACCTGCTTGGGCCTTTCCAAGGCTGTAGATCTTGCAGGGACATCGGTGGGTCAGGGCAGCTCTTCCCCGTGGTGCCTGGCAGGGCTGGGGTGAGCTGGCGGGAGGGAAGAGGCTGGGTGAGCTGGTCCCCATGCGTGCAGGAGGTCAGGGACAGGTCTCAGCTGGACCCAGTGCCAAAGGAGAACCCGTGCCCACCTCTGAGGGGGATCCGAGGGCTGCCCCTAGCCCTGGGTGCTACCTTTCCCAGGGAAAGGTGAAGGGCTGGGTTTCAGTGCCTGCGTGTGATTTGGGGGTAGCGCAGCCCAGGGCCCATGTCCCAGAGACCCCATCTCCTGCTGATGCTGCTGGCCTGGGGGTGCTGGTGAGCTCCTGGATGGGGCTGTGCTGGTGAGCTCCTGGCTGTGGCTGTTTGGACCTGATGCTGCCAGTCCTCATCGTCCCGGTGTCATGTGCGCCTTCCTCCATGTACCATGGGCTCGCCATTAAAAAGCCTTGTGTGACACAGCCTCTGCGTGGGTTATTTGGGGGGTCCATACAAGAAGGGCACACCGAGGGGGGCTTCCAGGGATGGGGGGCACAGGCTCTCTGGGCTTTGTCCTGTAAATCTCTGTCGTGGTCAGGTAAAAGCCAAAAACCCAGGATGAACAGAAAAATTAGGGTTTATGTCTGGGTTAGGCATGTGGCCCCGGTGCACTGGACTATTAGCCCCCTGAGTCACGCAGCTCTGGGTCGAGTTCTGTGGGCTGAGCCTCCAGGGTGAATCCTGGCATGAGGCTGCAGTTTTCTTTAACAACCCTTCCCTACAGCGGAGGAGATTTAATTATTGCTTTCATCCCTTTGAGAGCATAGGGCCAGCTCCAACACCTCCTCCTGCCCGCCCGCCTCCCCGTGCCTGGGGGTGCTGAGCTCCCTCCCTGGCTGGCTCTGCCCTTCCTTTTCCTTGCAGGACCACCGGTGGCTTTCCACATCCTCCTTGGCATACCCCACCGTGGCTGCAGCCCGCGGGGATGATGGGGGTCCCCCAGCCCCAGCTTCCCCGGGCGCGTGGGGCTCTGGCAGCACAACCACGCTGCAAAGCACCTTCGGCCGCTAGCCCCCAGGTTAATCATTAGAGGCTGGCCATAAAAGTGTCGCTGATGGAAAGTTCAGGCCGTGGCGGCTGGGGAGCGGGGAGGGCCTGCCATAAACATTTATGGCCCCAATGAATCCCTCGCTCTAACCTTGACACTATTTACCGAGCAGGAGGCCTCGGGAGGTCACGGTGTTGCCCAGCCATCACTGTGGGTGCTGGCCGGGGAGCCCGGGTTGGGCTGGCCCTGAGAGGGGCACACATGGGGGTGTGCATGGTGTGATGGAGTGGGTGATGGACTTGGGTGTTTCATGACGTTGCTGCCAGCCGCAATGTGCCAGAGAAACGAGGAGAGCCCGACGCCTTCCCACGGCACGGAGATGGAGGTGCCTTGGGCTGACCAAGCTGCTCCAGTCTCTGCACGTGTCTGACCTTTTCCTACCTACATGGGGTCCTGCCACATTCCCCAAATCCCCCTTTTGTAATCCTGGGATCCTCTGGGCTCTCCCTTGGCAGCTGCCGTCCACCAGTGTCGCATGGCAGAAGGATGGGAAGGACGGAGCAGGGACGTCGCCGGGGATGTGGTGGGGAGCAAAGCTGACAGCGGTGGGGGGAAACCAAGGGCAAAGGGTGCCAGGGCAGCGGCACAGCCGGGGGACACGTCCCCTGGGCCACGCGCGGTGGCATGGGACTCGCTCGTGACAGCGTGCCCTGCTCCCGGCGCTGGCAGTGCATCCGCACCCTGCACTGCCATGGGGATGGGGGGGCCGGTGCCACCCTCCCCACCTCCCCGGAGACCCCTTTTGGGGGGAATCCTACTGCTCTGGCCTCCCAGCATGTCCCGCTGCTCTTCCCGGAGAGCCCCGGGCTTTCTCCCAGGCTTTTCCCCAGGCCCTTCGGGGCTGCGGGGCGGCGAGGGGCTGGGCGGGCAGGGGTGGCCGGGGGCAGGGGAGGTCCCGGGGGGTGCCCGGCTCCCTGCCCCTGGCCCTGCCTGTCCCGGCCCGGGGAAGGGGGTGACAGCGGTGGCAGGAGCGGTCTGGTGCTGACACCTGCTGGGGCCCCGGCGCATGGCAAAGCCCGGCAGCCGCCCCGGGGAGCCCCCCAAACCCATCCTCGGGGGGGGTTCTGTGCCCCGCACCCTGCAGCACCAGCTCCTCCAAAGCACTTCTTGCTGCCCGGTGGGCAGGGGTGACAGCTCGGCCCCCACCGCCCCGCCAGCCCCGGGCACCTCAGACCCCCCGCAGCCCCGGGGAAAGGGCCGGGTTGGGCTAAGCCAGGTCTGGGGGTGACACCAAGCCCTCCCCAAGCCCCAGGGATGCCGGGGGCAGGCAGTGCCCAGGGTACCAGCATCCTGCAGGCAGGAGGGAAGCACCTAACCCTAACCCAAGGCTTGATCCCAGCCTCGACGCTTTCGAGGACGGGAGCACGGTGACGGAGGGACAAGGCGGTGGCAGATGGTCTGAGTCACTGCAGTGACGGAGAATCATCCGTTTCCATGCTCAGAAGTTGGTAGCTATTTATTGCACTTGAACACCAAGAATAAAACTGACACTCGCCCTCCCTCCCGCACCCGCCCCGCGCCCGGTCCCCCCCGCCGCCCTCCCCAAATAGAGCATCCGATTTGAGCAGTGATCATTCTGTTCACAGCCACAGGTTCCAAAAAAACAAAGGAAAATTAAACAAAACCAATCCCTCCCCCCCCGCCCCCCCCATCAAGCTCCCACTGAATCCAACACGGTCACACTGCTCGACAGCTCGAGTGCACTTAGAAAAAGACAAGAGAAAGGCTTCAGCTGCAACCGTACGGACTGACAGACACGAGGGGACAGGCAGCTACCCCTCCCCGGGGCCTGATCTTTTCATTACGTGACAAAGCTTGGTATACTCTTAATTATAATATATTTTTTTTTTTTGCAATCATCTTAAATAAATATTTCCATAGAGATTTCCTGTATGTATATATATTTTTTTATATATATAATATATAAGAGAGAGATCTCATTTTTTTCTTAAACCACTGTTAACATATTTTCCCTGCTTGTCCAAAAAAATGTTACAAAAGCCCTAAAATTGTGCAACAGTTAGAAAAAAGGGACAACAACCCAAAGAAGGAAGGAGCCGCTCGATATCGCCCTCTCCACCGCCCCCTCTCCCACTCCCTGTCGACCTGCAGGTGGGAAAGACATTCAGCCGGTGGGGGGCCTTTTGGGGACAGATGGGCCACCAGCTCCTCCTCTGATGTTCCCACGGCCTGTTCACTTCTGGGTTTCCCTGCCTGGTATGGATGAGCTGGGGCCTGCACCTTTGGAAATGGGTAACGGTGAGATCTCTACCCTGCTATCAGGAGGATGGTGGTTGCATCAAGAGAGCGGTGTACACCATGAGATGTGTCCTGCGGTGGGGAGGAAGGGTTAGCTTGGCCCCTAGGATGATCAGAGGAGGTGGTTATGGGATCTTCTGCTGACAGACACCTCTCTTGGTCCATGGGGCTATGTGGCTGCCCTATCAAACACAGCACTGCTCTTTGCTGGTCCTCCTCAGCAATCCTGCCATGGACTGCAGAGCAGACTGCGAGCTCAAAGTGGGGGTACATGGCAGCCACTGCCTGCACCAACCTCTGGGGCTCCATGGGAGCATCAGCTTGTGGAGGGCAAAAGGAGAGGAGGCAGGTTTGGGGTCAGATGGGGGGTTGGTGCCCAGCAGCTGGGGCATTTACTCGGGGCGGAGGGGAAAGACAGCTCTCCCGGCCATGCCTGGCCAGGGTGAGGAGAGGAGCACTCGCTCCTCCAGCAAAGAGCAGAGACCCAGGAGTGGCCTCTTCTTCTTCCAGAGTGGCTGCACCAGCAAGACCTGAGAAATGACGATGTTGCAGCTTGACCTGGAATCCTGGTGGCCGGGAAGGGAAAATGGGTGATTCCCAAGCCCACCCACAGCGCTGGGAGCCTGAGACCACCGCAGCAAGTGCTTCCACTCGGATATCCCCTGTGGTCTGTGATAGGTGGAAGAGATGATCAGTTTGGAGGACTGCTGAGTTTGGTTTAACCTTGATGGCCAGGCAATCAGGTGGGTCGGGCTGTGTCTACACTCAGAAATGAAATGTGCCACAGCCTGATGGGGACAGGAGGTCCATGGTGGTGAACTCCATCCCAACAAGGTGGCCTTGTCCATATTGCTTATTGGGAACATGCTCTGGACCTTGTCATCCCCAGAACCACGGTGGGGCTGTTGGGGTGACACCAGTTAGTACGTGAGAGGGATGGTGCCAGCTTAAAAGTACAGATATAAGGGCAGCATCCCTGGCTCTGTGAGCCAAAGAAGGGTGGTGGCAGTTGGTGATTTATTTTTTTTTTTCTTAGCTTTCCTGCAAGTTTAGGAGAAATCAGGAAATGTGAAGGAAGACGGAGACAGAAGCTGTTCACCATGGCTACTAAAAGAAAGGGTGGTGGTTTATCAGTGCTTGCTCAGAGATGCTCTGGGGATACAGGAACCTGCTCTGGAGAAGCATGGAGAGGTGGGGAAAAGAAACGAGGCAGAACAGACCCCTAAAGTGCAGGTGCTTAATGCTGCCATCATGGGCAGGTTGGGAAATTGGGTCTTCCTTGGTCAGACTTCAGTTTGACTGGAAGACTAGAAAGGAGTTGAAACCCCAGACTCTGCTTCCCTTGGAAAGGACCAGGAGCATTTTGGGTGTTGCAAGACCATCCAGCTGCCTCCAGAGGAACCTGTCCCTGGATTGATGACAGTAGGGAAGCCTCAAAGAAGAGAAACTGCCTCCCAGAGGGCAGCTCAAAGCCTCCCTGGAAACCAAGATGTTCCTCCCTAGCAGCAACTGCCCAAAGTGGGCTCTCAGTCAAAAGAGATTGTATCTACCCCAGCATCTCATCCATCATCCCTGGCAAACCCCACCGCACCCCCTGTCCCAGACCTTTCCCCAGCAGCAGCTGCTGGAGCAGCTTCACCCTCACAGCCCATCCGAGGTCCACAGCTATCGGCAGCTGGAAAACCAGGCTGAAATCACATCTGCACTACAGCCCCCACGCAGAGACTTGCCATGGCCTCCTTTTTCCTCATCCATCTTACACCGACCCCCAAAAATACTCCTAACAGCCAGAGAGCCTGGGCATCAGGAGGTGGATGAGACACTCACCATGGTTGGCTCCAGATCCAGCCCTGGAGAGGGAGGGAGAGAACTGCGAAAGAGCTAGGTCCTTCCTTTAGAAATAAAAAAAACTTCAGCACTACGCGACTACAGGAAGAAAAACAGATCTGTAAAAACACCCAAACTCTACCTTAAAAGCTAATCCTCTCCCTGCATGGATTTCCCTACTTTGGGGCCACTTCTTGCAAGCCAACACAGCTCCACGGTCAAACAGCACAGGTCCACCAAGGGCATGGGGATGCACATTGGCACCCGTGGAGAACCCGTGTGATTTGCCCTCAAAGAGGCATCTCCTACACATGTGGCCAGCAAGCAGCCATTGCACTGCCAGCACAGCAGGACTCACCGAAACACCTCTCAGGGCCTGTTCGTGTCCCAGCAGTTTGGATTTCTACCCCTCCATCCAGTGGGAAAATATTTTTGCAGTCTGCAAGGATGCGGCTGCGTTTCGCGCGGCAGCCGTCCCTGCCTCGACAGAGAGCAAAGCATTCAAAACCACAGAAAAGGCAAAATACACGCTCAGAATTTACATGGAGAAAACATTTCCTTTTTTTTTTTTTTCTTTTTTTTTTTCCTTTTTTTTTTTTTATGTCCAAAACAAGCGGGTTTTTGTTCATTTCTTTGTTTTTCAACACACGCACCGTCTAGAAAGTTAAACGCCATGCAGATGAAGAGAGTGCAGCGAGAAAGTCCCCCGGGGCAACAGCGCTGCAGGAGCCTCACGTCAACGAGCAAAGAGGTTCCAGTCGGAAAAAAGAGAACAAGAAACAGAAGAATTGCCGGAAAAATACCCACCCTTGGACCTCTACCTGACGGCAAAGAGGTGAGACCAAAATTCCCATTCCCGGCCATGTCTTCTGTCCTGAAAGCCACGTCCCGGTGGCTCCCCAAGAGCCACTGCCTGGGTTCACCCTCCAGGAAGACCCATGGGGTGCGGGAAGGTGCCCCGGGGAGGGGGGTGCCCCTGGAGGGGGGTGCCCCGGGGGGGCGGGTGCCTTTGCCCGCCCGGTGCTGTGGGACGGGATGGGCTGAGCCGCCGCGGCGCGGGGTGGGGGCTGGCAGCCACGGGACCCCTGTTAGAAGCATCGTAGCGGCGCAACCCCTCTCCAAATGTAAACGCAACAAAAAAACAGCAAACCCCCCAAATCCCCCCACCCTCCCTGCCCTAAACAGTTGAATGTTTCTAGTTATTACATAAAGATCCATTTCAGCAAATACTCAAAATCAAGTTACGAAATACACGGTAGGTTGTTTTCTTTTCCCTATAAAAAGGCATGCGCTCAAAGTAGAAGACAGCTAAAGGCTTGTTTGTTTTCTTCGAAGCACGATCAGATTCTGCAGTTTTGTTACTTTATAAAGCTTGCATTCCTCGTCGTCGCTGGAAGGAGTCGGGGGGGCGATGGAGGTTTGCACCCCGCATCGGTGGCCAGCTTGGCTGCCCCCGACCCAGGCTGGGAGTCGGGTGCGGGGGGAGCGTCGGGTGCTGCAGGTGAGGGGCAGGGGTGGGTGCTCAGCGGGGCTGGGTGCTGGAGTAAAGGGTCCAGGCTGGGTGGTTGGGTGGGGAGGAGGGGGCGGGAGCGATGCTACCGCCATGGCATGGCTGGGAGAGCCCCGGCTCCCAGCTGTGCCGACGCGGTGCCGGGAAGCAGTCGTCTTTCTCCTCCTCTCTTCTCCCAGCTTCGCCGGTCCCTGCTCCAAAGGGAGAAGGGAGGAAGGAGGGAGAGCATCCCTCTTGGCAGGGCAGCCGCCCCGGAGCCAGGGCACAAACCTACTCGTGCTCCTGGGAAAGAGCCAGCCTACGCTCCTGGGAAGGGAAAACGAACAGAAAGCCTTTACTCACCCATCCAAACACTGCCCTCCTCGCCCGGGGGCACGTGGAACATGGACTTTGCAAAGGGTTTAAACCGCAGTTCCCTGGCCGAGGCTGCCAGGAAGCGGGAGCTTGGGTGGGGAGCAGGCGGGAGCCACGGCGGCGGATGGGGACCTCGATAGCAGCAAAGCAAAATCCACCAGCACGCAGCGAGGGTACGGCACGGAGCAGCTCAAAACTGCCCCCCTGCCCTCCTCTTCCTCGGGGGACTCTCAGCAGAGGTGGGGATGGAGGCAGATGACGAGTCCGAGCCCAATTCAGGAGACGTGCCAGGCGGTGGGGGGCCCCAGCAGCTCCATGCAGCCGAGGAGGGAGGCCTTCATCCCGGCATGCATCATCTCACTGGCCAGATGCTCGGGTTTAGGTTCATGGTTTCTCTTTTCTTGGTTCATGCAGAGGAAGGGGGCCCAGTGCCACAGCCCCGGTGGGGTGGGGGGGTTCGATGGGATGCTTGCGCGGCGCCGGCAGGGCCGTTGCGTGTGTGCGGTGAGAAGCGAGGGGTTATTCCAGCGGGAACCAAGCAGCAGAGCCAACAGCCAAAGTCCCGTAGGTGAAGATGTCGGAGGAGGTCTCCCCTTGGTAGTCAGTCAGTGACAAACCCCACGCGGGCAGGACCGCGCTTCAGCTGCAAAACACAAACCGGGCAGAGACGGAGTTTGCTCCGACCATCCCTTCGGCAGAGCATCCCTCTCCCCATCGCCATCTCACGACCATCGGCCGTCTCCTCCCCACTGCAGATGCTGGGGGCAGGAGCCCACCCGCTTTGCAGCCCCAACGCCACGAGGAGCCCGCGCCGTCCCCCCCATGCCCCCCTTGCCCCATTCCCAGAGCCTCACAGGGCTTACTGCGGTAGGACGGAGGGCGCGCCGGATCTGTGGAAGTGGACGATTTGCCATTTGCCATCCCGGCGGTGCCAGATGCGGGTCTCCTCGGACTGGGCGGTGCGGGGGATCCCTCCCGCATCCACGTACTGCGTGATGCGGATGTAGGCGATGCAGGCGGACTCGTCTCCCATCAGGTGGATGTGGGGGTTCAGGATTGTCGTGTGCACGGGCTTGCTGTTCCGGGACCACACTGGAGAGGGGACAGCAGAGGCAGCTTTAAGCAGGGGAAAGAGTTTGGGTGGCGCTTGCCCAGGGCGGAAAGTGAAGATGTGGGAAGGAGAGATGCTTGGGTTAAGCTCTGTCTGGAGAAGCTGAGTAAATGCTGGACGGACAGGTCCACATAGAAAGCAGCTAACCAAATAACTCCTCTGCATACAGCCTGGCCCCAGTTGGCCTAACAGGCTTGATTCACCTCCTGCTGAGATCTTCCAGGTCAGCCAGAGATGCTCCCAAAGCCACCCTCACCCTCCTCTCTCCATCAAGCTGATGGAAGTCAAGACACAGGGAGGTGGGAAGGGGTCCTCAGGAGGCAAGGGGGCTGCTTACGGTTTTCAAAGTAGAATCGGTGGAAATCCAGGCCTTCCACGAGGTTGCCCAGAGCCTCGGGCTCGAAGGCTGTCATCCCAGGGTCGCACATCTTCCTGGGGAGGTGGGAAAGGGGAGAGAAAAGGGAGAGGTTGTCTCACTGCTTCTGGAGTCTGAAGCTGCAAAACCCAAACAGCTCGTCCTCGGGCTGAGACCAAGGAGCCTCTGCACCAGTGAGCAATTCAAGCCGACGTCTGGCCTCATCCCTGCACCCTGCATGCAGCCCACACCACCTCACCTCCAGCCCAGCACCCGCAGCCAGGACCCCAGCGAGGCAGGGTAAATTCTCCATCGTCACCATCTCCAACTAACCCCCCCCAAAACACTGCCGTCTTCTTTGTAAGAAAGAAAAACAGCAGGGAAAAACTCATGTTCTCTGCTCTGTATTGAAATAGCCCTGCTGCGATTCTCTGCGGCAGGGATGAAGACCTGCACTCACTCAGAAACCGCTAATTAAATAGGCCTTGGACGCAGAAGAAGCGTACTCTGAGGGGCATCAGCTCAGTGAGTAGAAAGCAGTGACGCTTCCAAGCAGCCCGCGGCAATCCGGACATAATGGATACCATGGATGCAATGTTCCTTCTTCCACCATAAATCACATTTACAGTTATTCATCTTTCTGCAAACCAGAAAATGGGCTCATCCATGATAATCAGACCAGAGAGATGCGGTCAGCTTGGTGCGAGAGAAGCATCAGGTTTGGAAAATTATGTTCCCTGCTTCTCTTGGATGATCTCCATGCCCCACCACCACGTCAACCCAGTCACCCTGGGCAGCAGTAAAACCTCCTGGGCTGCGTTGTCGCCATGAGAGCACCCGCTCCAGGAGGCTGAGCCCCCACCCTGGCCCAAACCCACGCTGGGCACACTCACGTGTAGGACTCGAAGTCGCCGTTGCTTATTGCTTCGATCAGCTGCTCTGTGACTTTAATGATTTCTTGCTTCCGTACTGTTGGTTTAAAGAGAAAAAGAAAATAAAAGGAGAAAACAAACCAGAAGTGCTGGTGTTGAGCTATCGGTGAGGTATCTTTTCTTCATTAGAAACTGACAGCGGCAGATTGGGGGCCATTGGAAACTCCAGGGGAAAAGCAGGAGATGGACTTGGGAGAGAGATGTAGGAAAGGGCTCTTCATCCCCACAGAGGAAAGACCTCCAAAGTCAGGGCAAAACCAAAAAACCCTGTATTTTTCTAGAGAGCAAAAGGGGTAATCACCAAGTGGTGAGCTGCCCTTGGCCCAAAAAGGTCGCTTAGGCTGGTCTTGGCTGCACAGCCTTGCCAAGCCAGGACTTTCTACCCCATGAACTCAGAGCAGGGGCCAGCCAGGGCAGGCTGGACCAAGGATGCTCTCACCTCCCTCTGAGACAGGAGGAGAGGGTCTCAGCTGGCGGGGGGGGGGGGGGGAGATGACAGGTGGGTGATGTGGCCATCCACCCCAGAGGGACCCAAGGAGGGACCTGGCAAAGAGCACAGCACCGTGGACCATGGGCACTGCTGGCTCAGCTGGGAAGGGACGGGGCTGTGAGAGCACCCTGGGCTCCCTGGGTTGCAGGAGGAGCTGCCAGAGGTAACCCTGGGCTTATTAATGAGGTTCTGCTTCAAATGCAAATCAGCATCATGCTTGACTTAATTTTTTTTTTGTACTGCAGCTAGCGAAAGGAGAGGGAGCACGTTCCTGCGAGTCATTCAGAAAGGAGAGGGACCCTCACCACCTCCCAAGTGCCACCCACTGCCGTGTCTGCTCCCGGGGAGCCATTCCCCAGGAGGACAAATGTCCCATTAGCTCTCATGTCAGGCCAAAGTCCATCTTGCTTTGTGCTGAGATCGCTTCGTTGAGAGACTTTACAAATTAGCACCGATAGATTATTCCCTCGGTTATTCTTAGAAAGCTGGCTCTGGCAGGCGGGAGGCAGGGATTTCCCCTGGAGGCTTTTATCAAAGGGCCATTTATTTTAGAGGAGCAGGCGATGGGCTGCTATCCCTGCAGATTTCTGCCACTTCCATGCCTGTTTTCAGGGAACATCCTCTTTTTTGGGAGCCCCTCCTCCTTGCCAGCAGTGCCCCAATGTGGTGGTGACCCAGCAGTGAAAGCACCTGTGGGCATTTCACCCCCAAGGAACGAAAGCCACCTCTGAAGGGCCCTGATGCAGCTCAATGGTCATGGGTTTTGCCATAGCAAATATCTCGTTAGGGGTGGCTGGACTAACAACCCCAGGGCGCCCCTCTGAAACAGCCTTCCCACCCTCCTGGGTGCCCCCACTGGTACCTTTGGTGTCTTCATCCTCGATGGTGGTGTTGGTGCTCTCTGACGATTCCTGAGCAAAGAACAGAAAGGAGACGGGGCGGTGAGAGGGGTCTTCTCCCCACGCCAGACAGAGCTCGTGTGTTTGACAGCCCCCCGAGTCCGACCCCACAGCGCTCGACTGTGCCAACGGACAGAAACCAAGGAAAACGCCAGCAGGTCCAACCCGTCCTCAACCACAGCTCTAGGGCAGCGCTGGCAGAGCCCTCCCTGACCTCCACTCCTTGTAGCCAAGGGCACAAGAGCTGGGCTGTGGAGGCTCCCGTAGGAACGGCGCTGCCTTTCCTACCGATGCCTGTGGGGACAGAGACGGGGGCAGGTCCGGGGGGGCTTGGTGGGTTCCTAGGAGCGTTGCAGGAGGGGCAGGGAGAGGGGCTGTGCGGGGGTGGAAGACACCATGTTGACTGTACGATAAAGAGAGAGATGTACAAATTAAACAGCGAGGAGAGGCTGGGATGAGAAAGAGGGGACTGTGCAGGAGTGAGAGAGACCACACTGACCGCAGAGTAGGGAGAGAAATGTACAATAAAACAGAGTGCTTCCAAGACCCACATGGACCACCGAAGGCTGAGACACAGCTCTTTCAAGAAACAGCTGAGCACTACACAGATTTGGGGGGGAGGGGGGTACTGACCCCCCGTCTCTCTCCAGGAGCCCCATCAAGGCGACTCTGCTAGCGGAGCTAGAGCAATGGCTCTGCTAGCTCTTGCCAGCAGAGCCTTGCTTATGTATTACCCATAATACCCCGATGTAGGTTGGCAAGGTGTCCCATGACCATACAGTCCCCGCAGAGGCATGGAAGGTGTTTCTCCAAGGCTCCTTGGACCGATGCAGCCTGCAGACCTGAGTCAGGAGAACTGGGAGAAACGGCATGAGAACCCATCAGCAAGAACCAGGGCTGGCTTCCCACCAGCTGGTGGCCAGCAAGTGCCTGCACCAACCCTGTTAATGGGGTTTGTGGGTGATACGGCTTTGAGGACGTTCCCTCCAACCCCAGTGTCCCTTCTTCCCTACCCCGAGGTAACTTCCAAAAACGGGGGAAGCTGGAACATGTAGAGAGGCCCAGCAATATCAGCATTGAGGAAGACGAAGGACACTCACCATTAACTGAACGCTGGAACTGGACTTTCTTTTCTGGAAAAACAAGGAGAAGAGATGGAACAGGAAGAGACACAGAGTGAGAAAGGCAGAGAGCGGCATGTGAGAGGCAGCAGCTCCTGAGCCACCCTTCGTGGTCCTCGTGGAGGGGCAAACGAAAGTCATGGGGGGGCAACCTGGTGCTCCTGTAGGGATGTGCCGCTGGCTGCGCTGCTGGTGGTGCCATGCCAGCTCCCTCCCCAAGTTCCTGCTGGCACCTTTCTCTCCTGCCCTGCCACAATCTCTGGTGTTGCTCATCCCAGGGGCCTGGGTAGCCCCAAAGGGAATCCCCTAGGAGTCGATGACCACCCTGGTGGCTTTGTGACCAGGCCAGCAAGCTCACAGAAACAGGAGTGGAGACGCTGGAAAGCTAAGGCAGCTCCACCACCTGCCCAGCCCTGCGCCCCGTGTGAATGCCCTCCGGAGGCTTACAGGCTCTGGAGCTGTTCTGGGTGCATCTGCCCATGCTGCTGACTAGCGTGGAGATGCTCAGTTAGCTTTGGACCTAGACCAGTACTAAGCTGACTGGTTTAAAGCCAGCATGGCGACTGCTACTCAACCCCGCAAGGCAGACACACCGTGTGGGAAGCTGTCCTGAGCACAGCTCCTGTGCTTTAAATCAGGACAAGTCTCCTCCAAAGAGAAGACCTTAGGCATGCCCATATTTATCTCCATCCTTGACCGCTACCGCTAGGCTGTAAGGCTTTTGGGTCGGATGACCCCATGGCCATGTTTCTGCTTGCAAATCCCAAACTACTTCTGCACTCTCCTTCCTTGCCGTGCTCTGCTCCCCGTCTCCATCCTGAATGTAGCCAGGAGACGGGGGGACGTGCGCGCTGGCCTCCTGCCCTTTCTCCACCTCCAGCTCCCAGGGGCTGAATCACAGCGGGCGACAGGGAACACCAGTGTGCAGGAATCAGAAGCTTCAGTGCCAAATAACAAAGTGTTTTACCAGCCGTATTTAACGAGGCACCAGCTCTGCCTGCCCTGCAGAGGGAAAAGCAGCACACACAGCGCAAAATCTCTTGGAAAAGTCCACGGAGCGACCCATTGGGGTGCGTGGGTGGGCTGCAGTGTAAAAACTGCTGATATCCGTTCCCCCTCATTGCTTTTTCCACATCCTAACTGGCTCCCACCAGCATCGTCACTGAGGTTCCCCCTCTGTGGGTGCAGCTCTCCCCCCTCCCTTGCTAGGTCCTACATTGATCCTCGCTCCTCCTTTGCCAAAAACACCCCATGTCCTAAAGGGCAGGGTGAGCTGCGGTGCTTCGGAAGGAGCCTCACGGGAAACGGAGCCGCCGGAGCTGGGCTGTCTGCAGGAAGGGCTGACAGCTTCTGCTACCCAAGGACATGAGACGGGGCAGTAAACTGCAGAAATTTCAAGACGCAACAGAATGCAACACAAAGCAGTGACCGCGTCGAGTCTGGACATACAGTAACAGGATGCGACACGGGGCAGTGAGCTCATTAATTTAGGACGGGACAGGATGCAACATGGGGCAGTGATTTCATTAGTTTACAATGTGACGAGATGTGACACTACACAGGGCAGTGAAGGTATCGTAGCTGCTGGGACCAGAAGACCTCCCACGGACCCCAGAGCAGGGCTCAAGGGGGATTTTTGATGCCATGAATGCTTTTAGTAGTGGGAGGAACCTCCTCGGGAGGGTGAGTTTTAAGCCCTCTGAGCCTGGGCTAGCACCATCCCGATGCCGGAGGGGTGAGGGCAGCACCAGGTACCTGCTGCCCACCTGCGTGGCTTTGGGCAGGAAGGGCAGGGGTGGCTGCCTGGGACCTGCCTGCTCTCCTGGGGTGGTCAGTTGAGCAGGATCCTCCAAATGGGGAGACAACTCTTCCAACAAGGAACCACACCACATGTGGCTGACTCTTACAGCCCTGCTCTGAGCCGGCAGGACCCTTCCCTTCCCACCTTCCCACCCACCCAAGGCAGGTTTCCAGGTTCCTGCCTCGCTTTTCCAGCAAGATGGAAAGAAATGAACACTGCCCAGCGATGCCCTGACATCTGCCAGCTGCCCACAGCGGGCCATTAAAGCTTCGCCTGAGGCACCCAGCCTCCCTGTGCCCCCGTGAGCGAGTTACGCTGCGAGTCCCACCAAGGCTGAGCATGGGAATGAGAGGTGGGAATGGTAATGCTGAAGGCGGCCAACACAAGCAACCTGTTGGGAATGAGCTTGCCTCTCTACTTTGTCTTCTCCTCTTCTACCTTCCTGGCCATCTAGCCAGGCTGTATCACCTCCACTTGTTGGACAGGGGGCAATAAAAAAGCAAACTCATTCTCCAGAGCTTGTACACCCTCTTGAGCTGAGCATTGGCTGGGAGACGGCACTCAGGACGAAGCCTCACCCACTGTTCCCTGCTCACCAGCATGGGGCTGAGGGGTGCGGATACAAACCAGCCTCTCTGACCCCACTCCGAAACCAGACCCTCCCTGCTGAGATTCAGTGATGGGCCAGAAGGCTGTTCACCCAAACTAGCTATGACAGCAAGTGGCCTTCTTCCCAGGATAACATTTGCCCTCAAAGAGGCTTTGACGTCCAGGAGGGAGCATCATTAGCAACTTGGGCTGGCAAATGGTCTTATACCTCCACACCATCCCGCCGATGCTAGAGAAGAAATTCAAGGCTCTCCCTTTCTGCTGGAAAAATAGATTCATGACCATGCCTGGTGAATCCTTTCCATCTGCCAATCTCTCCTTCTGCAGCTTAAAACTGCATCTCCTGATTGCTCTCACCTCTGCTCCAGCAGCTCATACCAAGTCAGCTCTACCTGTGGTGTCACTTCTCAGGCGACCCCCAGAAGCAGCCAGGACCTCAGAGCAGCAGCGGACGGGCCAGCAGTGGCTAGCAGATGGGATGCTGTGACTCCCATGAGACCTGTCCCCTCTGTGCCAGCACTGTTGTCCAAACCTAGCAGTCCTGTCCTGGAAGCCACGTGATACCCTGACACCACGTTCCGAAGCAATGTCCTCTCATAGCAATGCAGGCCATCAGCTTCATGTTGCAGAATAATGCTGGATGGCCAGAATGGTCTGTTGTGGAGCTGAGCCCAGGTTTGGAGGCTTGTGCACGGTCCTGTCCCAGCTGCGGGGTCTGGAAGCAGTGGGAGAAAGACAAGCCATCCCTAGACCTCTGGCTCCACTGACCCTTTGGACTGAGGAGGGAAGAAGCCGAGCTGAGGGCTCTGCTCTTCCAAAACCCTGCGCCCCTCACAGCCCAACAGCTGGGTCCCTACGAAAGGGCTGGAGGAAGGAGAGCAGCCGAGCTGCAGTAGGGCTCCCAAAGCTCCGCCTGACACCTCGCACCCCTGCCCTGTGATGGGGGACGTGATCACGCCAGCTCTGCCCTGTTGTACTCATGAAGGGAACAGGTAAGGACAGAAAGCCCCTCACACAGACCATTCCTTCCCACAGGAGGAGCTTGACAGAGCTCGCTAACCACCTCATCTCCCTATCATCAGAAGAAGCTGCTTGGACGCAGGATTTTGCTGCCTCCAGGAGCCGTCCTGTCCTGGAGAAGAGCTGTGGTCCCACCTCGGAAGGGCAGGCAAACCTGAGGGCTCTGCAGCCCAAGAAACAAGGTCCACCAAGCACCGGCTTGCTTTTAGAGCATCGCCCAAGCCATTTGCTCTGTCAAGCATCACCAAGTTCTTTTCTCTGTCTGCACTGGGCACGGGGGGCCAGCAGTGCTGCCGAGAGGGTTAAGGCACCCATCAGCACACCAGCCCTTGGGGACAGGATGGGACAGGAGCTGGGGGGTGAGCCCGGCCACAGCAGCCGCAGTGGGACGCATGCTGGGGCAAGCAGGAGATGCAGCCACCCACCTCGCCGGGCGGCTGCTGCCAGGCTGAAGCTGTGGCTCTGGGCTAGCAAAGCTGCCTCCCCCTGTCCCCTGTCCCCTCTCCTGGCCCGGCCTCTGCCTCTCCCCCTCCCTGGGGGCAGCAAGGGGCAAGCAAATTTTGCAGGCAATGAAAGAGCAGCGAACTCCCCACACACACCCCTCCAGCACCAGCCTGCTCCCTGCGCTCGCTGCTCTGCAAAGCCTCCCGTGCACTGCCTGTCCTGGCAGGAGCCGAGCCGGTGGTATGGGGACACACCGGGACAGCCGGGCCAACAGCTGCCCTTTAAAGCGCAGGGTATCACGGGGACCACCGGCACGGGACGGAGACCCCCACTGCCATGGCACGGAGACCCCCACCACTGCCCCAGCAGTGAAGGGGCAGGCGGGAGAGGGCGGTGGGGAGGGCTCTTACCTTCACGCCGTCATTCTTCTTGTTGCCACCGCTTTTGCCTCCTGGAGAGAGGAGGAAGGAGGTTAGGAGAGCCAGGCAGGGCACCAAGACCAGGAGGCCGAGGATCAGCAGCATGGTGCCGGGTGGTGGAGCAGCAGGACCCCGTGGGACCAGCCGCTGGGTTTCGTCCTCTCTCCAGCAACCCCTGGTGCAACCCCCAGGAGCTCAGGGGCGACCGTGCTGGCACCGTCCCGTCCTACCCCGGTGGCTCTCGGCCAGGGGCATGACCCGTCTCCTAACGCCACACCAAGTCCTCGGGGTGGCTCGGAGGGGGCCAGCAGCGGGCTCTGGCCGGGGGGGTGCTGGTGACCGAGCGCGGTGCAGCACGGTGGAATGGGCTGCCCGCCTGCCGCCCTCTAATTTTAGCCCCATGCTGCCGGGATCATGTGCTGCCGGCCCGCCGGCCGACAGCTGCAGCCCACATTTTGACAATGATGAAAAGCAGACGCCTTCCCCGGTGCCCACCTACCACTGCCCCAGCCCCCCCAGGCTGCACGAGCCACCCCGCTCCCCCTGCAGCCCCGGCACAGCGTGGGACCGATGGGGCTCAGCCCCACGTGGGACCCCATTGCCCGCTGGCCCCGCCATGCTCCAGGGTGGGGAGGGGGGGGGACCAGCGAGCCCCTGG
Organism: Butorides virescens; assembly: GCA_017310255.1. Lineage (NCBI taxonomy): Eukaryota > Metazoa > Chordata > Aves > Pelecaniformes > Ardeidae > Butorides > Butorides virescens. The sequence goes on along the minus strand of JADKXX010005032.1, from coordinate 79,199 downwards.
GCTGTGTGTGGGACAGGCAGCCTACAAGAGATGCTTTTGAATTTCTTGCCCTTTGATGCTCGGTGTCCGCCGCGTCTCCCGGCGCGGGGCCTGACACCGGATCCCCCCAGCTGTTGGGCTCCTCCGGCCCCACCGCGCGCTGCCCACAAGTGCTAAATGTGTCAGCACGATCCCCCCACGACAAATGCAGATACCAACCCCGGCCGTGGCCCTCTCCCCTGGCACCTGGTGGGGCCAGTGGCCCCCATCTCCCCCCTGCCCACCTACTACACTCGACTCCCGGGGCGCCTTGGCAAAGCACCCCGAAACACCCATCTAACACCCAGCGGCTGCCGCCAGCCCGCTCGGCCGCTGTGTCGGGCTTGGCCGCCTTGTCCCACCTCTGCTGGGGCCATCCCCAGCGCTGGGGAGGGCTGGAGGTGGCAGAGAGCAGAGGAGCTCTGCAGTCACCTGGCTCCATGTTGGTTCCATGCCTGGGAACGGCCGGGACCTGCTGATCCCTGCCTCTGGAATCCCAGCTGCACGGCTTGCTCGGAGGCAGCAGGGTGTCCCCAGAGGTGACAGATCTCAGCAAGGGCACCGGGGTAGGGGGGCTTGTGGCTGCACCGAGACCTCTCCGGTGCACAGGCTGGGCTGCCACACTCTGTCCCCGCTCCTGTGTCTCCGTGCAGATGTAGAGGGGCAGGAGGAGAGCGGGGGCCCCTGCAGGATCAACGCCCTCCCACCTGGGAGGGACCCGGGGGACCCTGTTGCCATCTGGCTGCAGTGGCACCCAGGGACCTTTCTGAGGCTTTCCCGGTGCAGAGGATGCTCTCCCCGAGCCACAAACACCTCCAGGAGGACACAAAACCAGCTGCCCTGAGCCCTGGCTGCCCCCAGCACCTGCATCCCCAACCCCAGCACAAGCCATTTGGGTGGGCACATGCAAACCCCCAAAACCTAAACCTCTGGGGACTTCTGTGCCTCAGCCAGACACCTTTTCTCTTGCACCCTAAGCCAGCAGCCAGCCTGGAGGTACCAGATGATCTGGCTTGGGCCACCACCCAATGCCACATGTCCCCAGAGGCACCAGGCTGCGACCTTACTCCCCCTGCGACACCCATGGCAAAGCCAGCTCTCCAGGGACCCTACAGGTTTGCCCTGGGCATGCTGCAAGACAAGGAGATGAGCCCCAGAGATGGCACCTACCGGAGAAGTTCCTGGTGGCCAGCATGGTGGTGAGGATGGCTCCCTGAAAGACACAGAAAGCAGAAGGAAAGGGCGTGCTGGGCCCCGGCCCCCCACACCCCTGCCGCTTCCCCCAGCCCTGGGGGAGGAAAGCCCTGCGTGTCACCTGTCCCCTGGCCACCTCGCTGGAAGGAAACTGGCCCACGGGCTGATATTTCTCCTCCTGTCATCAAAAGCAGCCCACGGTACCCAACCCCGTATACCCAGCACCAGGGCATTGGGTTGCATTCTCCAAAACTACTTTCCCTCCAAGATTAAAGGGATATTAAATATCCCTGGGGCGCATTTCGGTCTCGCTCTACCCTGCCCTGGATGTGGCACGACTCCGCTGACCAGGGCCGGCAGCTGGCGGTGAGGGGAGCCACCGGGAGCGGAACCGGATTTAATTGCAATTAAAGCCGTGCCAGCTATGAGCAGCAGGGCAGGAATTTTTCATGGGAGCCACGCAAAGATCGCCACCACAAAATAACATTCATAAAAACGTTTCCTCTTTTCCAGCTGACTCTACTAACTAGTTGCTCAGCATATAATGAGATTACTTTCGACTAATTGCTTACAGTAATGGATTACTATTTTGAAGGGTATGCCTGAACTAATTTGATTACTTGTCTAGCTGAAAAGTAATAATAGTTTATAGCCAGTCTCTTTTCTTGATAATCGCGTTAGCAGCCTGCAGCTGCACTGCTCAGCGCCGCGCTGCCTCCAGCCCTGGAGCGCTGATGGCCCTGGCCGCAGCACCGATCAGCGCCGGCCCGTTCTGTGCCTCCGGCTCTGGAGGAGGCATTGCCATTTCCAGAGCCCGTGCCCAGCGCCGTGCTGCCAGCTGGGGCTGAGCACCACCCAGGAGATGGGTGCTTAGGGACGTGTTCCAGCTCAACGGTGAAGCCTGGGAAGATGGTGATTTCAGAGGGGGTACGGGCTGTGGCACGCGGCAGCGGCCGAGAAGGGAAAGCCTGCAGAGCTGCTGGCTGGGTGAGCTGGAGCTTTTTGCCCGTCTATGGATGACTTTGTTCCTTGGCTGCGACGTAGCTCGGTCATCAGGCAAAGGGGTCTCACTGCACCTCTCAGATCCCTGTCCTGCCCAAAGAGGAGCTTTCTTTACACTGACTCCCGTGGGAAAGTCCCTGCCCCCGTGTGCAGGGCAGCTGTGTGCCTCAGTGCTTTCCTTCACCATGGCTTTCCTCTAAGCACTTGGGAACCCCTGCCAGATGCGGCCACCGCTCCACTTGGCCTCTTTTCCCTTCTTCACAACGGGCATCCCCAAATGTCCATCACCCCCACACCGCTGACCCAGAGACACCACCCTGTCCTTTCCCATTCGGGGAACAGATTCCCCAATGACCTTATCACGCATTTTGCAGCCAGCTTGGAGACTATGAGAGTTACCTTCAGCTTCCTCCGGGCATTGAACTTCTTCAGGCAATCCACCGTCTCCTGCCTGTGCATGCATGACGCCACGGTGGCACGGTGCTGGGAGGAGAGAGATGGGGCTCAGAGCAGGCACTGGGGGCTCAGGGGCTCCCCCAGCCCCACTCTCACACGCACGCACACGTGTGCGGTCTCCCGCGGCCGAGGCACGGGCCAGAGCTGCCTGCAGCAGCAGCAGCAGCCGCCGATAAAACTTTAATAGGCAGCAGGAGATCTCAGCTCTGGAGTCAGCAGGATCTGCTCTGGCGGTGGGGGGGGTTGCAGGGAGAGCTGGCTTCCCCCTGAGTTAACCCCTCGACTGACCGGCCACGTTTAGCAGCACGCTCAGTGTTTGCACGTGGTGTGGGGTCCCAGGGTTAAGCCCGTGGGCTCCTCCTGCCTTTGGGAGCTGATTCAGAGCGAGAACCGGCATCCAGAGCAGCGGGGTGCAGTGAGGGGCAGGGGGCACTGATGCTGGGGTGGACGGATGGGCAAACACAAGACTACTCCCACCCACCCCAGCCCAGCGTGACACCAAGAAACCAGCCTGTCCCCACAAGGGCTGGGAACGTGCGTGTCCCTCCCGTCACAAGCTCCCCTGGGACCTGCTGTTTGCATTCACACTCCAGGCTTTTCTCTGCTGTAAAGCCTTGGGGAAAAGGCTGCTCCGAGAGCACTGGGAGAAACCGTGCCAGGAAACCATTCTTCCCAGGGTGGAGAGAAGAGATGGACAGCGTGCTTGATAACACGTGCTCCCCGGTGAGATGTTCCCCCACTGCAAACCCCCACATCTCTGGACCGTCAACCCCAACTGGTGAGTGCTGGCAAACTCACCGATATCCAGGGGTGCTTCAGAGCCTCTGCTGCTGTGATGCGCTTGGACGGGTTTATGGTCAACATCTTGTTGATGAGATCTTTCGCTTCGGGAGTGACCGTGTCCCACTCAGGGGAGGGGAACTGCCAAAGCAAAGGGACCGGGGTGAGAAACGGCAAGGAGCGATAGAAGAAACAGAAGTCCCTTTGCACTTGGGTCGGTTCTCCTGCAAACCCTTTGCTCCTGCCCACGGGAGAGGTTGGAGAGACAGCAGCAACTGGAAAGAGCTGCCGGCTGGAAAACTGGAGAGCAGGGGTGGAGGGAGAAAGGTGGAAGGCCCAGGACAAGACCTATCCATCCTACAAAGTCGATCTGAAATGTGCCAGTGTGTGCACCTGGGCACGGCAGCTCGGTCAACCCTCTGTGACCAGTGCAGAGGAAAGAAACTTGCTCCAGTTGCTCTGAATTCACCCTGATTGCTCTTCTGGAGCAGCAGACTGCAACACGGGGACGGCAGGAGAGAGGGGAGACAGTGAAAGGGGGGAACAAGACAAACCCACTCACATCATAAGCCCCAGCCTTGATCTGCTGGTAGAGTCGGTGCTGGTCTTCATCCCAAAAGGGTGGGTACCCGACCAGCAGGATGTAGAGGATGACGCCTGCCCGGGAGAGGAGACGTGGAATCAGTGGGAGAGAGCTCGTTGCTGGAGGTATGAGCAGACCCAGCCTGGGGACTGACCCAGCTCAAGCAGAGGAGCTGAGAAATCAGGGAAATGGAAGGATTTGCTCCCTGATTAAAAAGCAGAAGGCTCGCTGGGGGGTCCAGCTCCATGCTGACCCTCAGCCACTGGGACGTATGTGGCTGAGCCAGACACAGCTCTGGCAGCCAGCGTGCACAGCCTCAAACCAGGTGCCCCATTGGGGCTGGGCGATGCCTCCTCCCCATCGTGGGTGGAAGAAGGCTCCCCTGTGCGGACGCATTGCCTGACTCCACCAGCATCCAGGGCAAAAGAGCCGGCACCTCCCCTGCCTGGGAGCTTTGGGTGCGTAGCAAGGGGGCTGATCCTTCAGAGGAGGGTGCGCTGGACTGGGAAGGAGGGTCCTGCTTCGGGGACAGCCCAGGGTAACGTGCCACCTCTTGGATAAATCCTCCCCAAGACATGTCTAGCGACTGTGACTTGGGATGCGCTGGATCAACAGCCTGCCTCATCCCATGCAGCCCGGCCCAGCCCGCTCCCAGCATTTCAGCCCCAGTCTGACTTACCGCAAGCCCACAGGTCCACGGCTTTGCCGTAGGGATCCTTCCGGAGCACCTCGGGGGAGAGGTATCCCGGGGTGCCAGCGAAACCTGGGACAGACAGCCCGTCACGCACCGCCGGCAGGCAGCCCCCATCCCCGCACAGCTTGCCTGGTGCCCGGCCAGCCGCCACGAGAGCCAGGAGCCCTGGCGTGTGCCGAGCCGGTGGGACGGGCACCCTCCCTCCAGAAACCTCTGTGTCTCCCGAGAGCAGAGCAAACACCAACAGCCAGCGACAGCAGCCAAACCCCAGGATGATGCAGAAGCTTGGGGTGCTCTGGCGTGCATCTCCAGCACAGGGATGAGGTTTTCCTTCCCCATGTCTGCCCCTGCCACCAGCCTGTCCAGCTCACTGGGACATCTCAGTGACTCACCAGGTCCCTGTGGAGCTGTTTGCCTGTGCCCTGGATCAATACCAGGCTGTTTCCAGGGGCACAGCTGGAGCCATCGAACTCCTCCTCATCCACCACGCCTCCCATAGCTCAGAGTTCAGGTCCTGGGGATGTGCATCCCTCCCGGAGCCCCCCCTGACCAAACACACCAACGAGGGCTGGAGGATGCCGCACCTCGAGCTAGTTCTACTCACCAAACCATGCTTGCTGGTCCCCCTCCACCTCGATGGCAAGGCCAAAGTCAGCCAGCTTGACGGCAGCACCCTTCAGCTTGGATGCCAGCAGCAGGTTCTCAGGCTGCAGGAGGAGACAGGGGTTGGAGAGGAGTGAAACCCCCCAGGGTCTCTGCTGTCGCAGGGGAGCTTCCCAGCACAGCACAGAGGAAGGTCAGGGCTCTGGATGTGCTACCCTACTGCTTTTTCCTGCTGTGTGTTGCAATGTCCATGGATTTTTAGAGGACCACAGACTACAGGGACCTCCCTAACCCCTCTCCCTCATGCTGTTTCACCCCAGAGCTGGTCTTTGCTCTGTGGCTTTCCAGAAGCCCTACATGATGTTCCTCCCTGCCGAGTTTCAGCTGCCCTGGAGGACCCTGGGCATTGGTCCATGGGGTTTTGCATCGCAGATGGGGTCCCCATGTCCTCCCACAGGCCCTTCCCCTGCAGTTCCTACCTTCAGATCCCGATGGACCACCCCCATCTGGTGGCAGTGCAGGACGGCCTCCAGGATCTGCTGGATGCAGTGGCTGTGGGAGAGAGGAGGAAGCTCACCGAAGGGTCTGGAGAGGCAGAGTTTACTTAGACACTTCTACCTGGCTGCATTTCATCCCTCCTGTCCCTCTCCCCATCAAGCTTCCCACCAGCAGCCCTGCAGCACAGCTCAGCATCCCTCTCCACCAAAAGCCACACACCCGTGGAGAGCAGCTATAACCCATTAAGACCCCACCAGAGCTGCTGGACACCCAGCCATGGTGAGCAGGAGCACGGGGGGTATGGCAGAGCCCGTGGGGTCCCCAGAGAAGCAACACTGGGGTGGGGGGGAGCTGGAGACCAGCAGCGGAGTCACAAGGCCAGCCAAATTTGGTCTCCAAACCCCAGCAGAGCAGATGTGCTCCTCAGAGGTAGAGCTAACCTTTGCTTCGGCCCCATTTCCCTGGCCTCCTCTAACGCCGGTGGCTCTCACTGCGCCTGTTTCGCTTTATATCTAGTTCATTAAACCCCAGCTCTGCTGCACGCTTGAGAAAGGAATGGAAAAAGACTGAGGTGATGATCACCGCTGCTCCAAAACAGTTGTGTGCAAGGCAGAAGGTCTTTATTTACAGGTATTTTATTTTATTTGCATGACACTAACAAGTGGATGGGTTGTAAGTGGAGTCAGTGCAGGCAGCCCATTAAATGAGATTGCCTTCTGCCTAGAAATAAGGGATAACTCCATGCAGACAGGTAGCGTAGAGCTTACCACCCCCTTGGTCGTTTGTATGGGCTATGTTTATGCTGGGGGCAAAGCCAAGAGGCACAGTGATATCTGGTGACTGGAGAGGGCCAAATCATGTCCCCTCAAAAAAAACGAGGCTAACGCTGTCCCCTGGCTGAGCTGCGAGGACCAAAGGGGCTGAAATGGTACCCAGCCCCCTGCCTCTGCAGCAGGTACCTGGGAAGTGCCAGCGGGAGCGTGGGACAGAGCAGAGCTCCAGCACATCCTCCCACCCCGCCTGCCCTGATGCTCCTCCTTAGTGCTTTCAAGCGGTAAACGCCAGAGAAACCGCTTGCAAATGACTGTAATGCAGCTGCAAGGGGAAAGGGTGAGGACTGCGGGGTGTCTCTGCTACCACGGACCCGGCCAGGGCAACAGCCCAACGCTGGGCTTCCTCCCTGCCAGCCTGGAGACCCCCGATGCCCCCAGCCCAGGGAGCCCCGATGCCCCCAGCCCGGGGAGCCCCGATGCCTGGCTCCTTTACAAGGAGGTCAGATGCGGGTACTCCATCGCCATCAGCCCGGGGAAGGAGGATGCTGCGAGTGATGGCCAGCTGCTGCCTGGTCCGAGGGGGGACCAGCCCTGCAGTAACACACACATTTCTTGGCACAGGAGCTGAGGGAGTTAAAAAGAGGTGGGGTTGGGTTGGTTTGTGTTTTTTTTTTGCACTACACATCTGGTTTATGAGTACACCCTGCGGAGCGGCTGTAAAACACCTCCCAGCACGGAAAGAGCTTATGCTGCAGAAAGCCAGACACGTCGGACCCTGGGAGGGAGAAACTCGTGGGAGAAGGGGACAACGGCTGCTCCCTCCATGGCCCGGCGTGCGGCCGTGCTCACCTGGCATCGGCTTCGCTGTAGTACTCCCTGGCCACAATGTCCTCAAACAGCTCCCCGCCGGTGACCCTGCCAGAGAACAGGGACAGTCACGCTCGGCCATGTCAGCACAGCAGGCAAGGGCGCTGGATTGATTTACAGCACGCTCAGCCCTGGCAACCCCCCCCCGCCCCCCCAAAATGCCACTGCACCATGCCTGGAGGCAAGCGTGGGGGGTGCAGGGTAGGGACCCACCCTCTGCCTGGCTTGGGGGACCCAAGCGTGGCTCAAATGCAGCCTGCGGGGAGGACTTGGGTGAGGTGGAGGAGAGGGGAGAGCTCGGGGGGGGGGCTGCGGGGTGCAGGGCAGGGTGCCCTGGGGTGGAAGCACGCAGCTGCCGGTGGATTATGAGATGCATTTAACCATTACTCACAGGTCAAATATCAGGTAGTGGTGGCCCTCTTCGGAGATGCTGTCGTGGAGCCTCACTGCGGCAGAGACAGAAAGGTTACAGGGTACGCCTGGCTCCCGCCCCACTCCCCGGGAACGCCTTTGCGCCCCTCTGGGTGCCAGCAGGGGCCAGGGAAGGACCAAACAGGGCTATTCCTGCTCCCTCCTCCTCTTGCTGTTGCTGCTTGGCTGGGTGGGGGGGCTCCCCGCTCAATGGGGGACCCCAGCCATGGCCCCAGCCTCTGGCAGTGGTGCAAGGCTCAAAGGTCACATCCAAATCGGGGATGGCCCGGGGCTGGTGCCTGGCCGAGGTCCCGGGCAGCTGCTGGGCTATCTTGGGCACCGGGCTGCAGGCGCGGGTGCCCCCAGCCCAGCCCTCTGCCCCATCAGGAGAGGTGCCCGGTGCAGGGAGCGCTCAGCCAGGGCGCCGGGCTGCCAGCCCTGGCACCGACGGGGCTCTTTTTATTTTCTGCTCATGACCTTCTTTTTCTCCTTGGGAGGTCTCGGGTCGGGGATATCCAGGAATCACCGCGGGATGAGTTTCCTTCAGAGGAGTGTGGCACCTCGCCCCGCTCATCACGGCAGGGGCACCCTCTCCCCTCGGGCACCTCTCGCCAAGCACGGCCCGGTGCAAACCTGCCACCCTGCAGCCGGGGTCCGCTTATTCAGGCTTAGATCCCTGCTCACAGCTTGGTGGGCAGATGCACGGTGAGGGGACAGGCACCAAAACAGCTAGGACATATAACAAGAGGCTGCTCCAGCATCCTCTGCCCCCTACCTCACATTTTGTTCCAATTTTCCCAGGGCTGTAAATATTTAACCCTTCCTCTCTGCTCACCTGGTTTCAGCCCGATACAACTTTCAACATCTTTGAGATCTTTGGAAACCGGGGAGGAAAAGGAAACCTTCAGGTGAATGATTTTGTGGGAATTTTTGCTCCTAGCCCGTTTTACTGCCGCTAACTCAGCTGAGCCCCGTATGGAAACATCCTCCGGAGCCGAGTCTGAGTCGGGGGAGATAACAAACCCTGGCAGCCGGCGCAGGCGCTGCATCGCTCTCATCTCCCAGGCCAGCAAACACCGCTTTGCAGGTCCTACCCCTCCATCCAGGCAGATCCCGCAGCTGCCAAGAGCAAGGTGCCAGTGGCATCGTCTCGCCCGGGCGAGGGGCAGGGGATGTTTGCTGAAGGCATCTCCCCTGTGGTCTTGTCGCTCGACACAACTTTCTCATCTCATCCCCTGGTTCTCCTTCCCCACTGCCGGCCCCCGCAGACACCCCACACGTTCCGACGTCCGGGTCTGCTCCCTGTTTTTCTCTGACACACAATACCAGCTTTTCTGCCTTCCTCTGCTGGAAGAAACACGCTGCCTCCCGTTTCATCTGGCCCAAGAGGGATTTGGGGGTATTGTGCCTGGGATCCTGCAGAAGCTGAAGCGTTCAAAGGGGGATTAGGCGAGTTCGGCACGGATAGGGCCGGCGTAACTATAAGCAGATGGTCTGGATACATCCCCAGCCTGGGGAAGTCCCAGTGCCCGTGGCTGCCAGGAGCCAAGAAGGTATAAGAAGGAGCAGCCACGCTAAATATAGCCTGGTCCTGCGAGTATCTGTTACTGGCTGTAGTCAGAAAGAGCCGTGCCGGCCAAACCACTCCAGCTCAGCGCCGAGAGCCAAGGCGGGAGCAGGACGCGGCGTCGGGACTGAGGGTCAGCAGGCGACGGGCACCCGGCGTTAAAACGGCAGGGCTGAGGGTAGCCAAAGTGTCCTCAATAAAGCAAGACTTCCCTGCAAGGGCATGAAGCTCTGGGACACGGCAGCTCTCCCTAACGCATCGCCGGGTGCTGTGGATGTGCTGCAGGGTCCTGGACCTGCCCTCCACTGCCTGTGGAGGCTTTCCATGCAAGGCTCTCCTGCAGGCACGGTGCAAGGCATGGGTTGGTTCCTCCAGGCTCCAAGCAGCAATAACCCCCATCTGTGGAGCACAGCATTCCCACGGGAGACAGAGGGACCCCCACCTTGCTGCAGGGAACAAGCCAGGGGCCAGCAAAGCCTGAGGTGCATCTCCCAGGGAAGGATGGAGAGGGATTTTCTGCCTCGCCTTGCCCATGCCCCTGGCAGCGGTGCCTCCTCTTCCTCTCGTTAGGGCTGGTCCGCAGCGCACAGCCTGTTCCAGCTCCTGGGTGGGTAATTAGCTGCCTTGTGCTGCATGCAAGGGAAGCTGTGAGCCCAAGTTTCCAGGCAGCAGGAGCAGTGGGGGGGTGAGGGTGTGGGGTGGGGGGGTGGTGAAGAGCCTCCTGGGTATAAATAGAAGCCAGATTGGGCTCGTTAGGAGCTCATGCCATTAACCCCTTCCAGCCCGGTGCAGCAGGGCTGCTCAAAGCCTGCCGTCTCTGCAGGTCACGGCCAAATGCGGCGCAGGGACGGGGCAGAAGGCGCAGGGGTGCTGAACCACAGGACAAGGTGCTTCTGCCCTTGGAGACCCTGCCAGCCCCACAGGCAGGTGATGGAGAGGGAAGGGAGGAAGGCAGTGGCAGGGAAAGCCTGGGTGCAGGCTGGCAGCCCCGGGAGCCCCAGCTGCACAGCCCAGCCACAATCCTGCAGGTCCTCGTGGGGTGGGTTTCTGCATTTTTAGTATTTCTTGCTATTCATGCGCTTCACAGCAAGTTTCCTTCACGTCTCAGCAATCCCCACTTGTGCTTTGGTGCAGAGGAAAGGCCCCGTCCGCTGCTCTGACCCGGGGGTGCCCAGGCCCCCCCCCCCCGGGACCCCAGCAGGGCAGCTCCCGTGCAGGGCATCGACCGTGCCCGAGCAGAGGCAGGGGGAAGGATGGCGGCTGGATCCTGCGGGGTCCGGTGCCCCGGCAATGCCGGGGAGACCTGCCACGCAGCTGTGAGCCTGAGACAGATGGAAGCTGACAGGCTTTTTCCGAACTGAAATATTTATGGGGCGAGAGCCACGTGGCTGGTCCCGGTGGCCCCAGGTCTGGCTCCTTGGATCTGCTGCAGCGGTTCCTGGGGAGGGACGGATCCAGGCCACTGGGAGCAGCAAGGGGGCCAGGGAGGAGCTCAGCCAAAGGGGAAACCTCGCGGCTCTGGCATGAGAGGGCTGCAGAGCTCCTGTTCTACCCCCAAATGCTTTCCCAAAAGCTGCATGATCCCACCAGGGTCAGCACATCAGTGCCACAGAGGGGCAAGGGGGGGGCCACCCCCAGAGCCACAGCTCCGGGTGCTGTGCTCCTGCTGCCGGACCATCCCTGGGGACCGACAGCCTGCATCAGCATCACTCTCAAGGCTGGGGTTTGGGATTTTTCTTTTTTTTTTTTTTTTACTGCAGTTTTTTTCCCCTCCCCTCTCTCTCTCTCCTTCTGGCCTATTTTTGTCTTTTGCAGGGGCTCAGGAGTTTTCCTGAAACAGCTTTTCCGAAGGAGGCTACTCTCAGATGGACGGTCGGTGGGAAAGTCTTCGCTTCCCCCCCTCCATCGCTCCTCCTACACGCCCCGCGCTGCTGCTGCTGCTCGGAGCTGCAGCCGCTTTTTGGAGCATGCAGAGGAATACAGCACCCGAGGGGGGATAGAGGATTAAAAATAGCCCCTTGCAGCCTACTGGGGCCCCGCTTCCCCCTGAGGGAGCTATGGCCAAGTGGGTTAGGTAGGACCTACTTCGATCCCCCTGCGCTCAGTGGAGGCCTTTTTCCCATGACCCCGTTTGAAGATGCTGCCTCCCCGTGAGGAAGAGGAGGGACGGCTCCGTGGATCAACGGGGTGGGCTGCCACCGAACCCCTTCGCCGCCTCTGGGGTGGTAGCTGGCACATGAGGGAAGGACAAACAGCCCATGCTGCCGAATTACTGATGGGGACCCCCCCAGCCCTGGTGGGGGCATGAGGGGGCAGGCAGGCAGTGGAACCGGGCACGGAGCATGGGCAGATTCGCCTGGCACGCAGCGGGGGGGAGTGGGGTGCACTTACCGATGTTGGGGTGCTTCAGGAGGCGGCAGATCCGAGCTTCTCGTTCCAGCTTCTGGTGATCTGAAAGAGGCAACAGCCCTAAATTAGGCTCTGGGGAAAGGGAATAAACCACTCTCAGCCCCTGCCACGCTCTCTCGGAGGAGCTGCCAGCACGGGAAACCTGGGGGGGATGAAGCCTTTTTCTCTTGCTAAAGAATAACAGTTGTGGGGACACCCTTAGCATTGGGGACTGATGGATGGTATCCCAACAGGGATGCAGCCCCCAGCCAACCCCCCAGGCACGGATCCCATGGGCAGTCCTGGGCTGAACGAGTCCCCATCACCTCCCAGATATCCCGGAGCTGCCTTGGGTTATCACTGCCAGCAGCACCCGCTCGGTTTTCTTGTATTCAGCCAAGCCGAGGCAATCAGTGAGGACATTTCTGGCCCCGAACAGTAGAATCTGAACAATCCAAGATGGAGCCGACCGGTGGGAGATGCCAGGCTCAGTTATCCGCTCCGCTCCCCCTCTCCATCCCCAGCCATTTCCCATCAGGTCTTTGCTCTCCCACATTGCAAAACCCAGGCTCTGAAAATTTGCTTTTCTCTGGTGCCTGGCTCCAAACAGGCAGCACGGGTCCCTGTCCCCGGCTTTTGCCAGGTTCAGGGATGTGATACCATATAGCTCTGTGTAAAGTAAGTTGAGCTGAGCCAAAAAAGCCCCCATCCCAGGGCAGCCCAAAATGAAGTCTCAAATAGTTTTGTTTCTTTTTCCCTGCCTCTGCACTTTTCTGCCTCCTTATACCTGACCCAGCCCCCCCGCGCGGAGATGCCTTGTCTGGAGGCATTCCGTGCTAGCCGGAGCCCAGCAGCCGGGAGAAGCGAGGATATAATTAGGGCTGCTCGTCTCTCGGCGCTATCGCTGCTACCTTGCAGGTTCACACCCCAGAGTCTCGCTCCGCACCGAAGCAAACCTGGGTGTCTCCGACCGCTGAGACGTGATGGTGACGCAGCCCCTTCCCCGTGGGGGCTGGAGCCTCCCCCAGGGTTCAGTGTCCCCAGTCCAGCGACCGCGGGGCTCGGCACGGGCGAGTTACCCCGGGGCTTGGGGTGGGTTGTGCAGCCTGGGCTGGGATCTGTGAGCCAAAGGCTAGGACAGTCTCAGTGGTCTCGTTCAGCTCCCCATGGTGTTCCCCCCGACGGGGACAGCCTCCCCAGGGCGGGACAGGGCAAGAGGGAGAGGTCGGGGTTTGGTTTTCAACCAAAATCCATTGTGGGGTGGAGGACAGGGATGGGATGGAGGCATAGTGTGACCAGTGGGGAAAACACTCGCCGGGGAACAGGGAACGTGCTTTCTTCCCCCTTTTCTGCTCCTGCCTGATGGTGAGCTTAGGTGGGTCACTGATCGTCACTCTCTGCCTCAGTTTCCCCACCTGCAGCATGGAGGCTGGGGCCAAACAGCCCATGGGGAAGCCCAGCATTGCTGGTGTCCAGTAAAGTTCCTTTCCTTGCTTAGAAGAGGCTGGAGATCACAGGAAAGGGAGCTGAATGTGACCCCAAGTATGGAGCAGGTCCCGGCACTGCTCTGTGTGCCTGCACGCCGCTGCCAGCCGAGCTTTGGCTGCACAGGGGCGAGCGTGGCCACTGGAGGGGTGCAGGAGGGTGCCCCGTCCCTTCCCCACCACGAGCTGCCCGGCTCGGCTCCGGCTCCCCGGCTGAGCAGTGGTGGCAGCAGCGCCCTGCACCCCCCCCAGCCACTGCCCCCCTCTTTGTACCCTCACAATCTGTCGCTGCCAAAATGCCTGCGAAGGCAAAGCCCGGCACAGGCGGCTCGGCGGGGAGTGCCAGGAGGCTGGTGGGGTTCGATAAACCACAAACAGCACGGGGAGGGGGTGGGAGACCAGCGAAAACCAGGCGAAATGGAAAATGGATCCAGGAGTTTGAAGGGGGGCAGAGATGGGGTCCCCCTGAAGGGGAAGAGGACAGCGGTGGGGACCCAGCAGCACCCAGGAGGGGCTGGGAAAAGTGCTTATCCCTACAGGGTGAGGGCTGGGGACCCCTGCCCGGGGACGCCCGGGTAGTGCCCAGCAGCAATGGCCCAGCAGGGCAAACCCCGACGCATCCAGCTGGGCTTTGAAGGGCGAAGCCGTGCGGGTGCGGACGAGGCTGCCGTGCCTGCGAGGCTGCAGCGCCCGAGGAGTAGCCCCGGGTAACCCCGGCTCTTCCCCTCCACACGCCCTGGTGTACAAGCACCCGGTAGGAAAGGTCCCAGGGGAGCATGGCCATCGCTCCCCTCAGCGCCACGGGCTCAGCTGCAAAATGGAAGGGGAAGAGCTGCCTGAAATGAGCCGCCTGCCACCCAGGGAGCAAAGGCAGCCTTCGCTCCCGGGGCTTTGCTCTTTCCAAGGCTGCATGGGTCCCGCTCAGGCAGAGCTTTGCTGCCGTCAGTGCTCAGCAAGGACGGGCTTGGCACGGGGGCAGAGCCCAGGGCTGGGTCTCCTGGTCTGCGGTTTCCTCCAAGCATCGTGTGGGCACAACCCCTGCAGGGGCTGCAGGCTGGCGGGGGACACCCCCCGGCTGCGCAGGTCTCAGGGACACGGCTTGACACATAGGTGGGACAGCTCTGCCAGAGCAGCGGGACAGAAGGACAAAGGGACAGGGGGATGTCCCTCAGGCAGAGGGACCCTGCCAAGCTTGGGGGGTGGCTGCCATGGGTCAGAGCATCCTCCTACCCATGCGGCACGGCACCGCCACCACGCAACGAAGTGCTGCTGGGCACAGCGAGCCACGGCTGCAGCCCCAATCCTGCCCCACAAACCCAGCTGCTGCCTGGACCCAAAACCGATTTCGACTCCAAAAACTCCAGTTTCTCTCCTGCTGGCTCCCTGTGCTGGCAGCTGGGAGGACGTCTGAAGAGACCACGGGGATGCTTCGCAGCTCCTCTCACCTTCCTCCCGACTCCCTCCTCCCTGCCCTCCTGCCCTTTGCCTGTGACACACCTGGTGGCACATCCCCGTGGGACAGTGGCTCCTGGTGTCCCTTTGGGAATTGCTCCCAGCCTGGGGAAGTGCCATCCCCCATGCTAGCACTGCAGAAATAGGGGTTTCAAGACCATTAGCAAAAGCAGCTGGTGATTTTGGCTGGCAGAGCAGGGGCAATAACCCCGGCGAGGTCTCTCCAGGGGACAGAGCGAGCTGCTGCAGGGACGGTGCACACCCCAGAAGAGGATGGAGAGGGGCAAACTGCCGGAGCAGGCGAGCGGAGGCAGGAGGGAGCGGAGGGAAGGCGGCTCAATCTGCTCCTCCAAGCAGCCCTGCAAACCGGGAGGCGTTTGCTGCCCGCCCCGCTGCCAGCTGGGGTGCGCAGGCAGGAGCCGAGTGCCGAGGCCAGCACCCCACACCCTGCCCAGAGCCCGGCGGGCTGCCCCGGGCTGGGAGCCTTCGGCCTCGGAGGAAGGGAATGGTCCGCATTCCCAAAGCGGGGGGCAGCTGGGAGAGCTCAGTGTCAGTGCTGTGCCACTTTGGCAGCGCTGGGGGACGGCGATTGCAAAGCACTGGTTTAATTTGAGGTCAGAAAGGAGTTTGTCACTGTTTTCTGCATTTCATTTTGCCTTCGGAGGTGAGCAGTGGCGTCAGGGAGAGAAACCAAGGGAGGGAGTTAATTAAACCCTCCCGGCAGGGTGCTCGCTCCCGGCACCCATCCTGCGCTCCCCAATGCACCCGGCCAGGAGGAGCCAGAGCCGAGGACACGGCAGCTGCTGTCCCGTCCTCTCCATCCTCCCCATCACAGCTCCTCTGCCAGATTCCTGGGGGCAGAGGGGTCCCTGCCTCAGGGCAAGGGCTCGCTGAAGCTTTCGTTGCCAGCTCAGCTCAGCCTTGCCCTGAGGAGAGGCCAGGACAGACCCCCCAGCGCCTCTTCCAGCAGCAAAGCAGCCAGCGTGCTCCACCAGAACGATTAATTAGATGGCAGCGAGGGGTGAGGGCCCATCTCCAGCCAGGAATGAAAGCACTCCCCCACCCCAAGGACCTTCCCATTTCACTGGTGTAGGGACATGAGTAAGGAAATCCACAGCCCCTGAGAGCAGGGATGGAGGGGGTCAGTGGGCACCCTCTCGCAGAGGTGATGCTCCCGAAATAACCGTGCTACCCAACACCTGAGGCCGGCAGCAGTGTGACTTGCTGCAAGGCTGTAACCATGATTTTGCTGTGACATGGAGTGCAGGGTGGTGGTGGGGTCTTGGGGAGAAAAATGGGGTCCTACAGCTCCCCAGATGGGTTGGGGTCCAGGAGCCCCCCAGAGCCCTGGCACAGCCGAGCTGCAGGTGCATCCCCGCGGAGGGATGGGACGCGGGGAGCAGCCACCAAGCCACCTCCTTGGGACGCTCACCCCATCCATCAAGAAGCTCAGCGTTGGAGACAGGGTGGGATAAGGGGTTCCCCCCACACATCAAACACCCCCCACCCAGCTGCACATCAAGGGCATCATCCCAGCGCCACACAGGGGGGACAAATTCCACGCTCTGCAAACCCTGCTCGCCTCCCCGAAAACGCCCCCAGCATCTACCTCGAGCAGACAGCTTCTTGGTGTTGATGATCTTTGCCGCATACTCTTGTCCTGCCAACACCTTCACGCATCTCCGGACGATGGAGAAAGCGCCCCTGGGAAGACAAGAAGCCAGAGGGAGAGATGAAGGGCTCGGCGTGGGCAAGGGCACGGCTCAGCCCCGTTGTGCCTGTGGGGCAAGGGGCAGCCACAGGCACGGGGACGGCGATGGGGATGGGTGCTGGCTGGGGAAGGGGCTTGGAGAAAATGTGGAGGGGTCTCAGTGAGCTTCCGGGCACCCCTGTCCTGGGGGGACGAAGGGGGCAGGCACAGGTAGACCTGGGGGTGAATGCAGGGTTCGCCCCTCCGTGCTCCATGGGGACACCCCTGGCATCGTGCACCTTTCCTCCTCTCCCTCCGGATTTACCAGGGGTGTTGGCTCCCGAGGGCCACCAGGGTGGCTGCAGCTGCCATGCAGCCCTCGCCCACTTCACTTTTGTCCGTGTGCGTGTGTCTTTGCACACTCTAGACCTTGCAATCACAGCAGCTCTTTGCAGAAGCTGGCGCAAACACCAGATCCGTGGGTGCAGGTGAGCGGTGCAAGGGGGGGGGGGGGGGGGGTTGTCCCCAGCTCCAAACCTGTGGCACCAGCAGGGACAGCCCAGGGGACCCTGCAAGCAAGGACCAAGCAGGATGGGGACGGATGATGCTGCAGCTTGCACACGCATGAGCCAACGTGGTTCTCCTGAAGCCTGGCAGGCAAACGAGCAGGGGTGCTTGGGATGCTCCAAAGCAGCCCCTCTGCCCCCGTACCCCGAGGCCTGCCAGCTCGTTGCACTGAAAGCGCGCCGGCGCGCCGCTGGGCGCTGCGGCATTGCACGCACGCACAGGCACGCTCCAGCCCTGCTGAGCCCAACCTTTGTACCAGGTTCCCTTTCCTGCCAAACCTCTCCAATCGCTAAAATAACAACTATCAAAAGCAATCCCACCTCCCGCCCCACCTTCCCACTGCTCCCCGTCGCCCCGCTCCCGCTCCCTGCCGAGCAATAAAAGGCCGCAGGCTGGCGAGCGGCGGCGGATAATTGATTTTACCGGTGGGGGCGGGTGGAGACGGGCAATTTGGGTTTGCATGTGATCTTTAGGAGAACAGGCGAGCGGCAGGGTGCGCGGGGATGGGGCTGGAGCCCCGGCGGAGCTGGCAGCCCACGCGCCCAGCGCCGCCGCGCAGAGCATCGCTCGCGGCACGTGCCGGGAAGGAGCCGGGGGAACAGCATCCCGGTGCTTCCCAGCCTCCCCGCCCTGCCTGCTGGAGCTGAGCTGTTAATATCCCTGTAGTCTGGGGGAGATTAATTGGAAAGGGGGGGGGGGGGGCAAAACGCTCCTTGTCCAGCTTGCCAGGGGTGGGGGTGACCGGAGCCATCGCCAGCCCAGTGGTGCCGCTCTCCCCATCCCGCCGGGAACGCTGCACTGCCCGGGGTCTGGGGGCTCCTGCCAGTCCCTGTGACCCCCCTCTCCTGTTGTATTCCTAAAGACACGTGTGCTGCATTTGCCGTGCCAGGAAAGCCTGCAGGAGTGAGCACGGGAAGCAGGGCAGCCCCCGCGCCCACCGCCCCAGCTCGGGGTTTCTACCCCAGCCGCAGGTTTTCGCTGTGGGAGCTGATGGGGGGGTTGGAGGGACATAGGTGTCCTGGAGGCCCTGGAGACTGGGGACCCCAGGCCAATCCTGGTCCCGGTGCCCACAGTCGCTCGCTCATCCATTTATTCGAGCTAAACCGAGCAGCGTGGGAAGCGGGATGCGGCGGCCGGGGATGGGATGTGCCGCACCAGCAGAGCGCAGGGTTTCGCACCCCCAGCTGCATTCATGGCTTTTGGCTCCTCCAGGCCTTTTTAACAGAAACCAAATGTCTGTTTGTGCTCCGTGAAGCACAAGCGAGACCCTGTGAGCCCGGAGGGAGCGGGGTACACAAGGTGCTGGGTGTGGGACACCCAGGGGTACAGCACGCCTGCCGTAGCCTTGTCCCAGTCCCATTCGGGTCCTCCAGGGAGTCTGCGCTGGCCAGGACCCCCCCATGTTGGATGTTTGACCCTGCTGGGTGTTTCACAGTAGCCGGGCTCTGCTCCCCATGCCAGGCTGCTCCTGTGCTTCCCAGCCCCATGTGGGATCTTCCCAGCCTGGGGGAAAAATCCCCCCCTTGGCTCCATCCAAATCCAGAATCTCCTTCCCTGCAAATGCAGGCATCCCCCGCTGCACCGGGGGCAGTGCGGGCGGTGCAGGGGGTGCCAGGCAGGGAGCTCAGCCCCATCTTGGTGCAAGAAACCTCTCTGGAAGGAGATGTGTCCTGTTCCCTGGCCATGGGCAGCGGCGCGGGTCCCTTCCCTCCCAGGGCACTGGCCCTTTGGATGGGACCAAGCCCAACCCCGGTGGCAGCCAGGGGCCCCCATCTCTGCCTGGCTTGGAGATGGGGCATTCATGGCAGACAAAACAGCATGTCCCAGTTTTAGCACTGGACGGGTACCTCACCCGCAGGGCCGGGGGTGGGGACAGTGTCCACGTCCCTCCCGACGGCTGCCATTTCAGGGTGACGCTGGACCTGCAGCCCAGCAGCCAGCCCCGAGCCCTGGCACTGCTGGGTCCCAGCCCTGCAGCTCCTGTCCCTTGGTCACCCAGGCCACACGTGACCCCCGTGCCCTGTCCCCACGGCCTCCCCCCCGCCAGCCCCAGCAGCGGCTCTGCCACTGGGATGCTCCGCTTCTCCCTCTTTCACACCTTCCCTGCCAGCGCCGGGCTGCGCTGCTGCCGCCCTCCCTCTCTTCAACACCTCCTCCTCCTCCGAGGCATTTTATCTCCTTTCTAGAGAGAAGCGTGTGGGCTGGGGATTTTTTGTTCCTCCATATTTTTTTTTTTTTTTTTTTCTTTTTTCCTTTTTAATAAAACCCCTCTCCCGCAGCTCCGGGAGCGGAGGGGCTGATCGTACCGCTCGGCACGGTAATTGTCTCCAGCCTCTCCCTGAACCTGCTGCGGGGGCGGATTCAGAGGCGCCGATGGAGCTGCACTTCATGTTTGTCCTACGCCGGGGGGCCGTGGGCAGGATCCTCTCCCTGTCCCCCCCCACGCTGCCCCTCACCCTCACCCCATTCCCTCCTGCACGCCTGGGCTGCCAGGGGGATCGGAGCAGCCCCTCACTTGCTCAGCTCTGCCGGGGCTGCCACAGGAGCAAGTTTTCCCCAGCTCCACGTCCCCTGCTCGGGATAAATGCCCTCCCCTTGTCTGGGAGGTGCAGGGATGTGCCAAGGGCCTGTGCCCCAAAGGGCAGCCCCCGCCATACCCCCTCCCCATCTCTGCCCCCCCACAAAGCCCCGTCATGGTGCTACCAGTGGGTGTGTGGCTCCTCAAACCCCCAGCTTGCCTGGGCGTCAGGATGGGTGACAGCCGATGAGATGGCAAAGGAGCATGGTGGGTGCAGCACCCTGGCACTCACCACCTCCCCTCCTGCCAGCCAGGCTCGGGGACACCCCGTGTCCCCCCCCAGCACACCATCACAGTCCCTTAAAACTCAAGACGGGGCCTTTCTGCTCAGAGCCCCTGCAGGACGCTGCTCCCCTTTGGGGTCTGGGTGGGGGAGAGCTGTGCTGCCCACCCTGCGTCGCCCCTGCCGGGATGCCCCCACCCCGGCTGGCACTGGGAGCATCTCACCGGGGCAAGAACGCCGCTTCTCACCGCGAGCGGCTGCCGCAGCAGAGCAGAGGTGTGGCGCTCACTTCATCCTGGTTTCCCTCTCTAAGCCCACGAAGCAGAAATTTCCCCATGGGAAACCACTGATTTTTGAATGTGCCAGGATGTGCTGGAAACCATCCCGGTGGAAAATCCCCAACCAGTTCCACGGTGCTGTGACCAGCCCAGTGAAGCCCCTAACTCAGGAACATGCCTGAGCGCTGCGGTGGTACCTGCCCCCTCGGAGGAGAGGGGAAAGCTGCGGGATGCTCCGAGCTGGGGACGCTGCCCCGAGCCACCGTCTGAGCCCTGCTGCCCCTGCATCACCCCGGGAGGTCGGCTGGGCCAGGCTGGCTGGGTGGCAATGCTGGTGGGGGGGCTGACGAGCCCCTGCTCCTGCTTTGCTCCTTTATTCGTGAATGCATTAAAATGCATCTGTCGAGGTGGTTTTACACCATGGTGCTGGGCGGTGTGGGCAGCCCCCGAGGCTGGGTGCTCAGCCTGACATATGGGTGCCCACCTAGCAAAGCGTCGCGCCCCAAATGCCTCCGGGAGCCCTTCTGGTCCTCCCCCATCACGCCTGGCCTGCAAGCTCCCCTCCACATCGCTGCCGCCGTGCCTGCCCAGCCAGGGCCCAGCAGCCTCCCCGCAGGCACCCAGCAGCCGCTGCCTCTCCTGCCCACCCCCTGCCCACCCCCTGCCACCACCGCAGAGCCCAGAAAAGCTGAGAAACCTCTGGAAAAAGCAGGTCCCAAACCCCACCTTGCCCACCAGCACGTCGGTGGGTGTCCGTCCCCCTGCCTGCATCCCCGGCTGGGACTGTCCCCACTGCAGGGACCTGCTGCCTCCTGCCAGCCCCTCGCAGCCGCCCCAGCGCCAAGGGGATGGAGGTGCACGTCCTGGGACCGGGGGTCCGCTCGCCTCGAAGGAGCTGCACTTTGTAGCAGCAACCTGGCTCCCCCGTTTGGCTGGGGCACATTAGCAGCAACCGTTCAGCCTGGCACAAAGAACTCCCCTGTTTCAGCCTCTCAATTTTTCCATCTTTGTCCTCTCCATCCTCCCTCGCCCCCGTTTCGCACGCCCACACGTGCGGGCGCACGTTTCGGCGCAGGCTGCCCTGCACCCGGGCGGTGTGGGGCTGCGGGGCTGGAGCCCGTGTCCGTGTCCCTACGGTGGGACCCGGCTGCCCCGTCCCAGGCACAGGCACCCCGAGCCCGCCACCACGCCACCGAGCCACTCCGAGGGGAACACGGCCACACGCCCCAGATTTACACGCCAGCTCCAAAAAAAGGCACAGAAACCAAAACACAGGCGCACGCCTGCTCGCTTTTGCACCCGTTTCACAGCCACGCACGCTCGGTGAGACACGAGAGCATCCCCCTACCCTGCACAGAGGACCTGAAATCTCCTGCTCCACCCTGGGGTGCTCATTCCCCCCCAGGATCGCCTTGCCATGCACGGGGATTTCTGTTTGCACACACACCTGCACACAGACACGCACCCTCACCCAGGCACAGGCGACGGCAGCCGGACCCGCCGAGCTGAGCCCTCCCCGAGCGGGGTGAGGATGTGGCTCGCCCGGGGGCACTCGCCCTGGGACTGGGGCAGGGCTGGGAGGCACCTGGATCTGTCCAAGAGCCGCCGGGATTCTCCGGGGGCTGCCAGGCGTGCTGGGTCTCCTGCGGGACTAGCCAAACCCCGGTGAATCCACACAGAGAAATTCCCTAAAGAAGTGCGAGGGGTGCCCGCTGCTTTGGCTTTCCTCCTTGGCTGTCCCGTCCCTCTTCCCGGCTGGAGAAGTTCCCGGGGGAGCCAGCAGCATCCTCTTTCGGGAGCAGCTTTTCCATAAGAGGGGCAGCCGCCCCCTCCCCAGGCAGCTCCAACCCCCCGGGGTGACCCGAGCCCCCGGACGAACACCCACCGGCAGCCACCCGAACCCAGAAAGGGACAGAGCGGGCAGAGCTGGGGCTGGCAGCCCCCATCCCACCCTGAGTCCGTCCCCCCCACTCCCCGGGGCGTTTGCTCCATGCTCCATCTCCTTTCCCCCGTCTCTGGCAGTCCCCAGCACCACTGAGGCTGTTTCCCAGCCGGGGCACAGCCCCACTCCGAGCATCCCAGCCCCATCACCAACTTACTTGCCCAGTTCCTCAAAGAGCTGGTACTCCTCAGTGAAGCGATTGCAGGTGATGGTGGCCATCCCGAGGGGCTGGAAATGCTCCCTCCCCAGTGCGGAGTTCGGGGCAAGCAGCTCTCCTCTCGCTCCCTCCCTCTCCGTGTGCTCCCAGGGCTCTCTCCTCGCCGAGGTAAATAAGGGAATATGTTTGATTGACAAGCCTGGAGATAATGATGAGGGCAATTTGTCTTCTCAGCTTCACAAGCCTTCGTCAGCATCCCCGTCCCCATGGCGACCACCGCTGCCAGAAACGCCCTGTTTCTGTTGCCGGGGCAACTGCTTCCCAAACCCGCCGCCCACCCGTGGGGACCAGGGCCCTGCTGGGGACCCAGCCCTGGGGGCTGCCCAGGGGTCCCGGCTGCTGCCGGGCAGGAAGGGGGGGGGAATTCTAAAATGCAAATATTAAAGGCAAATTAAAGGACGTGGCAGTGGTAGAATAATTGGGGCAAAAAGGGTTTCCATGGAAACCGTGGTTTCCATGTTGCAGGAGGATGCTGTCACCCTGGCAACTGCTCCCCCCTCCCCAAAATACAGGCCCTCATGGTGCCCGCAGCAGCATCCCTCTGGGGCCGGGGGGCTGCGGGATGGGGGGCACACTGGGGCGGGTGGGAGCGGATGGAGCAGAAGTGTGTCAGGAGAAGCTGGAGAAACCATGGCAGGTCCCCAGGTCCCCAAACCAGCCCTCCATCAGCCAGGCTCCCCGGGGGGGTCAGCCCCGATCGCTCTGCAGGAGAGGGCTGGCTGCGCCGGGGAGCCACTCCCCGCTCCCCCCTCTGCCCCCCGGCTCTCCCCACGGGCCCCGGGGCTGCCAGGGGAGCAGGGCCCGCGGGTCCCCCCTGCTGTGGGGTGAGCAGCTTGGCCTAAAGCGCAGGTAGAGAGGGAGCCAAAAGGCTGTGTCCCGGGCTGCCGTTTCCCTGCGGTGCTGAAGCCAGGGTGGAAAGGGGGCAGATTTCAAAGTGGGCGTAGGAGGAAGGTCTGCCCCGCTCCTCCTCAGGCTTTTTGCTGCTGAGCCACCCCTCTGCTGCATTTAACATAAAAAAGCCCCAAAAGGGGAATAAGAGTGGAGTAACGAGGTCCAAGACCACAGGAGAGTGGTTTCCCTCTGAGCCCACCTTGCTGCCGGCACACCTGGCAGCACCCACAGGGGACCCAGAACCCCCTCCTCCATCTACACTACCCCTTGCACCCTCCCACCTTCTGACCCCCCAGCAGAGCTTTCTTCTAAGCTTTTGTCCCGTTTCTGGATGATTTTGCAGCAGAAGGAGCCCCTTGCCACCCTGGGAGATGGGGCTCCCACCACTGGCCGGGAGGGCATTGCCTTTGCCAGCTGAGATGCGTTGAGACTCCTCTCAGGCTGCCATAGAAGGGTTAAAAAGAAAAGAAAAGGCTCTAACCAGACAAAAATAGGGAGAAATCTTTGAGAGGAGAGAGAGAAGGAGGAGCGGAGAGAGGGAGAGAAAGGAGGTGGAAGTGGAGGAGGACAGCAAGTGGCGGAGTGAGGAAGAAGAGGGGGAGGAGGAGAAAGGTCTAATGGCTTTTCCATTAATTGCACCATTACCCACCTTCGTCCCCACCTTGCATCCCCGCATCCAGCCTCCTGCTCCTGCGTGGCCCAGCCGGAGGGCACCCTGTGGCCCTGTGGCAGGGCAGGGACCCGATTCCCACCCATGGGCACGGGGACAGGGCCATGGTTCCCAAGGGCTGGTGGCCTCCAGACCCACCCTGGCCATGCCACCGCGCGGGCAGAGCACACCGGGCACCCTCACGTGGGGTGAGGGCAATGGGCGTGCACGATCTGTGCCCTGGGGATATGATGGTCCCCAAAATGCCTCCCTGCCCCTGCATGTCTCCTCCCCATCCCACTCCCACGCAGAAGGGGGCTTCATTCACCATCCCCGGGGCTGCGCCGGGAGGCGGGGGGCTGCTGCAGGGGCCGGTGGAGCTCGGTGCTCGGGGGAATGCTCTCCTCCTACGGCTTTTTGCTGCCAGCCCCCAAACAGCTCCTCGGAGCCGAAGGGTGAGAGGAAGAGCCCTGCAGGCGGGACCCCCCCCACACAGGAGACCCACGGACACCCGTGGGCGGCTGCGTGCCCCTGCCTCGCTCCCACCTGCGCTACGTGTCCCCGTGGGTGCCATGGTGTGACCTGCCGCCCCTTCCCACGCCCACCCCCACGCTGACACGCGTGTTCAGCCCCACACACGTGACTCTGCATGCTCCCGTGGCCCGGAGGAGGGATCTGTCCCTTCCTCCCCCCGGGGACCCAGCTGCACCCCTGACCCTGTGCCCCGAACCCCTTTCCCAGGGCAAAGCCCCCCACGGGGACCCTGCCTCCCTCCCCAGGTTTCTCCAGCTTGGCAGAGACGCAGCTCTCCAGGAAGGGTTTCTCCCTCCCTGCTCTCCTCTCTATTCATTTTTTTTCCCTTTTCCTCAGCATTTTTCCCTCTCTGAGGGTGAGGGGGTGTCAGGCTTCTGGGTGCCGAACACGCTCGGCTTTGCCGATGTTTTCCCAAGCGGGAACCGCTGCGTGGCTCCGCTCCCCGCTGCCTGGGGACAACCCAAGGGGAGCAGGAGCTCCGGGTGGGACCTTCCCCTCTGGGCTGGGGGCTCTCCCACTCGCTCCAGGGTGAGCACCAGTCCCAGCCCTCCCCCAGGGGCCTCAGGACCCTCTTAGGGTGTCTCTCCTCGGCCGATGTCTCTGTTCCCGGCCACCCCAAGATTTGCTCCTGCGGGGCGTTGGAGAGCCAAGCTGCTCTCCTGCTGCCGTGCTGGGGTCTGGCCGCCTGATGGAGACCTTCATCCCCAGCGGCTCCTCTCCATCACCCGGCTGCCTCTCCAGAAATGCCTCTTGCTCTCTCCACGCCTGCTCCAGCTCTGCCTGCAGATATTTAGTTTCTGCATCCCAGCATGGGACTGCCCCAGGATGGGCACCTGAGGTCTGATGCCAAGCCCCAAATGCACTGGATGGGCAGCTGCCCCACGGGGCTCAGAGAGGACCAGTGTCCCCGGGGGGCTGTGGCAGGTCCCCCCTCCTTCCCAGGGGACGGTATGCATGGGCCTCAGGGAGCTTGCAGCAGTGCCTTGCATGCAAAACCAGCGGGGCTGCGAATTACAGATTGCAGAGATCCCAAAATTACTGGGATGGTTTCGCACACAAGCTGGGGTCTGGGGGATGCTCAGTTGCTGTCCTCTGGGAAGCTGAATTTGGGGTTATTTTTAGATAAGAATTATAAATACCGTGGTAAGAAGAGCTGATTTACATTTAGGGTTGTGTTTGCAAATGTGCCCTGTCCCTGCAGTGTCCCACCACTTACTCCTGTGGCCACACAAAACTGGTTTTGGCTGGGATGGGGTGTCCTGAGGGCCACCCTCTCCCTGACATCAGGGTGTCCCCAGGCCACCCTCTCCCCAACACCAGGGTCTGTGAGCTCTGGAAGGAAAAAGGATGGGAATGCCTGGCATGAGATACAGTCCCGGGTCCAGAGCACCCTGTCCCCAGCCTGAGGTGCCCAGGGCGCCCTGCCACCATCCCACCATGGAAGTTTGCCAAGATATCCATCCCCTTTCCTGCCACTGGGCATCTTCCCTTCCTTCTGTCAGGTGGAAGATGTCTGTGGGGCTGGAGAGGCTCCCAGGTACCCCCAGTCCTGCCTGACCCATCCTATCCCAATCCCCATCTCCATCCTCATCCTCATCCTCATCCTATCATCCCCCCCTCCCATCCCATCCCAGCTCCATCCCATCCTCATCCCCATCCCCATCCCCATCCCCATCCCCATCCCATCCCATCCCATCCTCATCCCCATCCTCATCCTATCCCCCTCCCCATCTCCATCCCATCCCAGCTCCATCCTCCCCATCCCATCCCCATTCCATCCCCATCCCATCCCCATCCCAACTCCCTCCAGCTGGCAGGGTGGAAGCAGCCAGTCCATCCAGAGGGAGAGAGGCAGACGCTACCCCTCCATCCCCCCTGCTCTCACCCCACCCCATCCCAGAGCCCTGATGGCCCCAGATGCACCCCCCTGCCCCATCCCCTCCACAGGGCCCCATCCTGCACCCAGCTCCTGCCCGGGGTTTGGAGCAGCCTGGGGCTTGCACGGCTCTTTGAAGGGCGGTTGGGAAGGAGGGGGACGCTCAGCCCAGCCTCCAGCACATCTCCTGGGTGCAGCACCGGGGCCAGGCAGGGAGCTCCACCGCCAGTTCAGCCGCATCTCGGTGGCTGCATCCACCCCTTGGCAGCCAGCGTGCACAGGCACTCCCAAGGGGCCTGAACTGTGTGAAAACATGGGATTTTGGCACATTGCTGCATTTTTTTTCCCCACAAAGACCACGAATGAGCAGTGGTGGGATGGGGAGCCCGTGCAGCGGCCACCGCCTGCCCCTTCCCACCCCAACGTTCAGATACAGCGGGACTGGAAATGTGGTGAAGGACAACTGCTGGCCTCCAAGCACCCAGACATGCGCCTGCCTACTTTTCCTCTTTCTTTTGGGGGACTAAGGCTTTCCATCAACTGTTTCTTTTTGTAAAAATTCAGAATGCAACTTCTTTTAATTAAAAAAAAATGAACGCAGACCCAATGCTATGGCTAGGCTGACTGCGCAAACCTGGCATGGGCCCAGCAGATCAGAAATTGGAAATGAAGCAAGACCAGATGAACCTTTTCATGGGGGTATTAGTAAAACTGAAGGGAGAAAAATCAAACATGTTTTCATGGAAATTTCCATTTTTGAAGGAAAAAAAAAATTAAAAGAAGGACTAAACTTGGATGCGTTTATATAAATATGGAAATGAAAGCCGTTTCCCGAGCATTGTCGCCGCCCCACGGCCAGCCCCGCTCTCCCGCTCCCTCCGGCACCGGCTCCCCCTTTGCCGTGCCTCGTGCCCGAGCCCCCCGCAGCCGTCACCCCCTGCCCTCCTCCGGCTCAGCCTGCAGCAGCCTCTTCTTCCTCAGCAAAGCGTTGCGTTTTAATGAGCAATGAGTTGGCTTTGCCAAATGGCAGCCGGCGCCGCAGCCCCGCTGCCGACGGGCACACCGGTGGCGCGCATCCCAGGGACCGGGCTGGGCAGTTGAGGTAGATCGAGGATGTGCAGCATCCTCCCGGCGCTGGCCTCGGCCGGGGCGATGCCATGGGGCCCGATCCCCATGGAGCGAGGTGCTAAGGGAGCCGGGGGTGGAGATGGGGCTGGTGGAGGAGCCGAGTCCCCCCGTGGCACCTGTCCTCGACGCCGTGGCAGGGGACGTGCCCGTGGGGATGCGGGGGGCCGACGGGACGGCGCGGTGATGGGCGTGCGCGGAGCAGCTGGGACCGGCGCCGCACGCTGCCACGCTCTGGCTTTGCAAACTCCTTCCCATCGCTACAGCGAGAGGCCTCCGCTATTCTGCCTTGCTGTCAGCTGGTTTTTTTTTTTTCTTTCTTTGTTTCTATAGAAAATCCCAATTCCCCCAAATAATCCAGCTAAGAGTAAGAAGGGAAAAAAAAAAAAAAAAAAAAGAAATACAAACGTGTCATTGCATTCTCTTCCCGTCCCCGTCCCTCTCTCACACGCAGGGCTTGAAAGCGCACTGAAAGGTATTCAGCGTGCACGCTGCCAATTGTCACATCTTTCAATGACAGATTTTAAATGAATGTTATTTTGCAAGGGAGAGAGAAGGGGGGAAAAAAAAAAAAAAAAAAAAAAAAAAAAAAAAAGCCCACACTGCTCATCCAAGAGCTGACAAGTCCTAACGGGCCTCATTTTCCAGAGACAAAAATAACTATTTTCAAAATTCACAGCAGGGCCTTCGCCTACACACGCTGCACCAAGAGAAACCTGTGGGGAGAAATGTAAAACACATTGTGTAAATGGAAATGCACCATGCATCCAAAATGCTTTTAAAGCTATTTACCCTCTTTCATCCGCGCCAGCTCTCCTCCGAGCACACGTACGCGCGCTCGCACCCCGCCGAAGGCGCGGGGGCACGGCGCTCTGCTGGCTGCCCCGGCTCCCGAGCCGCCTGGCCCCTGGCAATCGCCTGGGCTGGCTCCCCACGGCAGGCGGATGATGGGGAGGTGTTTCCCCCCCTACGCTTGTGCTGCTGGGAAAGCGGTGCCCATCTGCGGCGAGGGGACGCGCTGCGGCGCCGGCAGGCGGGAGTCGTCCCCCTTCCTCCCCCCCCACCCATGGCTTCGAAGTCCTGCAGCTACAGAGCAGCACATCAGCCTCTGCAGAGACCTTCTCCAGATCTTCCTTCTGCCCCAGGTTCGGCAGCGGGGACGTGGGGATGGGGACAGCCCCAGCAGTGGGGAGGGGCAGCTGGGGTGGTTGGCTGGTTGGATGCGTGGGGAGGAACACGTGGGCTCCGACAGCCTTGCACCGGCAGGGGCTGGCCAGGCAGAACTGTGGATGAAAGGCACTGCTGGGTGGCTGAGCCACGTGAAGTCCACCAGAGCTTGGGGCAAACCTGCATGGAGAACCATCAGTCCTCTGAGTGCATCCAACCATGTCTCCACGAGCCATAGCTCCTCACCGGGGCTGCTCCCAGCCCCCCAAGCCGCAGCCCCACGTGGGGTCCCTGTAGCAGCAAGGCCTTGGTGGTCTCAGGTCTGACATCCATGGTCAGGAATCCATCCTTCCACAAAGAAGTAAAACAGGGAAATGCCGTGGCCTTGGGTTTGGGGCAGGCCCTTGAGTTCCCAGAGCAAGAGCAAACAAGGCAGCTGCCTGGCAGCATGCGGAAAGTTGGGAGCGTGCGTACACGGGGAAATGACGAGGGACAACCTGCAGGCAGAGCCTCCGAGGCTGGCCAGCCCCTCTGCATTGCCACCCCAGGGTCCTCTGCTTCCTCCTGCCATTGCAATGGCCACCACTTAAAGTTCATGACTG
This sequence comes from Butorides virescens, assembly GCA_017310255.1. NCBI lineage: Eukaryota > Metazoa > Chordata > Aves > Pelecaniformes > Ardeidae > Butorides > Butorides virescens. Next base: position 50,090 of record JADKXX010005032.1, on the reverse strand, counting down.
CCTGCAGAGTCCTTGAGAAAAGGGTCTCTCACTTTGGAAGGGGCGTGCATGGCCAGCCCAGCTCAGCAGGCTCATACACCACCGCCGAGCAGCGCGGCTGAGCCCGCGTCGCCCTCCCTCATCTACCGGGAAGACCTCCCTGTGGCCACCAGTCCAGCCAGAGAGGAGAGGTGTTTTGGGGTGAACCCTGGAGCAAGGGAAAGCAAGAGGCTGCTGTCCACCTCCCCATATGTCCCTCTCCCTTGCTCCCACCCCGCAGCACTGCCGTCCGCAGCTCCACCCTGGCCAGGTTGGGTCGATGCTTTGGGAGTCTCCCATCAGATACGGTTGGACATGAGCCTGGTGTTCAGCTTGCGGAAGAAGGAGCGCAGCTTGCAGATCTTGCACTTCTTCTTCTTGTTCCTACTCTTCAGGGGCTCCCCGCCGCCTTCCCACTCCTCCACATCGTCCTCGCTGGCCCAAGGTCCCCAGGCGCCGCCATTGAAGTCCGGGTGAGCCCGGGGGTTCTCCGCAGGGTACCGCACCGGGATGGCTGTCCGGTTGTAGTGCACCAACCTCATCAGGAGGGTCCTGACCACATCTGGGCGCTGGTCCGAGAGGTCATAGCGCTCGTAGGGGTCAGCGGTGATGTTGAAGAGCCACACAGACTTCCTCAGGCCATCGGTGAGACGCTCCAGGTTCCACCAGCTCCCCGGGAAGTTCGTGAGGGTCTGTGGGGGGATCCAGTCGCTATAACCTGGATCACCAGTGAGGAGTTTCCATTCCCCGACCCGGATGGAGGCTTGCACGGCCGTGTTCCAGATGCCGAAGCCGTCCTCCAAGGAGCCGTACTTGGCATGGTTGTACAGGGGGTCGATGTTGTGCAGGATTTCGGTTCGCGGAGACTCCTTGCCCTCACTGATGGCAGGCCAGACGTTGTAGCCATCCAGGCCTGGGACGTTGCTCAGGTTGCCCCTGGCAAGGCTCACCAGAGTTGGGTACCAGTCCGTGATGTGAACCAGCGCCCAGCTGGTCCGGCGCTTGCGCTTGATCAGGGGACTGTGGACAAAACCAATGCCACGGACTCCCCCTTCCCAGTACGTCCCTTTGCGACCCCGTAGCGGCCAGTTGCTTCCCCCGGAGAAGGTCTGCCCGCCATTGTCGGTGGAGAACACGATCACACTGTTGTCATAATAACCATACTTCTTGAGGGCCCAGGTGATATTCTTCACCGCCTCGTCCATGCACGTCACCATGGCGGCGTACTTGCGGCGAGCGACGTTGCCCATGGAGCGGTAGCGGTAGATGTACTCCTTGGGCGACTGCAGCGGCGTGTGGACCGCTTGGAAGGCCACGTAGATGAAGATGGGCTCCTTGGGGCTGTGGGACGCCAGGATCTTGCTGACACGCTGGGCGTAGAGGAAGGTGGAATACTTCCCGCTCTGGTCCCAAGCCACGTCCTCTCCTTCGTGCAGGTCGTAGCCACAGACACCCGGCCCGTCGCAGTTGTCGTAGGTGTAGTAGTCCACGTTGCCCGTCAGGGAGCCCAGGAAGGTGTCGAAGCCCCGACGGGTGGGCAGGCACTCCTTCTTGTAGAAGCCAAGGTGCCACTTGCCCACCATGTGGGTGGAGTAGCCGGCTTCCTGCAGCTTCTGGGGCAGGGTGACCTGGTCGAGGGGCAGGCAGTTGGGCTGCCGAGGGCGGATGATGGAGTGCTGCAGCCCTGTGTGGATCTGGTACCTGCCGGGGAAGAGCCAGGAAGAATCAGTGGTGATGGGGAGTGGTACTGGGTGGGGATGTGATGGCACTTTATGTGCTGGAGACCCCAAATGCACACAGCTCTCCATGTCACCCAGCCCAACCCCATGGAGCAAGCTCCACACCAGAGGCAGGGAGCTCCTCATCCATCTGAAAGTACCAAAAGCAGATGCAAAAAAAGAGAAAGGGGGTTCAGCAGACATCTTAAAAGCACACTGGGCTGCTCTGCCAGGATGCCACCAGTTGGCCCCGCTGCTGCCAGCCCAGGGGAGGTGGCTGGGCTCTGCCAGGGCTGGGCAGCACAGGCAGGAGATGCATACTGATCCCTAGGGGTCTGCAGTGCCCCACCTGGCTGCCCGTGCATCCCCGTCCTCCCTGCTTTGTGCACCCCAGAGATGCCTGGGTTCCCTCCAGAACCATCAGAAGAGAAGAGAGGCCTTTGCCTGGACCCTGGTGGGCTCCGCCACCCCCAGGCAGTAGGTGACCAAATCCATAGGCACCTCCCTGGCGCCCACTCCTCAGTGGGAAGTGATCTGAGGAAATCTGCCTCCTTGGTTTGTGCTGACTTCCCAGCCCTGCTCCAGGGAAAGCCCCATCTGTCCCAGGAGGCAGAAGGGCCCAGGACCAGGGGACACCATGGGAGAGGGTGATGGACCAGCCATCCAGCCTGCCTTGGCCACTGCAGCACTGAACGCCCAAGCAGGCAAAGCACGGCCCAGGGGACTCGTAGGTGCAGGGGAGAACGATCCCTCGACCCTACAGCCCAGCAGCGAGTCCCCACGGGCCGGTGTGACAGCAGCATGGGGCTGCCCTGGGGACACAGCTCTTTCCAGAGACCACCCTCCCCCACAGTGACGTCCGCTGCCCAATGGCTTCCGCGTTTTTGGCCTTACCATGTGCCGCTATTTATCTCATGCGAAAATCAACTGTTTGCCCAGGAAGCCTTCCAGAGAAAGCCAGCAAGATGCCTTTCTCCAGAGGATCTCCATCATCTGCCAATACACCGGGGCATCTGCCTAGCAGCGAGACGGGGTTGAGCCCCACAGAGCAAAGGAAGGGACGAAAGGGGGACACGAGTGGGGTGTGAGCAGGCGCTGGCTTACCTGCCGGTTATCAGCTGGCTCCGGGAGGGGGTGCAGATGGGCTGGATGTAGTAGTTCTCCAGCTTAACGCCCTCCGCTGCCAGCCTGTCCAGCGTCGGCGTCTGGATATCCGAGCCATGATACCCGACGTCGTGGTAGCCCTGGTCATCGGTCAGAATGAAGATGATGTGGGGTGGCCTGGCAAAGGCAGGAGGCAGAGATTTCTCCATGGGGTCTGTGGCCACGTCGGCCACCAAACTGGGCTTCATCCAGTCCCAGGATAAATAGCCAAAGCTGAGCAGGCTGACGAGCGAGAAGCCCGTGAGGGCATAGACGGCCATCCCGGAGCAACGCCGCGCTGCCTGCCAAGGGAGCTACTGTCCCGGCATCGCCTCAGAGCCACGGAAGCAAGAGGACTCCCCCTCCTCCAGGAGAGCCCCCCGACCTAGAGGATGGTCCCCCAAACCCCTGCAGCTGGTTTTGCGGGAGCAGCTCCCATGAAGGCGCACTCGCGCGCACACAAAGGGCTTAATCCGCCGGGGCTGGGTTGCCTTCAGTCAAAAGAAAATAACCCTCGCGCCGCTCCAATCAAACACATCTGCACGGCAGGACGGGCTCCTCGCAGTGATTAACGGCAGCCCCAAGCGTCCCGAGCGCTAGAAACACTCCCTGGCTCCTTGGTGTTTTCTCGCCGGTGTTCTTTCTTTATAAAGAACCTCATAAAAACCTCGTCAGAGAAAGTAGCTGGCTTCTCCTCCTGCCCGGCTGTCCGGACGGCTCGCTCGGGATACGATGATCCTTTTCTTTAAACTCCTGCAGAAGAGGGTGCTAAAGTTCAAGCCCAGAGGTGCCGAGCTCTCCTCCTCACCCTCACCCTCCGGGGAAGAGCCGCCCTCTCCTTTTCCCACCCTCCGCTCCAAGGCAGAGAGTCCCAACATCTGCCCGGGACCTGGGCTAAGCCGCCAGGTTTATGGGGAGCTGCAGGCTCGGCCCCTCCCAGCTCAGCAGCTCCAGGAAAAAGCTGGGAAGCCCCGGAGCGTGCAGGGTCCTAAGCGTGGCGTTCCCTGAGCCGCCAACACCTCCCTTCCCGCTTGCCCCGAGACGTGCGACGCGTGGGCCAGGGCCCTGGCGGGACGCTCGGCTGAAGCCCCCGCAGCATCCAGGCGGGGAGGGCAGCGGGGAGGGCTAGGGTCCCGGGAGGGATTGCTGGGGCCAGCTGCCTGCGCTGCCAGAAACACCATCCAAATAAATCTCAGGGAAGGGGACGCTGCAAAAACTTGTTGGGATGCCCCCAGAGTTGAGTAACACCCCCCCCCCCAGGGGCATGCAGAGCACTACAGGGTGGGGTGGGTGCTCCTGCACCCATTTTCCAGGTGGGGAAACTGAGGCAGAGAGGGGCCATTCATACTGGCCATGGCCACAGCCAGCCAGGGGCAAGGTTTGGTGTGACCTAGAGACCTCTCCCAATGCAGGGGCACTGGTCTGAGCTTGGGGTACTGGGATAAGGGGCCAGATCCATGCCCTGATGCTTCAGGGGAGCTTTTGGGAGAGACGAGCAACGCTCCTGTGTAATTCCTTTCTCAGGGCCAGCATTCATCAGGCATCAGGGAGCCACCACGCCTGGCACGCATCTCACCGCCTCAACTTTCCTCAGGGCAGACTTGGCCCAGGAGAGGGGATTTTGGTAGCACAAACCCACCCACATCCACCCACCCCTGGCAGAGCCAGGAGCTGAGCCCTATGGGGATCTGAGGGGTCCTGGCACACAGGGCACCCTGCCACAGTCCCCCCACCCACATACCCTGCCTGCCTTTCGGACAGCCGGGTGGCAGCAGTGGGGGCTTAATGGGGGTGTTGGGGGGCTCTGCCTGCACCCAAGCATGGGCTGGCTCAGAGGAGCTGCTGAGCTCCTAGTCCCTGCCATGGGCTCCCCCCTGGTCCCCAACCCCAGGCTTCCCTCTGCCAGGTCCCCTCCATGTCCCCTCCCCTGTGTCCCCTCACTCTCTGCCCTTCCCCTGATGTCTCCAGCCCCCCGCGCCCCACATCTCCCCCCTGCCCCGTGCCAGCCTGCCCCATGGGACCCCAGGGACCTGGGTGGTTCCCAGGAAAGGCAAAGGGGGGGTGGGCTTCTCCCTCCTGGCTTCAGCCACAGGCAGAGGGGACAGGGACAAGGACAGGGACAGGGAGAGACCCCATTCCAGACGGGACTCGGGGGGTTTGCAGGAGCGCAGGGAGGGGTGCAGTGGGACAGGAGTGGGAGGCAGGGATGGAGAGCTGGGGTTTTGTGCCTTTCCTTGCTGGCAGAAATCCCTGCTTGCTCGAAGGAGCGCAGCAGGGCTGGGTCGAGACCTTCAGCGAGGTTTGATTAATCCCTGGGGGTTCATCACTCATTTCTGCTGCCCGCTCCTCTCCTCTCCTCCCTTCCCCTCACTCCCTCCCACTGCTTGCCTGCCTCCTGCATCTCTCCCTCTTCCCCCCTGACATCTTTAGTTTTGAACAATTCCCGCCTCTTGGAAAAATCTGGACCTCACTGAAGGGGAATAGAGGTGGGGGGTGGTTTGGGACCCCCAACTCCTGGATCCTGTGTGCTCCTCCACTGTTCCCCATGGACCCCTGCAGCCCGGGGAGACCTCTCTGTGCCCCCCTTAAGCTACCCAGGGCTGCGGGACTCCCCAGAGCAGCCCCAGCCACACGGCTCCACTCACACCCCGAACTGGAGACAGAGTTATCACCAGGGATTATAATCACAGCTCTTTCCAAACAATAAATAATAGTCGGTTTGGATGAATATTACAGATTAGAGAGGAAATTGGAGATGTCGAGGCATCAGAGAAAGTGCGTTTAAAGGCAGCGCAGGCGGCTGATAAACGCTGCCTTGTTCGGGGCATTGAGCAGGGAGGGAGGCGCAGGAGGTGGGCAGCAGAAGGGATGCGCCGGATGGAGGAGCGGGGCTGGAGCCCCCCTCCGAGGAGCAAGAGCAGCGCCGAGCACTTCCCGGGTGCATGGATTTGCTGCTGCAGCGGCTTCTGCAGCCAGGCAGTGGGTCGCATCCTGCTCATGCCTTAAGACAAGGAAGCACTGGCCAGGAGCATCGCCCTGAATTTAAGCTGCTGTCGATAGCTGGAGCTCAGAGGGTTGAAAGGAGGGAAGGAGCTGGCAGCAGGGACGCAGGCACACGCTGGCACGGGGAGGGGACCTTCTGTGCCCGGCCAGGGCAGATGGCTCAGGGGAATCAGTGGTGGGTCCAAGCTGGCCCCAGGTCTGCGGAGGAAACAGTGGGGTTAACTCAGCTCAGGGAGCTTTTCCAAGAGTCAAAGGGTGAATAAATTGTGAATTTGTTGGCAGCCACCCTGCTCTGATGGTTCGGGGACAGCCGGCTGGCTCCCAGCAGCACACGGACACCTCCTGGGGAAGGGAGGTGCACAGCCCGGGTCCTCCTCCAAGGAATGATAAATAAGTGAAAAGCAGCGAGGGGTATGAGGAAACTGCTCTAGACCCCAGGAGAAATGGGGTGCAGTGGGACCCTCAAACCAGTCCCACTGAAATCCTCTGAAGGGGACGCAGGAGGTGGGAGTGACTGGGAGGGAGAAGGGGGAGGAGGAGGGGGAAGAAATTACAGCTCTGGAGTTTCAGGGTCAGGACGATTTCAGCCGGCTGAGAGGCTGCTCTGGGGGTGATTAATGCATCACAAGGTCTAGGGATGGAAAAAGTGCTCAGGGCCTGCAGCCACCCCCTGACCACTCTTAATTCAAGGCAGTCACTCGTTCAGCCTCGCTCGAAGACGTCTCAAGAGCCAGGAGCTTCCTTGGAGAGCTCCGGCATGTTGCACAACGGGGAGGTTTCCCCTGGCAGCCGGCCTGGCCGTGGATGCTGAGCCAGCGGCGGACCCTGCCTGCGTCGGTCCTGCATCTGCCCAGGCGAGGACAGCCCCGCTCCTCCCCGTCGCATCCGCTGCTGCAACAGAAGATGCTGAATCTCCCTCCCAGACTGATCCGTGACCGAATCCAAGGCGATGGGGAGCCCCACTGGGTGAGCCGGGTGCTGGCTGTGGGGCAGGCAGCGGCTCTGTGGGCAGAGCATCACCCACCCGCACCCCAACTGAGCTTCCCCGACCCACAGCATCACCCACCCGCACCCCAACCCGGCACTTCCATGTGCCTGCGGACCCTTTCCATCCGGGACCAAGCCTCCCCACTCAGAAATCATGCAGCAGCCAGAGTAAAGCCATCAGCCAAAGCCCAATATGCTCCTTTTTGGTGCTTTTTAGCCAGGCAGCACGACCTGCGAGGCAGCAAACCCTGACCAGTGCCTGCGCCAGGTCCTTCCGTGTCCCTGCAGCTGGCACAGCTCCTCACGTTTGCACAGCTGGTTCTCTAACCAAATATTTGAATATTACCTTTTTTTTTATTATTATTATTAATTGTATGTGGCCTGGGCCAAGAATGAAAATAATCACAGCCCTTCCTGCTTTTTCTCCCCACCAGCCCCCAGCTCCGGCCGCACTTGCGTTTTGGCTCCGAAAGCCCTCGCTGCAAACAGGGTTATGCAAACAGGCTCCACATATTTCTCAGCAGCTGCGATCTGCCACGAGGGCCACACAGCAAAGTTTAAAACTAAGCCTCAAATCTTTCTTTTTTTTTTTTTTTTTCCCCTTTTCTTTATTTTTTAACCCTTCCTGGGGCCAGAGCCCCTTCAGCCCTCAATACTGCCTTTCTCTCCCCGTCAATGGGGCATTATGGCAGGGGAATTATTGAAAGCAGAACTCCCAGGCTGTACAATGGGAGCTCTGTGCAAGGCAAATATTGCACAATCTGTTTGCACACCGCAGGCTTGGTGCCCTTCCCCCTCGGCAGCCCTGCTCACGCCTCGGCCTCCCGAAACGGGACCTTAGAAATAAGAAATATGAAAGGTTTTTAATAAGTCCCCTCTCTCCTCCTTCAGAGCAAGACATTTGACCTAACAGGGCATCGGGGAGCTTAGCCCGGCCTCGAAAAAACACAGCGCGTCGCTCTCGCCTCTTAGATGTTTAAGGGTTTCCGCTCTCCCCGGCCAATGTGTGATGCATTTACTTTTTTATTGCCTGATGAAAGAGCCTAGGCGAGCCTGGAAAAGAAGGGAGCAGTCCCAGGAACGGAGAGAGCTTGTTATTTTGTCTAGAAGGGGGGAAAAAAGGCTGAGAGGAGGGGGCAGCCCGGTGATCCACGGGGAAGGAAGGAGGCTGGAGGCATCGCCGGTCCCAAACGCGGCAGAGGATGGGGTTGGAGGAGAACTCTCCATTGACTTTGGGACCCTCCGAGAGGTCCTAGCCATCATGCCCTTGGCCTGGGGGCAGATCACAGCCCCCTCTCCCTGCCATGAGTGCTCTCTGCTCCCCTGGTGCCTCACCCTCCAGCGATATCCCCCGGGGCCACCTCCCCTCCCTGCTCCTCAGGGCAGGCAGCCCTGCTGCCACCCAGCCCCGGGATCTGACTCCTCCCCACCAGCCCCCCCCCCCCCCCCCCAAATCACATTTTCCCCCTCCAGGACCTCATTTTCCAAACCCCGAGCCCAGCATTTCCCTGCCTCCGGCCGCACGGACCCTGTGGGTAGAAGCCGATTTTCCAGCAGCAACCGCTGGCGGAGAGACCTCAACCAGATTACAGGGATGGGGCTTCGCTTGGGGGAACTCGGAGGTTTCTGAACACGCCATAATTTGCTCTCTGGAAGCTGGAGCCAGGGGAGGAGAAAACAGCAAATCTGCATCGGTTCCTGCTTATGCAGCCCTCATCGTCGTTAAAGGAACGAGGAGCGTTGCAGCAGCCGCCGTGACGTAGGATGCCAAAGCCACGGGGGGTACCGCGGTACGGGGGCAGAGAGGAGAGCATCAGCCGTCCCTCCCGTCCCTCTGACAAGGGCTCGCCAGCACTGGTGGATGTTGTTCTTGGAGCCAAATGGCCTTTTTTTTTTTTTAATACCCTGTGTTTCGTGCCATTTGCGCAGTTGAAAACAGTCATCATCATCATCAAAACGCACTTAGAAGCTGCAGCGCAGTATTAGAGCCTTTTCTAATGTAAACCATGGCCTCTAACAACGCATGTCGGGCTTGGCCGGGATTGCTCCTGATCAAAACGCCGCTGCTCCCCTTCCTCCTCTCCCAGTCACCCAGCACTAACAAAATACAAAATAAGAGCCCTGAATAAGCGTGGTTCATCTCTTAGGCTAAGGAATTTTTCTTCCCCTTTTGGTCACTGAGGATACATCTCAATGATTCTGCAAATTCTCCCGTGAAACGACTTCTACACCTTCCTGCTCACGTTTGTTTTCTTCCTTCCCTTTCATTCAGGAGTCTCCCATCCATCGGCTCCCCTTCCTTGATACAATATTCCTCCCCTTGCTTTTCCCCACCTCCCGGGAAACTGCAGCTCACCGCCTTCTCCTCTCCTCTCTCTAACGATTGGCGTGCTTGCTTTGAAGAGCTGGAGAGGAGCCCGTGGGTTTGGCACCGCTCCTTTCTTCCCATGCCTTATGGCAAGCTTTCCACATCGCCTGGGTGCTCTCCCTCCTCGTCCTGCCCCCCCTTCCCAAGCCCCAAATCCAGAAATCCAGCCCCCCCCCCGGGAAGCGAGGCTCTTCCCACTGCAGCTTCCCAGCAGAGCCCCGGGGCTTGTGGGCTCACTGGAGAGTTCCCGGTTGATGTGAACCAGGGATGTGTTGGGACGTGGATCCCTGCGGGACTCGGGGAGGACGTCAGGGGAAGGAACCTGCGTCTGTCGGGACGGAGGCGAGGAACGTGCCTGCATGCGGCAGGGTTTGATGGAAAGCTGGAGAGCACGGGGGGCGGGTGGGTTTGTGCCCGGTCCCATCAGGCTCTCATGGCTCAAACTCCTGGGCTGGACACTGCTCTGCCCCCAACACAGCGCACCTTCCAGAAGGACTGACCTTTGCTAAAAAAAAAGTATATAAAAAAAGAGTCAGCGGTTCCCTGGCCTCCAAGGGCTCTCTTTGAAGCTGAGGAGAAGGTCTCAAGGTGGCGGAAGGAAGGATTTAAGCATTTAGCATAGCTGGTTTCTGGCAGCGCTGCTGTGTGACCCCGACATTGGCTTCCCCAGACTATTGATTTTGGACTCCCCCACCTTCATTCCTGACACAATTTACCATGGGATACACAGAAACTCCTCAATCCTCAAAGTATGCAAGATGCTGGCATCACCGCCAGCCTCACCCGGGCTGGGGAAGAAAGAGCAATTCTTCCCAGCACCCGCCTGGCAAGCATCCCTCCATCCCACGGCCACACTGGGCTGCACCCTGGCGCCTTCGGTGGAGACCCTGGACAGGCAAGGGCTGTTCCCCCCTCGCCACGGGACCAGCACCCTCACTGCCCCAGGAGGGCTGCTCTCCTCCTGGGACCAGCCACAGCAGGCAGGGACCTGGGGACCCAGCACGCTCCTGGGTCCAGGGGAGCAGCCCCAGCCCCTCCACCTCCTCCTAACACCCCACCAGGGTCCCAGCTCCCCTCCCAAATCACAGCGGAGCAGGGGACCGGCCACCCGCTCCCCAGGGCTGGGCAGCCCCCTGGCTCCTGCCTGCCCGTAGCTTCCATCTCCCCTTTCAGGTGCAACCTCTTCAAAGGCAGCCGGTGGGTTCTGGCTGGCAGGAGATGCGAGGGCCGGCGGGCAGGATTCCTGCCCGGAGCTCTGCCCATCTCCCCGAGCCAAGGCATGGAGAAGGAGGAGGATGAAGCCCTGCGCTCCCTGGCTTGGCTCAGGTGCCAGCCCCAGACAAGGAGCCCTTTCTGGCCGGGGGAGCTGGCGGCAGGGCAGGGCAGGATGGCCTGAGCGCCCTGCTTGTTTATAACCCCGGTTCAGCGCAAGGAAAACACACCTGCCCGCGCCGGCCGGGCTCGCACCTGTAACCCATTAGGGCGAACTGTTTACCCGGGACGTGTTTCCTTAGCACCCCGGGGGGCTGGCGTGGAGGGGCTGCTTCTCTCCCAGCACCAAGGGTTGTTTTCCATCCCGGGAGGAGACGAAGGCGGAAAGCTCAGGAGGGGCATTTCAAAGGGTTTTTGCATGAAGGCTGGCCGCAGCCGAGCCGCTGGAGCCGGAGGAGGGAAGGGACCGCGGCCAGCCAGACCCCGGGCGCCCGCCGCTCTCCCCTGCCCACCCCGACTCTGCAGGCAGCGGCGAGCCCTGGGCACGGGCAGCACCCATGCCCACCCTCCCAAAGGGTCTCTGTTCTGTTGGGCACTGGCTGGGGAGCAGCTCAGAACGGGCAAAGAACCCGGTGAGACATTGCATTACTTAATACAAAAGGTATCAATAATCCAGCAGGAGAGATGAGAGCTCTTTCTCGCCGAGGATGCCAAGAGCACAAATTGCCTTCTTGTAAAAGAAAGGCTTAATTTCCATAGAACATGACAGATTAAAGCACGAGTGGGTGGGTCCACTCTATTATTCATCAGCCTTCACTGCTAACAGGAGAGGGTGTGCTGCCTCCTTTGAAGTTTCTTCGAAGGCCCAGGGTGCCCACAGACATTTTATCAGGGTGGAAAGCAAGATACGAAGGGATGGAGCTTCAAACGCCCAGCGCTCGCGTTCCTCTCTGCCCTGGGTTTGTAACGCAGCAGCCTTGTTGCTGCTATTGCTTCCCAAGAGGAGTCAAACCAGGAGGCCCTTGTTTAAAACCAGAGAGACCTGTCTGACTTCTGGACCTAAACCAGCGGAGAAGAGGTCCAGGAGGACCATGCTGCTGCATCCATCGTGCCCAAAGCCCACCACAGCTTCCTTTCCTAGCTGTGCAATGAGCTCTGTCAGTGGAGAAATCTAGGATTAAACTCTGGAGCTCGCGTTCCTCCCTCCCGAATGGGAAACAGAGCAAAATAACGATAAAGAAAAGCAGTTTCTGTCAGCTGAATTTACTGGGGAGCACACCAGAGTATTTAACTCGAACAGAAAACTCCAGGAGTGATTCTTGGGGGGCAGCACATGGCATTTGCAGCTAAACTCTGCAGGGTGAGATTGATAATTGGAAGTAACTTCATTCCAAAGCAAAGGGGCCTGGAGCAGCCTCCTCCCAGAGCTGTGGGTCAGGGCGAGCTGTATTTACTCCAGCTTCCCACCAAGCACCAGTAAACCCATCAAATCAAGCAAAGAAACGCAGTTACCCAAAGAGAAAGCACCAAACCCAGCGCTGGGGGAACTTTCAACGAAACGTGGGCATGAAGCAGGAAAAATGTGGGGAAGGGGCTGGAAGCAAAGCCCCGGGATGGTGCCAGGAGCTGGAGCTGAGCCACAGCGTGTGCACCAGGACTCCTGCCGCACGCAAGGACGGGAGATAAATGTGCTCTGCAGGCGCCGGATCTGGAATGCCGTCCCCGTATTTCAAGCCCACCCGTTACCATCGAGGGTTTTCTGCTCTCAGTCGCAGGCATAACTTACCGGGTGGTTGTTGGGAGGCTTAAAGTACCTATATCAATACTGCAGAGGGTGATTCATGATTATCTGCAGTAATCCAGAAGCTATACAAAATTGCTAATAATAGGTCTTGAAAACCGACATTTTAGTCAAGATAAAAAATGACTGGAACAAAATCCAATCATGCTTTGCTAAAACTATAAATGGAAAGGTATAACCCATATTCAGCTCCCCAAAACAGGGAGCTAAACGAAAGCAGGGGATGTAGATCAGCCCCAGGATCCAAGTCAAGGCGGGGTTGGGATCCCGCCCCGGGAGAAGTTGATTCTCAAACAGGCTGAAAGCGACTCCCAGTGCACTGGGTGCCACAGGGCTGGCTTAAATCCAGCATGACAGGGTGGAATTTGGGAAGGGGGAAGCATGAACATGGATTATGGAGCTGCCCTGGCAGCACGTGATGGGCTGCGGGCTGGCAACCACAGAGCTGCCGGAGCCGAGCCTCCAGCTGTGGGGCTGCGGATGTGGGGCCCGGCGGGGTTCACTGTTTGCTGGTGTTCACCGATCACCATTTATTGAACACTGCCCCGCGATCCGATGCACAGTTGCTAGGTGACCGGAGCCCAGGGCTGCGGGGATAACATGGGAAGGGCTGCGCGGGTCAGCCCTGGTCCAGCTCCTCAGCATCACGGCTCTGGGATGCACCAGGACGTGGCTCCATGTCCAGGGAGCGGCACGAGGAACGGGGCAAATGCAGAGCTTGTCCAGGGGGATGCCGGGCACGGCTGGAGAGCCCGGCTGGGTCCGTGCAGTCCTGCCCCACAGCCCGGGATCTCTGAGGGCAGGGAGGGCACAGAGCCTTCCCCAGCCCCAGGCCCCAAAACTTCTTCTCCCTTGCAGTTCCCACACTCCTCCTGCCTCCAAATGCCTGCTTACCCTGTTGGGAAATCTCTTCTCACCCCGCCTGACTTGCACTGTTTCATCTGCCTACGGATCGGATAAGCTGATAAAATGTGCTGAACGCACCAAACGGAGCCTGTTCCCTCCATCCCCTCCCCGCCGCCGGCTCATCCAAACCAGCGCCGCCGCATCCAAGGCCTCGAAAATCTCTTTTGCCATTAACGCTGCAACAGAGCACGGCGTCTGCACGGCCAAAGTCAACATGAAATTTGCAGGGATTTTTGTGGTATTGAGGGCAACTTAACGACTGAAGCCCGAGGCAGATTTACTGTCACAGTTTTCACTGAGGACTGTAAAATTCAGCGTGTTGCAAGCCGGTTGTTAACATTGGCTTTTACGCTTCCACGGTTCTGGCTTGGGAAGCGGCAGCAAACGTTTCTGTGTGTTGCTGTGGGACAGTGGGTAAGTGTGGGATCCACTGTCCCCCACTGAACCCCACGGCCCCCTTGTTTTCGGCATAACTAGCTCCTCTTCCATATTCACCTCCCTTCCCGAGGGAGGTGATGATTTCTCCCTCCTCCCTCAGGAGTCTTCACCGAGAGTCCCAGCCGGGCGGGCAAGGAAAGGTGGGGTTTAACCCCACGGCAGCTCCCGGGAGCCTGAGAAAGAAGGAGTCTGTCTTACTTTTTTTCCTACCAAACCATGAGGCATCTCCTACTGACCACTTAAATGAAACCAGGCTGTTTAGTCCAAGCAATTACTCATAAGCAGCATCTAATTACTTCTAGTATTTAAAGAGAAAATAGAAGAATCTCCTTGGAGTATAAACTCGGCGAGGAAGCCGCAGCTGCACGAAGCGAGCCCGCGTCACCCAGACACGCACCCTCCTCCGCACCACGCTGCGCAGCCGCACCCCCGCACCCCAGCACCCCACATCCCTGGCCCACAGGCACCCCCCAAAGCACCCAGGGGTGCAATCGCCCCTTTCTCCCCTCAGCCTTCTATCAACAACAGCATAAGAGATGGGAGCGAGCAAATATACACCCCAATATACCATATCCATACACGTGCTGGTGCACGCACATGCTCCGGCAACAAAGCGAAGGGGGAAAACGAAGCCACGCTCAGTGGGAAAAGAGCAGGGCCAGCTCCCGGCCGGCAGCCGCTCTCATCAGCAGATAAGATCAGAGGTTGGCAGAGCCACCTCCTGCCTGGTGCGTGGCAGGCTCTCCCCATCCCAGCGACAGAAGAAGTTACGGGGGAGCTGGCTGGAGCTTGCAGCCGGAGATGCCGTCAAGCCCACACCCGCTGCCCCGACCTCCTGGGACGGGGGGGGAAAGGATGAGACTCCAGCTTGGAAACCTCCCAGAGCACTTTAATCTTCTGTCTTGGAGAGTGCCTCGGGCGGCTGCTCAGAAACGCGGGCTGCCCCTTTAGTTGCAGAATTGCAAAGATCGTCTTGCGAGAAGCCCCGTGCTCCCTGCCCCACGTCGTGCGGTGGGAGGGATGCTGCAGCCTGGGAGGCAGGCGGGAGAGGGAAGAGGCAGCAGGGACCGCTGCTTTTCCCCAGGGAAGGCCACAGGGATTGGGATCTGCAACAGATTCCTGTGGGGCCAAAAGACAACCGGCAGCCCAAGCGCGTGGATAGGGAGGAGGCTGCAGCCTGCCTGGTGTGCCATGCCCAGGGTCGCCACCCGCCAGCACCCTGGGGGCATCCCAGGCAGCTGGAGCATGGCCGGAACATCTTCCGAGTACCGCTCCCGGGTGGCACGGATGCTTCAGGAGCATCCTTGGCAGTGGCACCAAGCCGCCTCTATCCCAGCCTTGTCTGAGTCTGGGGGGCTTCTCCACCAACCTGCATCCCCAAGCCCCAGCATCTTTGGAGCACCAGGAGGCACAGGACAGGCTGGCCTTGCAGCTCCCTGGTGAGCCCAAAGGACAGTTATGGAGCAGCTCTCCATTTTTCCAGAATTACTCTAAAATGTGGGTTTCACATTAGACCACCAACAGGGAGCAAGGGTGAAGTTTCTTTCCCTGCCTGCTACAGCAATTTTGGGGAGTTCCCCCCCTCTTTTGGCAACAGGAATGGTTTGCTGATGCCAGCACTGATGCTAAGTAAAGCTAGGCAGTAAAAAAAAAAAGCCCCCAGCTCCTCAGCACCAGGATCCCATTTCCACCCAGCGCTCTCTCCCACCTAGGACTTCAGCAAGGGCTTTCCAAGCCTGGCTTAATCTCCAAGCTGTACTCTGCTAGCTGGGGACATCTCTGGGATTGTCCAGGGCCACCGCAGCACAGGATGGGACTTTGTCACCCTCTTGTGGCTTACAAGGGCTGGCAGGCTGGCTGTGGCTTCGAGGTGGCCACATCCAAGACCCCCGGTCCAGGCGAGTGCCTTCAGCCTGCTCCTTGCCCCAGCATCCCTGCTTTGGCCTTTTGCTCCCAGGGGCTTGAGGAAGCCACTCAGCCCCGGAGGATCGGCTCCCCCGGCTCTCCCACGCTGTGAGCCACGCATCTCGGGAGCAATTTCTTGCCCATCTGGTTCAACACCGGCCAAGGAGGATCTTCCCTCGTTTGGGACCCCCCTGCTCACCCCCTGCTCCCAGCAAGCCACTGAAAGCATCTGCCAGTCGTTCAGACTGGGTTGCTTTAAGGCACTCCCTCCTTCCCAGTTTAGGTGGCTGGAAATCTCCTACCCAATTCCCAACCCACCCAAATCTCAGCTAGGAAATTAAGCCACACCACCCTCTAAGACTGAGGGAGATTCATTCAGCTTTATCTGAAAGCCATTTCAAGTATGTCCAGATTCCTAATGAAACTTGGATAAAACCCCAGAGATTAATAACAGCTCAGAGCTTTTTTGGATAATAGTTTTTTTCTGTTTCCAAGACAAACATATATATGTGCTTTGGTGGAATCTCTGCGTACATTTTTTTGGCAGAAAAGCCAAAATAAATCCCTTTACTGCAATAACCCTCGAGCAAGATAAGGCAAGAATCTGTTTGTAATTCCTGTGTATTGTTGTCACACACAGATAATCGGGCATCGCTGGCCGTGCTGTCCCCTCGGCAAGGCATGGAGGACAGGGACTGACATTGCTCCAGGAGCCCATCTCCGCTGCCCAGACCGTCAGGCAGACACAGGTCCAAGCCTGGTCCTCTCCCACCAGCCGTGTTACTTCTACACAAGCATGCGTGTACGTGTTGTTCCTGCGTGAAATTTCAGCTTTTCTGGTACGTGAAAGTCACATCAATCTGGAGAATGTGGCTGGAGCCAGTGTGGGGCTGCGTCCTACCCGAGCAGAGGCAGAGAGCCCCACAACCCACCCAGGAAGCCCAGGAGGTGACAGGGTTGGGTACCAGGAGCACAGGCTTTCCTGCGTCCTGGGTGGTTCACTGAGTGCCCGCTCAGAGAAGGAACCCCTGGTGCTGGGAGGAGTGGGGCATCACCCACCGCTCTGCTGGAGTTGGCTCCCACACCAGGCACATGCTGTATTCCCTCACGGCAAAATCCCCCATCAGGAGAGGGAGAGCCACCTTGAAAGGGACCCAGAGGGAGGGATGTCACTGCAGGCACCACCAGGCATCTGCCTGTCCTGGGCAGGGCCAGGGTGTTCGGTCTGCAGCCGGCCAGGCTGGCTTGGCACCCACGCTTTTGGAGGATGAGGATGCTGTAAGCAGGACCATCGCCCCGGGCCTCGGCTGCTCACACCACAAGCATCAGGGAGGGCTGGCACGGTCACGGCACGAGGCAAGGCTCACGCTGGATGGGGTCGCCCAAATCTCCCCTGCCCTCAGCCTCAGCCCTGCCAAATGAGGGTACACCCTCACAGGGTCTCATCTCCCTCATAGGGTCTCATCTCCTTTGTGGGGTCTCATCTCCTTTGTGGGGTCTACCTTCCACCCGCAGCCGCTTGGACAAGGGGTGCAGGTCCCGGGGAAGCTGTGCTCTTCACAACCCTTCTCCTTCTGAGGCAAGACACCTAACGAACCGGCCTTCCGTGACCGCCCAGAGCACTAATGCATCTGGCATCTGTCCACTCCCCTCCCTTAACCGCTGTGGTTTTTTCCATCTTCATAAGCAGGGAAAGCAATCACCATAACGAATGTCTCTGAAGCTCTCACCATGGCACTCAGGATGTGCTAAACGAAATAAACACACATCAAGAGCCCGTTAATGGTGGTCCCCTTGTGCCCAGCAGCCCCCTAGGCACAAGGGGGACCAGGAAGGGTCACTAATGTACAAAGCAGAAACCCTCAGAAAGAAAAGGCTGAATTCTTACCTATTTTTTCCTCTTTTTTTTTCCCCTGCTTTCAGATCACTGCATCTCCACGGCCGGCACACAGCTGTGCCCATGCCAGGACAGTGCTGGCAGGGGAGGGCAGCGGGACGCGCTGCCGCACAGCGATGCTCCTCGTGGCGTACCCTCCCCTGGGTGACCATGCCCAGCCACCCTGCCCCGCAAGCTCTTCCTCTCTTTCCCAGCCTCCCAGACACAACGCAGGGCAGGGATTTCTGAGCAAACTGGCTGGCCGTGGGTGGTGGTTATGGTCAGGGACTGTGGGGCAGAGACCCCAGGGCTGGGGGGCAAATGCTCCTGGTCTGGTGGGAGCGTGAGCAGGAGCCAACTGTCCCAGGGTGAAGTTAGAGGACAGCCACGCCAGCGGGGCAGCTCACTGCTGAAAAACAAGGGGTCGTTCCTCCTCTCTCAGGCTCATATTGGGCCACTAAACCAGGAGCAAAGGTTTTGCTCTGCTCAAAATTGAGCCGAGAAAGCTCAGGATGCTGGAAAGGCGCATGTCACGGTGCAGGTCCACAGCACGACCCTGGCGTGAGCACGCCCTGCCTCTTCCCGCTCCCTCCTTCCCCTCCTTTTCCTGCTGCATGGCTTTTGACTTAAAGCAGCAAAGGATGCCCGATGGGAGAAAAATAATACCCCAGACCTCTGGCTTCGTGAAGGCAAACACAGCCCCCTTCCCCTCTCCTCCCAGGTAGAGCTGCCGAAACCTGGACAAACACGGCGGAGCCGTTGTGGCTGTTGGTGTTGGCCGTGCTGCGCCGCGAGGCTGCCAGGGCTTTTAACGGGGATACGCTTACAAGCGAGAGCAAGAGCCCGGGGGAAGGCAGGGCTGGGATGGGGGTTGATTATTAATAACAGCCTTTCTGCTCACTGCATCGACGTATGTTAGATCTACTACAAAAAAATACGAAATTAAATGGCTTAATGCTGCTAGCTCTTCAGTGCCAGCGCTGAATAACTGCCACGCCAGTAGACACACAGGCAGTTAGACACAGCCAGAGATACATTTCCAATCTAGATTGTTAAAATTAAGCATATTGCAATCAAATTTTAATGTCACGTCTCCTGCTCGTTGGAGTTCTCAAATCTGTTCTTTCAGCTACTGAAATGAAAAGACTGTGTTATATGCTGTAGGCTTAGAGGTGACTTTTTTCCCCCACAATTAATTAGCTTGAAACTAACAGGGCTGGGTCACTACGAATTTCAGTGATGGAGCTGTTGGGATATGTGTATATATTTTAATTATTTTTTTTCTCCCCCCACTTCTGAGCTGCTCCCTTTCATCTGGCAGCAGGCTGCCAGCGAGTGAGTCAATATTATTAGATGCCTGCCTGATAGCTTGCATCAAATGATCCCATCACCCCAAGCGAAGCCCCAGCAGCAAGTGGCCACATCACAGAAGCCTCCCTCAACCTCTGTGGATCCTTCCTGGCCGTGGGGCCAAGGAAGAGGCAGGCGTGGGGACACAGCCCTGCTTTGCAGAGGGACCAAGGGCTAAGCTGGAGGTGGCAGGGAGGGCTGTGCTGCGCCGAGTTGGGTCTCTCAACCGTGTTCTTGCACCTTGTGCGGAAATCCTATAAATGTAACATGGGAATTGAGTGTAATTTATAACCCTCACGTCCCTAAAGGTGGTGCGGACCAGATGTTTCAAAGCAAGCTGCTGTTTTCGCCAATGTTAAAGCACTGTGGGCTCAGTTTTGCCTCCACAAATGCGTCTGGTTAATTAATTAATGTGACTTGAACACCCAGGTCCTGGAGGGCACCTGCCACCAAGCTGGCGCAGACACCTAAATGACCCTGAGCGTATTTGCAAAATTGCAGGCAGAAAGCTGCCCAAGCCACAGCAGGGCCATGTACACAAAACAATGCCGTGATTCATCCGAGATTGCCATAACCCATCTCGTTTCATCAGGATGCTGTGGCATTTAAGATGGCATTTCCTCCCATCTGCTGTGCATTAGCAGACAAAGAAAAAGGAGGAGGGGGGAGAGAACAGCAAAACAAAGGAGGGGAGAAAAAACCGGGGCTGCTGAGTCAGACTGTTCCCAAAGCAGCTCCTTGTCCTTGCAAAGCCCGAGCCCACCGTGCTGGGCAGAGTGCACTGACACTGGCTGGGGGCAGTTTTGGCTCTAGCGCTGCCCAGGGCCTGGCTGCAGCCCAGGACGTGCTGCCCGGGTGTGTGGTGAGAGATGCTGATATGACATGAGAGATGATGATACGAAATCGGCGGTGACTCAGAGCCCCCAGAGCAGCACCTGGCAACCCCCCCTCCGCACACCCAGAGCTGAGGACTGCCAAACCAGGGGCACGAGCGAACAAATCCTCCCTAGCTAACCACTGTTGTGGCTTTATTTGTCCTTGTGGCTTCCATTTCCTCCTCTTCTCCATCTCTCCTTTGATTTTTCCGTTGCCCCATCCCTTCCCTGCCTCATCTGCCCTTGGAAATGAGAACCCCTTCCTGCATCCCTGCCTCTCCCTTCACCACCCCCCTCTCCTCTCTCTGCCCGTGTTCCCACCTCCTCCTCTTGCTGTCCCTTAACACTTCACCATCCTCCTCCTCTCCATCTCTCTCGCACTCCCCCTGCCCTGACCCATCCCCACCTCCTCCGCGCACTCTCCTCCTCTCAGCCCAGGTGGCACCCTGGGGTGCTTTCCAGGAGGGAGAGAGCTTGAAGCCCTCTTGGCAGGGCAGTCAGAGCAGGGAAATTCAGCTCAGCTTCTGAAGCGGGCCATGATGATTATCCTCCTAAACGCAGCTTGCACTTTCAGCCAGTGGTCTGACTGGTGAGACGTATCAAATTTACCTGCCGGGGGCAACAAGGGTCCTGTCCCTCCCTGGCCACCCGTCCCACCCCTTGGCTGGGGTATCCTGCTCTGGAGCTGGGGCAGAAGGAGCAATGTGCCTGCAGCTCGCGCTCTGGCTGGTATCAGCAGCCATGAAATGGGACAGGCGAGGAGCTGTGATGGCTGAGAAACAGGCAGAACACCTTTGCTGTCGTCTCTGCTCCACCGCCATGGTGTAAAGACCAGCAGCCAGAGGCAGCAACGTCCTCGGACAAACAGCTTGGGATCCCCCAGTACCTAGACCCCATAGGTGCTACATACTGCCCTGGCATCCCTATGGATCACAAAGTCCCTTCATTCCGCAACCCCGAACGGGCATAAGCAACCCCACATGCACCAAACCAAAAGGTCAGACCATGACGGGAGCTGTGTCCCCCGCTGCTACAACACACTGTATGCCAAAAATTTACGGGTGGACGAATACATTAAATTGAAGCTTGCAGAGCAGCAAAGTGTCCCTGCAAGCCCAAGGGTCCAGCAGACGTGCCTAGAGGCTGTCAGCTCCCATCGGGCGCAGCGGGGGAAGGACAGCGCTCTCCAGCCTGCAAGCACGCTCCCTGAACCCAGGTTTGGCCCGGACACAAGCAGTCATTCAGAATGGAATAGGTGTGGACAAGTTTGACCCTGAGCAATAACCAAAGAGCATGTGAAAGCGGCAGCGAGCAAAGCTTTCGGCTTGTACAGCTGAGGGCAGGGACGGGGCTGTGCGGTTATTAGCAGACGGAGCTGAGCTGGCTGCTCAATTACAGCTGTTTTATCCCCTGTCTGGATTTGAAACAGCTTCCTCCAATCTCTTCCTGACTCAGTGTCTTGGCATGGAGATCGCATACCCAAGAGGTTAGCTTTTGAAATCCACCGGGGACATTTCACCTTCCTAAAATAAAGAGCGGGCAAAATATTTTCAGCCTGCCTCCAAAAAATGCACACACACACACACACACACAAAAAGATCACTCCTTAATAAGTGCGTCCTGTTGGGTCTCAGCTGGCTTTGGGCTGGGGTAGATTTTCCTATTTATAATCACGTAGCTGTTTGCTGACTGAATAGCTCTATTTATTATTTGGCCTGTTTACTAACTGCCTCAAATACCTTCTCTACCTGTAATTGTGGTGCAGCATACTTTTTTTTTTTTTTTCCTTCAGATTTCTTCATTCAAGTGGGTTGTGTTACTCCCCAGACCCGCGCTGCGGTTTACTAAGGGTATTCACAGTTTGAGGGTATGAAGCTTTGGACTCAAGTGACCCTGAACTGTAGCAGACCTGCAAAGAGACATTTGGGGGGAAAAAATGGGATTGATTTTTCAAGGCATTTGCCCATGGGCACTCAGGGCTCTAACATATTCTATTTGCCTTTCTTGAAAGTAGTCTCTCCTGAATGTGTTTCCCCCCATCTGCACTCATGTAGCTTCTTCCCTTCCAAGCTCTGCTGAAATTGGTTAAAGTCAAACCCTTTATGCTTTCTAGAGTATGCAAACCCTGAGCCTTGGGAGAGGAGGCCTTAAAACGCAGCACAGCAGGGGCTTGTTGGACCCTTGGTACCCCGACACTAGGCAAAACTAATGTACCCGCTTTCCCGCGCACCCTGGAAAGCATGGAGGGAACGGAGAGCTCTGGAGAAGCTGGCTGTACTCCTCCAGCCCAGACCCAGCCCACCGCCACCATGCCCTGCAGGACTTTGCCTGTAAGGTAAGCTGATGGGTCTGCCTGTATTGTCCCACCCCGGAGGGTTGTCAAGACCTAGCGTCCCCCTTTGTCTCTCTGCTGGCATCTTGATGACTTGCTAATCTGGTCGCTTGCCCTCCTCCCAGCCCTTCTCCTGCCAGTGCTAAACGTCCCATCTGCCCTCCATTCAGACCAATCCAAACAGCGCTGTTGCAATTCCCTGCACCGCAGTGCAACATTTCTTTGGAGAGCTTCACTCTCTGCTTCTTTCCCGAGGTCTGGGCAGCACCTCCTGTAGTCAACAGGCTCCTGTCCACCATGGCACAGGCAGGGATTGGGGTGGAAGAAGGTTGTTTTGGTGTTAGGATTTGGTTTTTTAACAAACACAGTAAATGGAACGGTTCCTGGGGGTATAAAACCATTCCAGACTATGTCAAAGTAGGTCCAAATCTGCTCATCAATATACCTGCAGCAGCCAGCACCCTTGGTGGACCCCAGGGGCCGAATCCCCACCCTGCCCATCTTCAGAGGCCCATGAAGTCAGGTTCCCCAGGCTCTGCCCCAGGCTGCCACTCAGCCCCGAGCCACAGCCTCCCCAGAAGACGCCCTTCACCTCGCTCTGCCCTGGGATGCTTCTACCTGCCTCGTCCTCTCTGGTTAGGAGAATCGAGTCCCCAAACCAGGCCACCGGCTGATCAGACCTTCCACCTCAGGTCGTCTCAGAGCAGCAGCAGTCGCGTGGGGACACGGGCCTGGGCCAGCCACCCCACGGTGGCGTGTGCCGCGGCCACATTTACGCCCAGCATCAATGACCGTTTGTACAGGGGGAGGTCAGCCCCAGAAAGGACCAGCCAGGTCTGCGTTTCATTTACAGGAGCTGTAAAACTGCCACCTGGCCAGTGGCTTTATGGCTTTGGATGATGCTGGTGTCAAAGACGCTTGGTGCCAGAGCCAGCTGGAGCTGAGCCAGTTTTATATTTAATCTTGCCTATAAATGCAAATAGAGGGTCTGTATTTTGAGCGAGCGACAGGCACACCACGGACATTATTAAACCTTCCAAAAATAAACCTCTGCCAAAGTGAAGGCAGCCAGATTTTTCCTGGAAAGTACTGGGGTGGGGGGCATCGGGGCAGCCCCTCTGCCCCAGGGCCCCTCTCCCGCAGCGGCTCCGCGTCGGGAGCGCCTGCTGCCCTCTCCCTGTTTGCTTGTTTTAGCCCAACAAATGCCGGAGCAGTTCCTCGGAGCAGCTCCATGCCCGCCCAACGCTAAAGCGGCCCCGCGGGCTCCTCTCCGCAGCGCTGTGGCAGCCGGGCCTCCCGCCTTCACGGCTGGAAAACCGAGGGGATGCTGCTGGAGCAGTCACCGCCCTGCCCGCCGGTCGGTTGGTGGCCCGTCCTCCCTGCTGCCCCCCTCCTCAGCCCCATCTCGCCCCGTTCCCCGCGGGGGGCGGAGCGGCTCCCGGGCCCGGCCGGGGCCTGGCCATGAGGGGACACCCCCCCCAGCCCGGCACTGCATTTCCCAGAGGGCCGCGCGGCGGAAGCGGATGTGACGTAGTGGCCGCGCGGCACGCGGCGCCCGCAGGCTGCGCCGAGCGGGCCGGGCCATGGCGGCGGACGGCCGCGGGGGGCGGGAGCTGCTCGCCCTCATCCACCAGCACCTGCTCCGCGGCGGCTACGCCCGGGCGGCCCGCGAGCTCCAGGCGCAGACCGGGCAGGTAACGGGCAGCAAGGCCCGGGCGGGGCGGGGGGCAGCGGGGCCGGGGGGCGGGGGACGGTGCAGCCCCGGAGCGCGGGCCTCGGGGAGGCCGGAGGGCCCCGTCCCCCGTGCTCCCTCACCGCCCGCCGGGCCCGCCCTGGGGATGCCGGGCTCGCCCATGAGGCTGTGGCTCCACGCCGGCCCGGGCTGGATCCACGTGCTGGCCCGGCCCTGAGCGGCTCCCCCCGGTTCCCGTGGGCTGCCCCGGCCCCGAGCAGGCCGGGAAGCAGGGCTGAGGGCGGCAGCCCGCCGGAGAAAGCCGTCCCGTACCGGGGGGCAGCTGCTCCCCGAGCACGTGTTGCTGCGGGTGAGATCCCGCCGGTGCCGCCGAGGGGAGGACGCGGCCCTGGGTGCAGTGGGCCGGGCCGGCGGGGAGGGGGCTTTCCTGGGGGCGGGTGTGCGGGGAGGACACGTTCCCAGTTTCCTGGAGCGGCCTCTGCGGTCGCTAGTTCTGTCAGGTGGTCGTGTCCTGAAATGTGGCCGATGCCTGACGTGTGTTCCCTCTGCTTTCACAGAAATTGCTCCCTTCCCTCTCGACCTCTCTCGAGGACATCTTTACCCACTGGGAAAAGTAAGTCAAAGGAGGAAATGTCTGTCCGATTCCAGACTCTGTTAACATCCAGGCTGCCTGGCACGTGTGATCTTTATTTGCTGGAATTTCCCATTGTCAGAATATTTCTCATGATAACTGTGCTCAGCGGACTTTCCTCCTAGCCTCTGCTTTCAGGCCGATTCCTTCAGGTGTTAAATCTTACTTTGGTTTAAAATTTCCTGAGCTTGGAGATAAGTTGTTACTCTGTTTTTGAGCAGCTGATGCTGTTCTTGACGGTTGGGGTTAATACTGGAGTGTTGTGAGGCTCAGAGTCGCGCTTTGCTGGCAAAAATCTTTTCCCCAGTTCTGTTTCACTTTCTTTTTAAAGCCATGTGCTTTGCAAGAATATTGGCGCAAGAACAGTGAATTTGGGCAGGTGCTGAAATGCCGAGGCTCTTACAGGGACTTGAACCTTGGCATGGATCACGTATCTTCTGACTTGGATGAAGTCTCTTTGTTTCAGCCTGTCCTTTCAAGCCCTTACATGTTCAGCCCAACGCTATTTATTCCACCTTCACCCGATGTGAAGGTCTGCAGCGTGGAGGCTTCCAATCTGCAGGGTGTTGTGGTGTTTGTGCCCACCCTGCGTGCCGCTCACTTTGGTTTGATGCCGAAGCGCAGCAATGCAGAGAGCAGTCTGCTGGCACCTGCAGAGCCAGGTTATCGGGGAGTCGGTGGAGCTGGGCTTCTGTGCCCATGCTGAGGAGCGCTGGAGTGAAGATGCTCCTCAGCATGGCTGTGCCAGCAGCCTTGGGAAGCGGCTGTTTGCTTCAAGGGTGTCTTCTGCTAGAAGGCATTGTGCCTTGGTGCTATCCCGGTTCTTGCTCTTGTGTCTCCGTTATTTTCTTGAGCAGGAGAAAGACTGGATCTAGGCAAGGATGCAGCAGCATAGAAACAGGCTTGCAGTTCCCCTCTCTAACATTCTATTGCTCTGTTGGGTATTAATGGTGACCTTTCTCTGTGCTGGTTATCCTGGGTGCTACAGCAAACCCTCCCAAGACTTTTAAAGCTTGTGGGGTGACAGGGCACTCTCATCACGTTTCATTCCCTTTTCTGTAGTGTCACCCTTCTGTTGTGGTCCCACCCCACAAGAACGCTTTTTATTCCTGGTCCCCCGACTTATGCCTGGTTTGAAGTCACAGTGTGGGATGTAGTGACCAGTAGTTGTGTTTATCCACACTGTGACTTCAAACCTGTTGGTGAGCTGTGATTCTCACGTATTGTCTCTTCATAGGCTTTTGGCCTGAAAATGCCTTTCCTCCGACTGTGCTGCAGCTCTTGCCCGTCTAACTGATGCCATCCTTGGTGCTCTCCTTCAGAAATGCCTTCAAAGTGAATTTAACAGTTGAGACTTCCAGTTACTTAAGAGTGGCCTCCCTCCAGGGCTATGCTCAGCCTCAGAGGAGGCTGGGAGGGGGCGGAGGGATGCCTGGGGGCAGGGGGAAGCTGGACCCGCTCAGCCCCAGGAGCAGCCAGAGTTGTGCAGCCCTCAAATGCTCTGGGCTGCTGTAGGGTCAGCGCCTGTGGGCGCTGCTGTTTTCCCCCGCACAGTATCCCTGAGCCCCTGGTCACTCATGACAAATTCTCACAGTCATCTCTGTTCTGCTGTCAGCTGCTGCTGAATCAGGAAGGCGTTGCGGTATGGTAGCTGTCTGCGTGGCTTGCTCTATTATTTTATTAAAAGGATTATTAGAGTAGTTAACAGGACTTTGTAATAGCAAATGTGCCTTCGGCTTAGCCTGCTTGCAAAAAAACTTGCCGTCACAGCTGTGCTACTAAAACGCTCTGATAGTAAGCACAGTTTTACTGGCCAAATTGTTAAACTAATCTTATTTTTAAATCAGATGAACAAATAAGCTAAAATGGCACAAAAGTGAGGGGGTTTGCCTATTATAATTGTGTGTCTCGAGGCTTAGAAGCGTTACATGTGTGAATCACACGGATACGTGCCCAGCAAATGTTATCCTCCTAATAAATCGAATGTATTACCTGTGTTTTCATTTGAAAATTAAAGGAAACTAAGGCTACATCATCTGTTCTGGTGCAGGTAGGATTCAGAACATTCTGAAGAGACGTCTTTTTCCAGCTTAATGTTTTAACCCAATTGAACAGCTTAAGTGTTTAATGTGGCTCCTTCCTCCCCTTCTTTCAACTTGTCTTCCATAGGTCCAGCTGCTTCCTTTCTTAAATCTCTCTGCAACCTGCCTCTTCTGTCCTTTTGAGTTCAAATGCCTTTTGCAGCCTTCAGATTCACTTTTCCTGGCCTTGTGGAATACCAAGACCTGTTTGGGAATCACTGCCCTAACCCTGGGACTGCACTTATTGACTGTCTGGCTATAGCTGCCTCCTGGAGACAGAATTTGCTCTGTAGGATGCCTTTGCTCTGTGGTGAGCACCAGCCTGACCATATACATTTTTACTTCTCTGCTAAAGTGAGAAAGAGTCTGCCTAACACACAGGGAAATAGGTCTATGTTCACTCTCTCCTCAGAGTATCATGGGGATATGTTGCTCTCAGGAGTTGCCTGAGGAGGACCAGAGATGTCCCCCGCAGGTTAGAGAAGTGTTTCTCCCCCCCACCTTAGGAGCTGTAGAGGAGTGACACCACATGTCCTTAGGCTGGAGCCTGATCTGAGAGTGGATGAATAATTGTATTCTAATTTGTTCAAGATTATTTTTTTCCCCGTTTTGACACAAATTCTATTCCTTCAGAACTCCCTCAAATTCCAGGAGAAGAAAGGTGAGTGAGGAGGAGGTAGCCATCCCAGAAAAGATCAGAGTTCCCGATCCTGTGAGCAGCTCTGAGAGCTCAGAGAAAGAAGAGGACGAGAAAGAGAAGGCAAAAGCTGCAAACGGTAGGAGCCTTTCATCTCCCTGGAGCTGACAGAGTAGGACTGGAGGCTTGTGTAGGAGCAGCCCGACATGCTTGGCTAGAGCAAATGTTTGTAAAGTGATGGCTATTCCCTTGTGCTCTTAGAAAAATAGGACAACTAATTCAGCACCCCCTTCTCATGCAGAGTTTCTGAAGAGCACAGATGTCTGCTGAAGCTAGAAAAAAACTGTTATGATTCATTGGGAAGGGATGGGCATTGTTGCTTGGATAAAGCCTTGGGAACCTAATGCTGCCCAGTGTGGACCACCTTCTACTTGGTCCCAGGTGTGTGTTGGGCCAGCAAAGGCAGGCCTGTTTCATGGATGAAGCAAGGACTTGTTAGCTGGTCTGGGAAGCCAGGGATCCCTGTCTGAGGTGGGGATAGATCCCTGGTGCAGCTGATGTGGGAGGCATTGGCTTGCATAGTCTAACAAAAACCAATGTGTCTGATATGTTGTGGCTCAGACTCATCTGCTGGAGACCAGACCTTGGAAACATGCAGATCTTGGCAGGTTCCTTGTCTTGGTGGTGGGGAGAGGGATGGGGTGGGGGAGCAAAGCCCTTGCCTGTTGCAAGGACAATGGCAGTGGTGTTGGGGCAGGTGTGGAGATGGGACCTGGCCCTGCCTGCTGGGGCCCTTGTGCAAACCAGAGGCCATCTTGATGTGAGAGATACGCTCACACAATTTCTCCATGGCTCTCTTCTGTGCAGCAGCCAGCCTTTCCCTGACTACAAACTCGGGAGTGAATGTAGAAAGCAGTGAAGATGATGACTCCTCATCAGAAGAGGAGACACCAGCTGGAAAAAGTGCAATTGCGGTAAGGCAATTCTTCTCTTGGCTTTGAAGGCTGATAGTGCTCTGAGGCCAGGACTGTCCCAGACTCCTTGGCATGTGTAGAATTGTGGGCTGGGGTGGCATTCATATTTAAATGACCCGCCTATGCTGGTATAAGCCTCCTCTTAGATATCTGTCCCCCATGTGCTTCCCTAAAGATCTCTGGCTTGCCCAGATTGCCAGATTGCTGTTTAAGGTACGTTGTGTCCAATTTAGTCCCTCATGTGTCTATAGGCTTCTAATTTCTTCTGTTTCCTGCAGGTGACACCAGCTGTGGTGAGTGGCAAAGCTGCCAATTCCCTGCATTCTCCTAACAAAGCCACTGCCCCAGCAGGCAAAGCAGCGGTGCTCTCTGCTGCAAACAGAACTGTGGTCTCAAATAAGCAGCAGCCCAATGCACTAGCTGCACCTGCAGCTCCAGCCAAGGCTGGGCAGAAACTGCCTGCTCCTGGGAAGTCCGGACATGCCGCAACTGCCGTGGCCAAAGTAGGTCAAAGCAAAGCACCAGTAACGACCAAAGCACCAGAAAGCTCCAGCAGCAGCTCCTCGTCGGAGAGTGAGGAAGAAAAAGAGACGCCGACTGCGAAGGCTCCAGCCCCCAAAGTGGGTAAGGAGCCTGTGGGGTGCGGTAAATGCATGTGTGCTCCAGCTTTGCTGCGAATCAGGTCTGAGCCATGCCTTCAGCGTGTTCCTGTCAGCTCCCTTGCTGGAAAGCTCAGAGCGATGCTTGTTCCTTGGGGAGGCTGCAAGAATACTGCAAAGCAGCCAGCTCCAGAGCTCTGTGGGATGAATCCAGCATGCTTGCTCTCATTTCAGGCAGCAGATTCTGTGCTAAGATGTCTGTCTGGCAGCACCCAGCACTACAGGGTTGGAAATAACAGCGTAGCTTAGCTGGAGGAGATGCAGTACTAATACTGCAGATGCTTTCAGCTTTTTGAAAAGGCACTGCAGCATCTTCTCTTTATTCCCAATTGAAAAGTGATTTTTTTGAGGTGTTGGAGTCTTTAGGGAAATCTTTCACTGCTTTGAAGTGTGTGTGTTGGGGTGGGGGAATGAGGAGTAGATTATAGAAGCGGTCCTGAATATGGTCCTTGTCTTGGCTCTTTTGCGGAGGAGGTCCAGCAGGCTGGGTGCCCCTGCAGGGAGCTGTGTGTGGCTGGGAAGTTCCCCTCAGGGTCAGAGGGTGGCCAGGAAGGATTTTCTATCCCTGCCTGCACTTGGGGGACTGGTGTTCATGGGCCAACATTTGTCTGGAGAAGCTGTTCCCAGCAGGCTGCTGATGCTTTCAGTGGGGCTAGGCCCTCTTCCCTGCAAATCCCCTTAGCCCTCTCTGTGGCTTGTTTTGTTTTCCTGACTTCAAAAGCCGCATTAGCATCACGCTCTGGGAGCTCAGAGCAGGCAGCAGCTGTGACATCGCCTTGCTTGTGTTTTCAGAGCTGAAGCAGGCAGCTGGGGCCACTGAGAGCAGCAGTGAGGAGGAATCAAGTGATGAGACATCCTCTGAGGAGGAGCTTGCAACTCCAGTGGTCCAGGTAACCTCTCCAACGCAGGGTCCTTGTCTCTAGGAAATCACTTCCTTTGAAGGAGAGAGGAGATGCTGCAATGCTGTAGTTTGACAACACCCCCTTTCCTGGGTGTGTGGGATCCCCCAACCCAAGGCCAGACAAACATGCTGTGTGGCTGAGAGCCCCACTAACCCCTGCCAGCATCAATAATTCCATCCCAGTTCCTCCTGGTCACTGAAGTTGAGGGAGATCCTTTGATGTGTAGGAGGTGATTGGTGTGCAGCTCCATGGATGTAGTCAGGCAGTTTGTGGAGAAAGTGGCTTGCTTTAGATGCTCCACAGCCCATGGGTCTGAACAAGCCTATCCTGGTCAGAGTTGGCAAGGTAGCCTTCAAAACAGATCCCACGCAGTTACAGCTCTTAACCGGTTTCTTCTGAGATGTTACCTGATTCTCCTCTTCCCTTTTGTTCCCCCTGTTCCCAGGCAAAACCAGCTGTGAAAACAGTGCAGGGTAATGCAGCACCTGTGAAAAGTGCACCTGCTGCTCCAGTGTCCCTCAAGAAGAACACGGTGAGGCAAACGGCACTGGCACCAAACCAAGCCAAACCCTTGGCCACAACGGTTCCTGGGGCTGCAAAGCCTGACGACACATCAGAGAGCAGCGACTCATCAGACAGCGAAGATGAGGAACCTTCCTCAGTAACCCAAGTGCGTCTGTCTGAGATTCTGTCTCTTCTTACACACCTCTGCAGGGCTCTTTCATTGCAGGGAAAAGAAAATTCTGTAAATGCACATAGCGTATAGCAAAGTCATGTTGGGGGTGGGAGGAAAGAGGCATGGAATCTTTAAAGGCACCTCAATGTCTTTGCTCTGAGCTTTAATCAAGCCACTGTGCCTTTCTCAAAAACAAAAAAAAATCCATCAGTACTTCTAAATAAAAAACCCCCAGCATTTTTTTTCCCACCTGAAGAGGCAAATTGTCACAGTTGAATTTGCCTCTCAGCTATAAATTGCAGTAAATAGTGTCTAATTTGTCAAACTAGTGCAGCTTAGCTTCCCCGCTGCGGAGAGTGCAAAGTGCTGCAGTGTACCTCACTGGAGGGGACTGGTAGCATCGGCGGGCTGATGAAGAATGTCTGGTCTTGCTTTCTCATCTCGGGAGACTATCCCCACACAGCCAGATGAAAGGATGTCTTGTGTCCTGCCAGTTGCTAATCTTCCTTCAGCATTTGCTTTTCCCAGGGGGCTCTGAAATATCTTCCCTTGATTACAGTCTGAGCAAAGGAATTATGTTGCTGTGGGATTTGACTTGTTTCACACTGTTCTTGTCTTGTCCAGACAAAGCCACTTCCAAAATCGTCCCAGGCCATCCCATCCCCAGTGAAACCTATACCAGCAGCATCACTCTCCAGCAAAGCAGCTCCAGCGAAACCACTTCCGCTGTCCCAAGGGAAGCCAGCACCAAAACCAGCAGTGCCAAAGCAGGCCAAAACCACGCTGGGAAGGACTGCTGCTCCCACGAAGCCTGCTGAAAGTACAAAGCCAGCAGAGAGCTCTGACTCCTCTGGCAGTGAAGAGGAGGATCTCCCTGTGCCTATCAGCCAGAAAGTAGGTGATACCCCATTCAGCCCAGTGCCAAGGGATGGGATATGCAAGACAATTGTTTAGCCCTTAAATGCTACTACTGAGCTCCTTGAAACACCAATAGCATATAGTATGTTGTATCTCAGTCCCTCAGAGAGGAAGATCTTCCTTTCTACTTGGAAACAAGTATAGCCTAACTCTTCTCACCCAGCCATACCAGAGGAGGGTGGGAGGTAACCTGTGTGATACCGACTGTTCCACTCCACTCATGTCTTGCCCCTCTGGAGTGGGCCTTGTGTGGGGGGTCACAGATAGCTTGGTCTTGGCCCTCCTGTGAGGGTTTGTTTAGACCTCTCTTGAGAGAAGGACCATGAACTCAGGCTAAACTCAGACTTAGGTGGCCAGACTCATAGGGAAGCAAATCCCTTCCTGAGAGTATCCTTAGGCATCCTTCTGTGTTGGGTCTGAGCTGCAGGGCCCTTCAGAAAGTGCCCTGAAAGCAGTGTTTTGGAGATGGCAGCTATTATCTGCAAGGGAGGAAGGGAAGCCGGGGGCAGAGCCTCACGTGTCCTTGCAGGGAGGCTCTTTGTCAACACGTCCTTTCACTATTGACAGGCAGGAGCCGGAGAGGCTCTGCATTTTTGTCTTTATAGCCTTGGTCTGCTAAGGTGGGTGGAGGGGGACGCATCTCTAACAGTTGGCTCTGTGCTGCTCTCTTCCTGCGTGATTATATGTGAAGATGCAGCTCTGGGTGGCAGGAGCAGCTATTCTGATAGCTGTGCCGTGGGGTCCTGCTGTAAAACTATCGAGACTCGTCGGTTCTAGCAGGGTTGTAGATGAAGGACATGCTGGGGTAGGTTTGTTTCCCCTCAGTGTTGATTTGAAGCTGCCAGCAGCAGGTAGCCATCTTGCCGACAGCTATTTAACCACTTCAGCATCTTCCCGCTTTCAAACTGGCGATCACCCCTCAACAGCCACAGTCAGCAAGGAAGAGCTTGTCATCAAGGGAGCTCTATTTTTGCCGAGCAGGCTGTTTCTTCCCATATTAGTAGCCTACAGGCAGAGACCACGAGTGAAGCCTGAAGATAAACCATTAGGCTTAGCTGTGTCCACAGTCCTGTCCTCCCAGTCAAACTCTTCTTAGCTCATCCTCACCATCTGCTGCTTGGGCATATGCTAACCACTGACTTACTGTATCCTGCAACTTCCTCTGGCTTCTGTGCAAGATCCAAACAGATACAGAGCGTTGGAAGCTGCTTCATCTTTCCCTGTGGGGGTGGATTAGCACAATTAAAATGAACATCATGCCTAAATTGAACTGCTTAATTGGTATGTTTACCCCTGAAGACTCAGGAATATTTAGTCAAAGAAGTTGACAAGGTGTTTGCATATTTTGGGAGGGAAGGATGGTGATGAGGGACAGTCTGGACTGACCTTAAAGATGCTGTGAGCTGCTTTTCTTTTGGAACTACTAATTTTGCTCTGCTTCCTCTTTCCTGGATGTTTTGGGCTGAAGATGGCACTTGAGCCCTCTACGGACAGGCTTTGGCTTCTGCTTACCAGGACTGGGTGTGAGATGCTCATGCATGTGTGTATTGGGAACCTGTGTCTTCCTTGAGCATCCCAGGAAAACCCATGCAGGCTGCACTGGTAGAAGTTGTGCCTGCAAGTTTTTCTCTTGGATTGCAGGCCCTGTGAGGAGAGGCCAAATCTCTCAAGAGATGGAGGGTCTCTTTCCCTCCCTGAACCCTGTCCCCGCTCCCTTGCAGGTGACAGCCGTACCTCTGCTGTGTTGTGATGCAGCTGAGATACTGGTCCCAGTCCTGATATGCTGGTGGTGCTTCCGTGGTGCGCAGGCAGCAATGGAGTGTGATTGTTAGAACGTGCTCGACGCACGTGGCTCGGTGTTGTTTCCCCCTCTTGTCATGCAGCGCTGCATGATGCGAACGGCCCAGCGGAGCGGCAGATGGGTTGTGCGGGAGCTGAGTCATCACACTCACACCGAGCCGCAGGCAGCTCCTGGTTTGGGGGCTGGAGAGGGAGCAGGAAAAATGATTTCCTCTTGAATTATTTTCCTCCTCTCTGAGTTACTTCAGTACCTGTGACTCTTAAGTTGTCAGGAGCGCTCTGCCTGCGTTACCCTGTTCCCTGGTGTAACTCGGACATGCTGCTGGCCTGATCCCACCTGGGGCCAGGCTATAGGACATGGTGGCTGTCAGCCATTTGGCAGTGACTGAGATGAGGTGGATGGAGGGACCTTGGCCTCTTCCCAGGAATATCTGAGGAGCCCTGAGGCTGTGTAAAGCTTATAGTGGTTTCTCTGTGGATGCTGTTATGTTCTTTCTGTGTCAGGATGCCTCTGTACGGCAGCTCTTTCCCGATCTCTTGCTAAGTTAGGAAATGAAGCAGCCCTTGCACCGTGCATCTGAATAGGGGGAGAAGCCAGTTCCATTGCTATGAAGGTCTTAAAAGTGAGCAAGTGTGGTCTGATCTTGGTCGACTCTTCCCTTGCACAGCAGTGCTTGGGACGGGAGAGAGAGGAGCTAGTGCGTTCAAGTAGAGCGTGTGAATTCTTGTGTCTGCTTCAAGTAGTTCTCTCTCTTCAGCACTGCAAATCTGGCCTCTCTCCTGGAGATAGTGACTCACTGGTATCAAAACAAAACAAGACAAGTGAGGTTTGCAATCCCCCCCTTCCCCAAGCGCTTGTGGAGGTTTCTGTTTCTCTAAGCAGAGTCAAAATGTGCTTGGCTTGTTCGCAGAGCTGTTCTGTGATGGGATAAACATGCAGATGCTGTTGTCTGTTTAGTGTTTGGCTTGGAGATGATAAACACTGCCCCAGTGGCAGCCCTCGGTGGGTTTGTGCCAGGAAGCACAGTAAGATCTGCCCTCCCGAAAGGCTGTTAGGCTGGTGCTCTCTGCTGCTGGCCAGGAGCAGCCCCCGGCTAGGCTGGCGCTGCTGAAGTTCTCCTGGTCCTCTGCTGGGGCGCTGAGAGGGTATGGCTGCGATAGCAGCATGGCAGGGGCTGTGCAGCTGGGCAGGAGGCTCTCTCCCCTTCTTGCGGAGGCCTGGAGATGGAGTGCTGAAGTGGGCTGCCATCACGTGCGGGTTGGATGGGGTCTGCCTGCCCTGGCAAGCGTGATGTACTCTTTGGCAGAGCAGCCCGGAGATGAGCGATGAGCAGAGTAAACTGAGTGGGCGCAGAGCACTGCAAGCCTGGAGAATTATCTGCGGGTGGTGAAGTTACCAGATCTCTCTTACCCTCCTCAGCGTGCAGGAGGGGTGTCTGCAGCCCTCGGCCCAAGGTGGGAGAGGGGCTGGGAAGATCATCTCACCTGGCAGTTGCGTATCTGGTGCTGCTATAACTGAGGCTTCCTGGTGCTGACACACCCGTTGCTTGGGGCAGCGGCCCATGGCCTGTCCTGGGAGATCAGAATGGTGATGGGTGCTGTAGAAAGGCACAGCCCAACTGAGCTGCTGGGGTTTTTTTTGTTGTCTGGAGATTTCTAAATTCTTAGACCTGTTGACAGATCAGTTTCCAAGGTGCTCAGCCGTATCTTGGGTCCTGGTCTGTCTGCCCTCTGTGTCCCCAAACGCTTGCATCAGCCATGTGTCTGTGCTGAGCTCTCCTGCAGCTCTAGGATGTAGCTGCTCCGATACTGTCTCTGAATCTTGCAAGTGTTTTGGCACAAGGCTTCCCAGCTCCTACTGATTCCCCGAGCTGGGGGGAGGTCGTGCTTAAATGAGAGGCTTCCTTGGAATGGAGGTCTCGGCGTGGTGGTGCTTCTCCTGCACTCAGGCTCCTGTCCAGCGTCTTGGCCTCAATAAGGAATTTCTGTTCTGAGCTGATGAGCGCTGTTAGCCCTGCATGCTCATGTGGTAAAACACACTTGGGCTTCCTGTCAAAAGCATATTGCTAAATACAGTGGTATGTCTCTTCAGCAGCTCAGTCCAGGCAGTAACTGAAGCCCCTTCCAATCTTGACACGCCAAGGATAGAGTGAGTGTTAGTAACAGCTGTGTTGGGGTAAAACAAAACCCAACTTGAGCTGAAACTGCACTGAAACTCCTAAGCAACACCTGTACTAACACCACATTTCTGGGTCTGTGTTTCTTTTTTGTTAAGAGGTTAACAGAACAGCCTGGGCCTGTTCCCAACCTGAGCCAGGCTGCTAAAGCTGGGTTGCCTGAAAAAGCAGTGGGAAGCACCTTGAAAAGCCAGGCCTCAGAAAGTGAGAGTAGTGACTCATCTGACAGCGAAGAGGAGTCCCCTGCAGCACAGACACAGCCTCCGCAAGCTGGTAAGTCTCCTGGTAGTGGCCAGGATCCCTCACCTGCATCCTCATGGATTTCCTTCTCTCTCCTGCACGTGGAACAGCCCTGTCTGTTGTGACAGCTCCTGCTCTGGAGAGCCACAGAGAGCAACTCTTTCTCGTGGTGACACTCTTACGCTTTTCCTGCAGTGAAAACCAATGCTGTGCCCCAGGCTACGAACGTGAAGAAGGCACCGGCTCCGGCACCAGCCCCAGCCCCTCCACCTGTGGACAGCAGTGATGATTCCGGTGAGGAGTCGGATTCAGAAGAAGAAATAGTCCCCCCTTCGCAGGTAAGGAGCTGCTGACCTGCTGGGTGTGGACGCTGTTAGTCCTGCAGGCTCAGGAGGTCTCAGAACTTGTGAGGTGGTAGTTGGGTGGGTGATGAGTGGTGCAGAGAGGAGCTGGATCAGGTTTTCTTGGCAGCATCCCTGGGTCTCACTGACCCAGGCTCTCGGCCGCAGTGTGTGAGAGCAGTGGAGGGTGTGAATGTTTTGGCAGGAACGCGAGTAGACACACGAGCCCAGACCTCCTCTGGGACTCTGTCTCCTTTGCCCTACTCCAGGGAGTTAGACTGGAAAAGCAGCCAAATCCTTGCAGGCTGAGTCTTTCCATGAGCTGGGTAGCAAGGCAATCCACCCCCTGTTTCCTCCCAAACCCCTGGGAGCGGCTGGAGCTCTCTGGACTCCCTCTCTGCAAGCCTCGGGAGGCTGGAGGGATCTACCCTGAAGCGTAGCACAGTGGCCTTTCAGCCGGAGGAGCCAGACCCCTGCCTTGGAGAAGGGAGGTGACCCCCCTATCTGTGCAGAGACACTGCTGAGTGTCGTGGAGCCAATCCCAGCTCTCTCACCTGAGTCTCATCCTGTCTCCGTGCCAGTCCCGCAGGGCTGGCGCTGAGCTCCCTAGGGCCTGAGCTGCCTTGGTGTGAAGCTGGATTGGGTGTCTGCACCTCTGCTGCAGTTTGAGCCCGAGAACGAAACCACCTGAAGCAGCCTTGACTGAGGAACGTGGCTGCCGTTCCTACGTGGTGGTGGCTTAGTGGCCAGGTCCGCTTCTTGTCCCGCACATACGCGTCCCCTGTCGGGCCAGCGCCCTTGCTGGGAGACGGGAATTACGTGCGCTCAAGGATACGCTTCCCCATGTTGGCCTGATGCTGTGGCCAGTGGAAAGCCTGTCTCCCCCAGCTGGTGGGCAGGCAGCCAGCCTGAGCAGTCCTTGATTAAAGTGTGTTTATAGTACAAAGATTGTATAAAATAACGCAGTTGCTGTAACTTGAGCTTGGTGCAAGACGGCTGAGAGCTCACGTCGGATTGGCGGTGCTCTGCATGGCAGAGCGTTGCCTTTCTGAAGGCCAGATGTTGTGTGAGGGAAATGTCAGCCCACAAAGGCCCAGCTTGTCAAGAGATCTGGAGAGGGAGGGCTGCTCACGTAGCCTCGTTTGTAACACAAACCAGGAGGCTGAGCACTCCTTCGTCGCTTCTGCTCCCTCCTCTGCTGGCATTTGTGTCTTGGACCTGATGTCAGTGTCTGATTTCCATGCCCCTGGCTCTTCTATTTTTAACCCGTCTTACGTGTAGTTTGATGGGAGGTTTCAAATGTGAGGCAACAAAATTGCTTCTTGTTAATTTGCCCTCTAATCGGTGGCTTGCTTGTGGACCTGAAGGCAGTTTTGCCCTGTGGTTGGTGTCTTTGCTTTATGTCTGTTGCCAATTAACTCTTGATGTGTGATTTTGTTTGTTTGTTTTAAGAGTGCAGGAGACATCCTGGAGTCCAAGTGCCCGCTTTGCAAAGTAGGGTTTGCAACTGCAGTCTTGCTGGTGCTGCAGTGGATAGGGATTTAGGCAGTGGAAAGCTTTAGGCCCTCCTGGGGTCCTGGCCCTCATTTCTCTGCTCCTGGCTGTGCCAGAGGCCCCGCTCAGGGGCTCACAGGAGATAGAGCTGGCCTGTAAAGGGGAAAAAAAATAAATATGAGCTTTGGTGCTGTGCTGAAAATGGTGGAAGGGCTCAGGAGTTAGTGGTGGATTGGTGTATGCTTCTGTCTCTTTTTTTTCCCTCCAAGTTATGCTCTGTTCTGATTTTCTTTCTCGTTTATTTTAGAGTCTGTCCCAGCAGAACATCAAAGCAACCAAGGTTTCAAGCGCAGTGGCTGCCAAGGCTAATGCCACACTGCCTTTGGGGAAGGGGATAAAAGCGCCTACTGTCCCTCCAGTTAGCAGAGTGTCTGAGAGCTCGAGTAGCGATTCCTCAGAGCACAACGTGCTGGCAGGAGAGGTAATGACAGAGGAGACTAAAGTGGGGAGCTTCCCTGGGGAGAGTGGGCTGATGGGTGTGCTGCAGTATGAGGCTGGTGCCATGTCCCCAGCTGAGGGAGTGTGTCCATGGAGGTGGGCTGACAAGGGCTGCTCTATTTTAAACCCCTGTTATCGCACCATAAGGTGAGGTAGATGAGCAGAGGGTAGCCCTGGTAGCTTTGCTGTTCCTGCCTCCCAGCTGGCTGGCAGGTTTCTTTCTCCTTTTGTGATGGCAGTGCCCTGTACAGCCAGGAGTTGTCTGCTTGGTCACAGCTGCCTGCTTCATCTGTGGGCTAGGGGGAGATGGGGATCTCTGTGTCCTGTGCGAGAGGTTCTTGGGCTAACCTTGACATGAACTGGAGCAGTATGCACGAAGAAGGGCCGAGGTGATACAAGCCCATCTGCTCTGGGCTACTTCTTACAGTTCATGGGCATGAGCAGTTATCCTTCTCTCAGATGCATTTCATCTTCCTCACTCTAGGCCCCCACTCCTCCTCGCCTAAAGCAAACGGTTCCTGTGGGAAAAGCTCCTTCAGCAAACACTGCTGACCCTCAGGCTGCTTCGCTTCTGGGAAGTCCCATCGCCAAGTCGAGGAAGCCAGTCCTGCAGCCAGTGCAGGACGCCCTGCTGAGCCAGGCCACGCTGCCCACCCAGGCAGAGGAGACCTCGGACAGTAGCAGTTCCTCAGACAGTGACGAGGAGGAGACGTCCAAGCAGCCCCCCAAACCTGGTCAGTTCTACCAAGAAGATGCTGTCAGTGCCGGGCCAGACCAGGGTGGGAACAGCGTTTTGTTATCCCATGGGAGGTGTGTCACCTTCGTGTAGTGGTTGGAGAGGGGTTCTTCCAGTGTGGCAGAGCACTTCCCTTTCTTTGGAGGCAGAAGGCCTTTTCGTGGCAGTAACTGTGCTGGATAGGTGAGCTCAGCCCCAGGCAGCAGTGTTGGGTTTAATGGGATGAACTCTGCTCCTCCAGCAGGCTCACTGCAGAAACCAGGAGGGACCCAGCCAGCCCACAGCTCCTCCTCGGAGTCCAGTGAGGAGGAGGAGGAGGCAGCGTCACAGGTATGGTACCTGAGCAGGCTGGGATCCTCTCGGGTCTTGCAACTGGCTCCTAAGTAGGACAGAGAGAGGGCTGAATTATCAACCGTAGCAAACGGGGTGCTGAGTGGGTTTGCTAGCACAGAATTGGGGGTTCCCCAGTGCAGTGCTGTGAGCAGGGCCCTTTTGGTGGGGGCAGTGAGAGGCTTTTGAACCTGGAATGCTTCCCCAGGCAGCCGGGCCTTGGGTCCAGGGCTCACGGTGCCTTCCCTAGGGGAAGGGATGGGAGGTGGTGCCTTGCAAGGGTTAAACCAGGAGAACTGGTGCACAGTGCCAATAGCAGCAGGATTTTTTTCCCCACTTTTATTTGTAACTTAACCCATGTCCAAGCCATTAAATTCCCTTTGTAAGTAACGTGCAGGGCGTGCAGCACATCTGCAGTGCATTAGCTGTGCGTGGGTGCATGCTAATGGCCAGGAGCCTCCCCCAAGCCTGCTTTACTGGGCGAGAACAAAGAGGAGACCCTTTCACCATCAGCTCTTGCTGCTGGATGCTCAGCCAGTGTCTGTCAGTGCTGGCCCCCTCTCCTGGCAGCCCTGGCTTCTCTGCAGGGCTGGCTGAGTGGTGCAGGATCACCCCGCAGGTGGCCAAAGGTGGGCCCTTCACTTGGAGTACGGGGACAATAGCAGCAGAGATGGATCTGCCTGACTGGTGTATGGGAGGCAGCCCTGCTGTGACTCCTCAGTGTGTCTGTGCTGTTTCAGTCCCTCCTCACAGGCTATCTGGGCCTCTCCAGGACCCCAGCAGCAGCACCCCAGGCACCAAAGATGGTTCCCCCCCAGCCTGTAGGCAAAGCGGGGCAAGGGAAAGCAGTCGTGACGGCTGCAAACTCCCTCGCCAAGGCCCCTGTGAAAGCAGTCCCGGCTGACAGCTCCAGCAGTGACAGCAGTGACTCTGACACAGACATCGGCCAGATGGCTACAAACCACAAAGCAGGTGGGTTTCCTTTGGCAGGGTCCGGGAATCTGCTTGGCCCAGCAACAAAGCCGTGCTGGCACCGGAGGGTGACACTGGGACGGAGCCCTGTTCCCAGCGTGTCTGCACCGCAGAGCCCAGTAGCGTGGAGTGCTGCTGCCGTCTGCTGGCTTCCCCTGGCCACGACACAGGCCTGTTCTTGAATGCCCCTCCTGCACTGGCTGGCTTGTGAGGCTCTGTACCTTTGCCTCTTCCAAGTTCTGCTTCAGCTGCAATAATGAATGCAATGAATGGGAGTAGGTGGGGCTCTCCCTAAAACCTATGCCCATTGCACTGGTGTGGTAGTGATGGCTCCTAGGGAATGTTTAAACACTGGCTGAAGAACGTCTGCTGTACAGTGCTGGTATTTAGCCTCCTCTTGGTCTTTCTGGGCTCTGTAGTGTTTCTGGAGGGCAGGGGAGGGGAAGCAAGTGGGAAGACCTATGGAGAAACAAAATGTCCTGCCATTTCCCTGTTGCCCTGGTTTGTTGGCGAATTGTAAAGTTTGGAGCTGGAAGCTGCTTCTGCTCTGGTGTGACCCTGGCATGTTCAGATGAGCTCTGGTCTGGCTGTGGGCTCTGGAGGCTCCCAGTGGATCTGTTGGCTTCTTGGGCACATCCTTAAGTTGTGCAAAGAGCTGTCAGAACTATATACAGGTCCTAGAAGGCCCAGATTTTGGGGAATAGGCCATTGGTGATGGTTAAAAGTGGTGGTGTGGGTACCCCCTCCACCTTGGGAAGTTCCTGGCTTACAGGGGGTGGGATTGCTCTATGCTCACCCGTCTCCTGCTACAGTTTCCTCTAGGCTAGTCCTTATTCTCCATGGATGTGGCCAAAGCTGTTGTAATCCATTTCCCTCACCAGATACTTGATCTCAGGCTGAGGCATCTTTCTCTGGCTCTGCTGTACTTGGGATGGCCAGCAGGCTTTGCTTTTGAGGGAGAACCAGATGCTTCTCTTCAAACTTGAGCATATTTCCATCCTCCACTAACTCTCTGGTCTATGTAACGAATGCTCCCTGAGCTGTCTTCTCTCTCTTGTTGTTTCTGCAGAAAACAACCCCCCTCCAGGGCAGGAAGCCACAGGAGCCTCCAGTAAAGAGAAGGTGGCAGGAAAAACAGAG
This sequence comes from Butorides virescens, assembly GCA_017310255.1. NCBI lineage: Eukaryota > Metazoa > Chordata > Aves > Pelecaniformes > Ardeidae > Butorides > Butorides virescens. Next base: position 9,259 of record JADKXX010005032.1, on the reverse strand, counting down.
CCAGGTCATGCCAGCCTCAAACCTTCCCCAGTCAAGAAAGCCCTGGCCGTGAAAGAGAATGATGTTGGGGCAAAGGGGGCACAGGCAACCCCAGCACCATGTGCACTGTTCTCCGTCCCACAATCAGAGGAGTCAAGCTCAGGGAGCGAAACTGAGGTCACCACTGCTGCCAAAGTTCCTGCAGTGCAAACACTGGAAGGGTTGGAAGAGAAGAAGAAGAAGAAGAAAAAGGAGAAAAAAGAAAAGAAGGAAAAGAAGAAATCTTCCTCCACAGCAGACAAGGCTGGGAAAACATCAAAGAGCAAAGACAAAGAGAATAAGAAACAGAAAACATCTCAGAAGCGGAAACTGCCAGGAGAGGATGGGGCTGTTGGGCAGCCCAAGGAGAAGAAGCGGAAAGGGCAAGCTAATGAAGAAGTAACCAAAAAGAAAAAGAAGAAAGCAGCTGGTGACCTGGACAAGTTGCCAGGCAGCAAGGAAAAGAAAAAATCGGCTAAAAGTAAGCATCCCTCACTTGGGGCTGCATTTGCAATAGGTTCTTGCAGCTGATGCGCATTGAGCCTCTGGTGCAGGGCCTTGTAAGTAGCACCCACTTTCCCGTTAGCTTCCTGCTTGGCTACTTCCCGCTTGGCCCACCCAAAGCCAACGCCAGATATTTAACACCCTGCTTCAGAGTTTTTCTGCAGTTTCAGCACCGGGTCGTGTTGCAGACAGTGAGCTGGGCTCTCCTGCCCCTCTGTCCTGTGTCCAGCACAGTGGGAACTGTCTTAATACTCATGCTGATCCTTGCTGCTCACACCCTGTTGCTTCCACCCTGGTTGGAAGCAGCTGTCTAGCTGAGGGCTGGCAGAGGGTTGGGGTGAGTCTGTGTAGAACCTTCTGAGGCCTCTTTGCCTCCTGCTTCGTGTGGCCTGCCCATCTGCACTGGGCTTGGGAGAGTTCTCGCTAGTTGTAAGCCATGAGGCCTGTGTTCTGCCCACTGCGCTGTCTGCATGGTGCCCTGCTCTGTCTCTGCAGTGCAGAATAGCTCTGCTAACCCAGCTGGCTGCCCTGGCTCCGCTGTGGCAAACGCAACACGTGGTGGAGAGCTAAGGTGAAATGTGGCTGGGGATGGCAGGCAAAGTCCCTGACGTGCTGGGGGCATGGCAGAGGAACCCCAGCGTTCACATGTGCAGGGCTTTGTATTAGAGCTTCCTGAGCACGGCCCCCTGCTGCCAGCCTCTTTAAGAGATCAGCCTTGAAATCCGCGCTGTCATCTGCCAGTGTCAACCGCTGCTGTTCCCCGTGGGGCGACAGTGCCCCTTCCTGACCCTGCCTGATCAGTGACTGTGCTCTTACATGGTGAGCAGCTCATTCAAGAGATTTGACTCGGGGCTATTACTGCTGCTTTCAAACCCCTGGAGAACGAGGAGGATGGCACCAGCCTCCTGCTTGTTGCTCCCAATTAAGAGTCTTTTCTGCCCCTCTTGTCTGCATGCCTCTCTGTAATGCTCTGTTTGCTGCCCTAATACAAAGGAGGTTTTTTTTTTTTTCTTTGCAGTGCAGACTGCATTTGCAAATCAGAGCTGGTTCTGGGCTGGATCTTGTAGGCTTTTTTTTTTTTTTTTTAAAAAAAAAAAAAGGGAGATGGAATGGGTGGGACAGATCTGCTGGGGTTTCTGTTCTGCAGAGCTGTAGCCCTTCATTTTGGAGGAGACAGACTTGTCCGTCAGCCCTTGTGTGGGCTGTTGCACAGGGGTGAGCTGGAGCCTCTTGAAGCAGTTGTGCTGAGCTGAATCTTGTGTCCATCCTGTGTTAGTGGCTCCCCTTGCTCTGATCTCTGGCATGTGCCCAGCTACTCCAGCACTGAAGCGGTTCCTTGGAGTGGGTGGGCAGCCAGAGGTGGAAAGAATGTCTGCATGGATGGTGGGATCAAACTGCCCTGGCTCAGAGGTACTGGAAAAACAGCCCTGGGCAGAGCTGCCTTGTGGTAGGGCTCTGCCCTCACCCAGTTACTTGCTTCTCTCGAAAGCTTGCTCAGGTTTGGATGTGATGAAAAGCTTACTGGAGATTCTTCTCCCACTCTGCTTCATCTTGGAGGCTAGCAATACCAGACTCCCTCTCTTAGTTGACTTTTCTTTCCCTCTCCCAGAAAAGAAGTCTGGGAAAGAAAAGAAGAAGAGCAAAAAGGTGTCTTCGGAAGGGGAGCCTATAGCAGATGGCTCTGCTGAAGTTCACAAGAAGAAGAAGAAGGTATGTGTGAGACCCTGGGATGGGGTACTGTGGGGAGAGCTGTTTGGCACCACGGTTGTGATGCTCGTCCCTGCAGCGTGCCAGGCTGGAACAGAGGAACAGCCGTGTCCTGGCCTTGCTGGTGGCACAGAGGAGGCTGCAGTTAATTGTGGCTAATCTTGAGACACCCTGACCTTTGGTTGGGGTTGGGGTGGCTCAAAGAAGGACTTGTTCTTCTATCTCTCCCCAGGAGAGATCCCTTTTCCCTGGAAGGGTCAAACCCAGGGGCTGTTTTGGTGGCAGAGAACCTGCCCATGGAGTAAGTGCTGCTCTTTAGCTGTCTGTTCATCTAGCTGTTTTCAGCAGAAACTGGAGCTCCTGAGGGCTTGGCAGGCTACTGCATCCCATCCTAGGGAAGGGGGGCAGAGGGAGGCTATAGGATGTTCCTTGAAATGGATATGTCCCTGTAGAGATGGTAGCCAAGAAGCCCCTGTGGCTTTGCCGGGTCCTTCATGTTTGTGGTGCAGATGATACTGATTTATTTTTCACCCTTTTTCTTTTTAGAAGAAGAAAACAGCTGAGCCTGAAGGATTGTGAGAAGGTACATGACCCGTGGGGACTATCAGTTGGTACCTCTGAACGGCGGTAACCTTGGCCAAATTCAGTACTCCTGGGCCAGTCTTGGGAAGACAGTGTGCTCTCTAAATGCTCACTGAGTCAGCCTGGCCTTAGATTTAGAGGGCCAGGGAGTGGAGCGTTGTAAGGAAAGTCACGCAGCAGTGTGCTGGCTTCTCTGGATGTGTTTGACCTCAACTCTTTAGTTGCCAAGAACTGGATGTCCAGCCTGGATGTTGCTGTCCTCTGTCATCGGCAGAGATAAGCGGCCTCTGGCAGTGTCTGTCTGTCCTTGCTGACCACAGGGAGCTTGGAAAAGTAATGCGGATTAGATGGTGATGTTGTAGCCACCTGGAAGTGGACCAGATGACTCTGCCCTCGCTCTGCTCAGCTGTAAGGCCGTTACCCTCCTCCCCATCCCTAACTCTTTTAACTCCTCTCCCCAAAGGTACCGCATCCCTGTGATTAAGGATTTATGGGTGAAGATCAAACAGAAGAGAGGAAAAGGAAGCTCATCAGGAGAATTCCAACTTTTTTTTTTTTTAAATAATAATTTATAACTTCTTTTAACTGTGACTTTTAGAGCAGAGCAGCGTAACTTTCTGCCTCCTCCTGCCCTGCTGGGGCCCAGAGACGTGTTTATTGCCCCTTCTGATGGCTCGCCTGTTGCACAAGAACTGAACTGAAGGAGGCAGTTTGACCAGAGAAGAGCCAGCTTGCATAAACTGCTTTCCTCCTAGTTGACACCCAGCCATCTCTTTCTCTTTCCCATCACAGAGCTATATTTTTAAGAGAAACTTTTACCTTTTTTTTTTTTTTTTCTTCCTCCTTCTGTGATTTGTGGTGTCAGTCCTTTTGCTACTATGGAAGAGAGCTCTTGGGTTTACTTTTTATTCTAACACTGACAGCAGTGATTATCGTGTCCCTGGAGTTGCACTGAGCAGCTGTGTCCAGCAGCTGTTCTCGGCCAAGACGGTGTAATTTTTTTGTGGGTTTTTTTATGGAATACAATAAAAAATGAACGGTGAGATTTTGCTTCAGCTGTTTTCAGGGGAGGAAGGGAGGTGCAAAGCCCTTGGGTTCAGGGACCAAACCCAGACCAGGGAGGCAGGGCAGGGGCAGAGCCTGGGGCAGGGCTCTGCAGGACGGCGCAGGTAGGAGGGCAGAGCCCGCCTTCCACCCAGCCTCATGGGCACCGCTTCAACCCCTGGGCAAAAGCTACTTGCTTTTTGCCTGCTTCCCGAGGAAGATCAGATGCTGTTGCTCCTCAGCTTTGAACTGTGTGTTCTTCTAGTGTTGGTTTGTAATTTTTTAATTTTTATATTTCATTACTAAAATGCTGTGTAGGGGCAGGTGCCGAGAGCAGGCTTGGGCATCGCCTGCTGCCTCGCTGGCAGCCACTACCCTGTGCGGGGCGTGTGCCTGGTTTCCTCATTTCACTGCCAGCCCTGGGGTTTAGCAGGTGAGGAAAAAGGGACCAGATCCCCTCGTGCTCCTCCCTCCCGTGCTGTGCAGCCTGGGTCCAGGCTCTGCTGGCGAGGGCAGAGCTCTGCGGCTGCCCCCCTTGCACCCGTGCAACCCAGGGGGCTGCTCACCTCCTCTCCCCCCATGCACAGCTCACTTCAGCCTCCTGGGCTGTGCTGGGGTGCAGGGGAAGAGATTGAACAAGCAATGGACCAGGTAATGGGGCAAGGAGGATGTGCAATCCTGGGTGGGGGCACGGACGTCACAGTGTCTTTGCAGAGATTTTTCTTTTTCCCTTTTTTCTTAAGCTTCATTTATTTTTAACCTAGGACAGCTGCAAACTCTTTGCAAGCACGGCTGGAGTTGCTTACAAGGCTTTCTTATTCAAAAGTTTATTTGAAATAATTTGCTTGTGAGGTCATTTATAAAAGAACTATCAGATATATTCAGAGAGAAACGAGAAGCCCCTCTGACGCCAGGGTCAGCTCCTCTGCCCGCTGTTACCCACTGCTGCGGCTGTTCTCCAGCCTGAAGGCGCAAGCTGAAGGTGAGCATCTACCTCTACAAACCTGAGCACTCCATGAGAAAAACCCTCTACTCTGGTAACCTAAGGGGGCTTCAACCTACAGGGTGTGGGGGGGGTGTCAGTTAAGAAGCTGGTGGAGCTTGTTTTGCTGCTTTTAATGTTGGTTCAGTGTAAGAAAGCATTAGTGGCTCGTTCTTCAGCAGGGGTGAGCTCTGGGCCTGCCGCTGCCCAGGTGCTGTGGGGTGCTGATGAGCAAAAGGGAAGGGGGTTTATGGATCTGGCACGGTTGAAATAGCTGCCCAACCTGCTTTACCCACCCTCTGAGGGAACGCTTTGGCTCTAGCACTGATCCTGGTGGCAGCTGCAGCCCCGTCTGGTGCCCTGGAGCAGGGGAAGGCTCACAACCGGTGCCTCGAGGGGCAGGAGTGTGCAGGGGTGCCCGCTGTTAATCAACTCAGGAAAGCAGAAGTAAGAGCAGAAATGTAACAGAGCAAAAAGAAAAAAAAACCCAAAACCCATGGGAGCTGGGGTGCTGAAGAGGGGACGGGCGTCCACTGGTGTCCGCTGGCGTCCTCTTCTACTTGGCTGTTGGGGGGGGGGAAAGAGAGGAGGGAGTGGGTGAGATGGCTCCAGGAGCTCCCAAAACCCAGGCTGCTTTTGCCTTGTGTCTCCATCACAACCTCTGCCACCCTGGCAGCGCTTTTGGTGCTGCCCTGGCTCTGGGGGCTGGGCCTGTGCCTGCCCCAACCGCCCCAGCCCCACAACCACACGTGGCCCTCACCTTTCTCCGCACCCAGCTTGAGCATGTCCACCCCAGAGAAGATCATCTCCTCCGGCTCCGCGGTGGGGGCAGAAGCGACGGCTGCAGAGGGAGGGCAGGACATGGCTGCTGGAGCCCTGGGGCTGCCCCATCGCCCCCACCCCTCTGAGGGTAGCAGGGGAGACCCTCTACCCCCCCTTTCAGCCACGGGTTTGGGGGCAAGGGGGGGCTCGTGGAAAACCTTGGCTGCATGCCTCTGCTCTCACTGCAGCTGGCCTGGGGGGGCTGGGGGTTTTAGGGTGCTTAATGTGCTGGCACTGGAAGAGGGGTGAGGGGTGCTCTCTACAGCTTGGTCACCCTTCTCTCCCTGAGTGTTTTCCTCCCTAATCACATGAGCAAAATGGGGGGCAGCATCCATGCACGCTGCTCCTTCCTCTCCTCCATCCCCTCCCTGGCAACCTACCGGGGCAGTCCAGCTTTTCCCGAGTGGCAGTGCCCTCAATCCTGGTGCCATTTTTGTAGGAGCACCAGCAGTAGCCCGTGGAGGCATTGCACTGCTTGGGCAGGTAGTCGCCGTTCCCGTCGCACTGCGGGCGGAAGCGGCCTGGCCGGACGCCCCCGCCGTTGGCCTCCGCCTGGCACTTAGTTTGCACTAGGGCAATAAAAACAAAGGGGAGACAGCGTGAGCCCTGCTGCCACCCAGCAGCCTCGGCGGGAGCTTTTTATCCTGAAGCAGCTAAATTAAGTATAAAAGCCCCACTCCAGTGACCTTTCTAAAGCTCTTAGGCTAGCCTGGGATGGAGGAGTTGGTGGGTGGTGCTCTGGGTTTTCAGGCATTTGCACATCCCAAATGCCCTGCGGGCAGTGGCTCTGCAATGTCCTAAAGGCCACCAACCCGAGGCTCCCCATGGGATGAAGAGGTCTGTCACAGATCAGAGGATGGAGGGGTGGCCTTCAGGATGTCCTGTGCTGGCACCTCCTGGGGGTGGTTGCTCCTCAAGGGCCAGTCCCCACCCTCCCCAGCTCAGCAGCCCCCATCCCTGATACCTTTCTCCGCCGGGATCTCCTTGTGGTCTGTCTTGGGGTTCTTGGCCATTTCGAACAGCAGCCACTTGTGCATCCAGGATTCAAAGGACTGTAACGAGGGGAACCAGCACGTTAACCGGGATGGGGGGTGCACCACAGGGGAGCAAGCTCCAGCCTGGGCCAGGGAAGGTCGTGAGCCCCACCACCTCCCTCAGGGTGGAGGTAACCCAAGCCTGGCTCTGGCAGGACTTTGTTTTTCCAGGTAGGGATACCCCCATCCCTCCCCAAAGCAGGGGGCTCCTGGAAGGGGAAGAGAAGGATAGCAGCAAGCCCTGACCTTCCAGTCTGCATCAGACATGGTGCTCTTCAGGCTCTTCAGGTTGTCCATCAGGTTGTTCTTCAGCTCTGGAAACATCTTCCTGGGGTCTGCTTGCTGCAGAGCAACCACCATGGTGAGACAGGGCAAATGAAAATGGGGTGGGGGCGGGGGTGAAGCTCTGCTTATATCAGCCAGATGGATACTGCAGGAGGCCAGGAGCTCCCACTGGCTCTGAGCACCCCGAGAGACCCCAGACCCAGCCAAGAGACAGCTTAAAGCTGGAAGCAGAGGGTTCTGTCACCTCTGGCAGCACGGGGGGCAGCTGTGGGGGCAGTGGGGTATCAGGGGACCTTACCAGCAGCAGGTGCTTCACTTGGTCCTCGGTTTTGTTGCTAGGGGGGCCCATGTCCTTCAAGAGAAGAGAAAAAAGGGGCAGGGTGAGCGGGAGGGCTGGCAGTGAGCCCCGGGGGCAGCGGGCAGCGCCGGGCAGCAGTGGGCACCTCTTACCAGGCTGTCTACAGAGGGGCCGAGGGGCAGCACCCGCATGGTCAGCGGCGTGTTCACCATGGCCAGCTTCATCTTGCTCACCGGCTTGGCACCTGCCGAGAAGGGGTGGTGTGAGGGGCGCCAGGTTGGGTGATCCGGGGGGACCCGGGTCCCCTCTCCCCGGCCACCCAGACCCCGGTGCCCGTGGGGGCTACTGACTGGCAGGCAGCTTCCTCTGCAGTGCCTCCAGCTGCAGGGTCTGGGAGGTCTTGGTCAGCTTGCTGATCTGCCCGTTCTGCTGGTAGACGAAGTAGACGGTGACAGCCTGGCCGGCGATCAGCAGGGCCACCAGGATGGAGAGCGTGGAGAGGGCGGCTTTGTGGCCCAACCCAGACCTGCAGGGCATGGAGAGGGACCTCAGCCCCGGCCACCGGCTGGAGGAGACCTCGTCCTACCCTGTCATCATCCTCCCTCCCTCCCTCCAAAACCCCTCCTGCAGCCCACGTCACACCCCCCCCCCGCACCGCCCCAAACACACCCCCCCCCTCCCGGAGGAGGGGGGTGCAGCCAGACAAATGCAAATTCCCCCGTCGTGGCGTGCAGAAGTGAAATCTCAGCGTGAAGGTCACTCCTCCGCGCTGGGGAACCGAAACCCACTGCAGGGGGGGGGGGGGGGGGGGGGCACGGGAGGGGTACCCAAGGGCACACAGGGGCTGCGGGCAGGGCGCTGCCAGGGGATTTTGGGGGCACAGCATCGCTCTGGGCAGTGCCTTTTGCAGGGTGATGAAACCAACTGAAGCCTCGCTGGTCCCGCGGGGGGGGGCAGAGGATGCAGCCGGGGATGCCGGACTGCATTTCATTTTTAAAATTTTGTGCAAAAAAAGCACGAAGTTGCGGGGCAGCCCGAGCGCGCAGGCTTGCCGGGGCGAGCGGGGCGCTCCAGGGGCCACCAGCCGCCGCCGCTGCCCCAGGGGGTGGGGGCACCCATGGGTGCTGCCCGGCCGCCACCGCTGCTGCAGGCCATGTCCGCAGCGGGACTCGCTGCACGGATGTCTGCCCGGTGACTGATGATGTCAGAGCTCCCTGGCTTCTGATTGGCTGGAATTGTTTGCCCCCCCCGTCCCCCCAGGGGGTTGGGACGTGGGGCAAGTTGGGACATGGGGAGGTGGCCCCACAAAGCTGGCTGGGCGCTAGGTCTGTGCCGTGTCACCTGCCTGTCCCACAGCCATCCTCTGCCCCGCCTGCCCCATAGCCACGTTCTCAACCCACCCGCCCCACAGCCACACTGTGCCCCCCTCCGCCCCTGAGCCTGCCCCCCCCATAGCCACGCTATGCCCCCATCCGCCCGAGACCGCCCGCCCCATAGCCACTCTGTGCCCCCATCCGCCCCTGAGCCTGCCCACCCCATAGCCACTCTGTGCCCCCATCCACCCCTCGAGCCTGCCCGCCCCATAGCCATGCTGTGCCCCACCCCATAGCCATGATTTAGACCTGTCTGCCCCATAGATGTGCCGTGCCCTCATCTGCCCCATAGCCCCACTGTGAACCTGTCCACCGCATAGCCACACCATGCCCCCATGTGCCCCAGAGGTACACTATGACCCCCCCCTTGACCCCGTAGCCACCCCGTGCCCCCACCTGCCCCACAGCCATGCTCCAGCCCCTTCTGCCCCATAGCCACGTCATGGCCCCCTTGGCTCAAGAGTGCCCTGTAGCCACGGTGTGACCCCCCCTTCTGCCCCATAGCCTCTCTGTACCCCCTTGGCCCAACCGTATCCTCTCCACCCCATGGCCACGCGATGCCCCCTCGGACCCCCGTCCCTGCTGTGCCCACTTTGCCCTCCCCATGGCC
>JADKXX010005031.1:0-12949 GCA_017310255.1 Butorides virescens | reverse complement strand
GTTGGGGGGGGGGGGGGGGGGGGGCTGAACCCCCCAACCTAAGAGAGGAGAGGCAGCCCCTCAAGGTGGGTGACCCCCGAAGCACCCATGGGAGTGGGGCAGGGTGGGTCCCCACCCCACCCCCCCCCCCCCCCCCCCCCCGCCGGGGCTGCCTGGGGGAGGGCAGCCGCCCCGTCCCGTTGTCCCCCCCCCCCCCCATAACACCGATTTTAGGTGATTTTACACAAGGACGTGGGGCAGCCTGGGGGTAACACATCCCCGAAGCCAGCACGGCACTGCGGGGCTGCGCACGCCGCAGCCAGCAGCGAGCCAGGACCCAGCGGGACCGCAGCCAGGGTTCAGCCAAAAGTGAAACTCCGGGCGTGAAATTAAAAGCGATGGGGCCGGGCGTCATCAGTGACCAGGCAGAGCTCCCCGCGCGCAGCCCCAGGGCCAGAAAGTGGCCAGGCTGGGGTGAGCCTGGGCAGGTTCCTCCAGCGGCTCCATCCCTTCTCCGGGTCAGCCCCGGAGCCACCCCGCCGGCAGGGTTAAGGGATAATCCCACAGCATTCCCAGGGAGCAGGACAGCGGCTCCCAGCCCATGCTGCTTCTGGAGGAGCCGCTGGTGGGACCAGGCTCCGGCTTCGAGGTGGGCAATGGCAGCCCCCATGCGGGGATGCGGTGTTTGGAGCCCGGTCCCATCCCCACGACCCAGCCGGGAAAGCCCTGGGGCACGGGGGGGGGTGCACAGAGCCCCCACCCGAGGGTCTCCATCACCCTCGCCCCAGGCTGTGTCCCCAGCTCCTGTGCCCGCCGGCGTCCCTCCCCCAGGGGCCAGGTTGGAGACAAACACTTATCTGCTACTGTTTAGGTGATGCTGCATTTAGAAACCATCCAAGGTGTTTAAAAAAAAAAAAGGCGGAAAAAAAAGAGGGGGGTGGGGAAGGCTCATAAAGCCCTTCCATAAATGTTTTGGCTCTCCCCTCGCTCTCAGCCCACAGCGGGCACTGGGGGTTTTGGGGGGACACTGGTTTTTCTCGCAGCCCCAGCCCTCCCTCAGGTCCTCGCTGGGGGGGGCGTGGGGGGGGTGGGGTGCAAGCCCCCCCACCCTGGGGCCCAGCTCCAGGCACATTCCGTGACTGGCCTCGACCCCAAGGGGAACTAAGGGAAGCCTGAACAGGAACTCAGCAAGCGAAACCCCCAGCGATTTCATGGTACTGGGCCCAACTCTGCAAACCACAAACGCAGGCGATAAAACTGGGGGCAGGCGGAGCCCCCCAGCCCGGCCGGGGGCATCAGCACCGACCCAGCCCTCGCTCCCCACACAGGCGCTTCATTAACTGCTCCGGTACCACGCTACACCTTTCCGCACCGTGGCATCCAAAGCGTTTTAAGTCTGTAAACGGGTTTTCCTGGGAAGACGTAGACCTTTTTCCAGAGCAGCTTTCATCCTGCCTCATCCCCCTCTCTCTTCCCAGAGGCACCCAGCCCCGGCAGAGGCTCATCGCCCCCCCGGCACCCCTGAGGCTTCGTATTTGTGCGCGTTTCGTGCTGCCCGTGAAAAAACGTGACAAGCGCCAGCAGAGGAGGCTGGGGAACCAGCTGTCCTTTTTTGGGGAAAAAAAAGAGGCCATCTGGAGTAGGGAGCAGCCGCAGGGCTCAGCTCTGACCTGCCTGTTCCCCAGGGCCCTCGGCCCAAGCCGGCAGCGCAATTATTTCAGGCGGGGAGGTGGAAATAACCCCACGGGCATTCACACGAAGCCATTCGCGGCCAGGCGAGTCTCCGTCTCGCAGCCCTCAGCCCGCAGACCCTGCCCTGGCTGACGCCTGGTGAACAAACCCACGTTTCTCACACCCGCCGCGGTGCAGGATCGGCTCCGGGCAAACCCGAGGGGAACGGCCGAGCCACAGGGCTCGCCAGCGAACACAGACCCATCCCCAGGGGCTCCGTGGGCTGGGGACGGGCTGCAGCCCCCGAGCAGCCCCACGGCCTCAGCAGGACAAGCATCCCCGCCGGGGAGGCGCAGGGTGGGCAGCCACGCGTGTCCCCCACCCACGCAGCCAGGCAGCCATCATCCAGCTGCAGGGGGGTGCAGATTCCCTGCTGGATCACGGAAGACTGGGCAGGAACAGGAAAGGGCCACAAAACCCACCCGCAGCGCTCCGCCGGGAGCCTTTCCCTCCAGACAGCCCTGGGACACGTGCCGGCCACCCGCTCTGCGCAGGGACCCGGCTGGCTCTCCGGTTTCGCTTCCTCATCCGCCATTTCTGCCCCTGGGGGGTTTCACACCGACGAGGGAAGTTGTTTCAAAGACGTCAGATCGGCTAAGACATAAAAGCAATTTTTGCCATTAATTGTGCGGCGAGCCCAGGGAACACCCTGGCCACGGCAGGGGCTGGGCTCACAGCAGCTCAGCCCGGGCAGCCCCACGCACCCAGAGCTCCTGCTCCCGAAGATTAAGGGCTGAAAAGGCAAATCCACCTTCCTGCACCGGGCAGAGCCCCTGCTGCCTGCGCAAGCCCCAGAAAGCCTCCCTGGGGAGGACACGCCAGGCAGGGCAGGGGGTCTGTGCTCCTCCTGCCTTGGGTTAAGACACGAAGGTCTCGGCTGGCGCTTCAGCGACCGGCTCCCCGGAGCCCAGCAAGGCCGATGCCATGGCAAGGCTCACGGCCACGGGGGGCCAGCCAGGTCCCTGCTGCCCAGGGGGAACCCACCTGGATCAAAAGCCGCTTCCCTTCTCGTAGCGGTACTGAGCAGGCACCATCCTGTTCCCACACCGGCCCTTAAAATCCAGGTGGGCTCGATGGTCCAGCACCAGGGTGGGTGTGCTCTGCCGTGGTGGGCAGCAGCGGGGAGACAGCACTGATGAGAATCCATCACAAACTGCACCCAAAGAGACAAGAGGGGTCTGTTAAATTTGTACCTGCCTTGGATTTTATGTTCCCATAGAGCTTTCCCCAATGTACCCTGTCAAGCAGCCACATCAGTGTCACCAGGGACAAAGTGACACCTACCAGAAGAGCAACAGGCTTCACTGCATGCAAGTAAAGAAAGAAAGAAAACCAAAATTGACTAAAGCTGTTAGCACCACTCCCCACCTTCGTGCCTCTGCCCTGTCCCCTCCTCCATTCAGTTCCACATTGGCTCAGCCGCTGCCTGTTTCAGGTTTTCAGCACCTTCTCCAGAGTTCAAAGCACGCTTCACGTACAGGAAAGCAGTAATTTGAACTGCAAAGAACGCGCTTTTAAGACAGTAAGGGAAGTTTGTTCTGGAGTTTTCCACAGCCACATATAAAATTACATGTAAAACACTATGGCTGCGCCAAAGGAAATGCTGGCTTTGGAGCATCTGTCCAGGCAGAGATTGTTTTCCACAGAAAGGGGAAGTCACGTATTAAGCAACAGCTTGCAGAAAACCCAGCAGCAGCGAGCTTGCTCGCAAGCCCAGCTTTCTTCTCCTCAGCAGGGACACCTCCAGGAGATCACCCCTCACTTTGAAACCACAAGCATCCACGAGGTTTCACTACGGACACCAAAGAAACACCACGGCTTCGTTGCAGCCAGCCTGGTTTCTTCCGCTGTGAAACTCGTCCCTTTTCCCAGGCGAGAGCTAGCGCTCGACAACCAAAGACCAAGCTTGAGAGGAGCAACGGGCCCCGGATCCCATCCGGGCTGAGCAGCTCTACCAGAACAGAGCCCGCTTCGAGAGCGGCGTGGCTCCGCAGCACCCCCAGCCCCTGCAGGGAGGGAGGCTCAGGAGAGGGCAGGCAAAGGAATCCCCCACGGAGCGTTTTGAGATGCAGAGGTGTGGGAAGAAGGCCACGTGGAAGCAGTGAGGTTCTTGAGCCTCGGGATCCAGAGGCAGCCCTCTTCCAAGAGCCCAGGACACCAGAACATGGCCTTCCCCCTCCAGGAAGGTCACACACCATCAAAGACTATTCCCATCGGCCACATAACCGTGCCAAGAACCCAAAGGTTTTTCAACCAGCTCTGACAAGTAACCACCACTTAAGCCTGACCACAAGGACTCCTGGACAATCCTTTCACCAGCTCCAGCTGAGCTCACTCGCCCATGGCCAGGAGTCCCGCTGCAGAGCACGCCACAGCGGCAGTGGAGGCGCAGCACGACGAGGTGTAGCTGCCTCTACAACCAGCGCCTACCGCCCGCCCGCCGCCGTGCTGGGGAGGTGATGGGAGAGCATGACGCAGACCCACGGCACAACAGGCGCTGCGCTGTAGGAGGGCTCCAGTCAGCATTCCGCAGGAGGAATCTGGACAATTTCATCCCTCGAGCTGTAGGAGCCACAGCTATTTTACCCACAAGCATACAGAACCTCAACACCATGAGCACGCAAAACCTGGCTACCTTAAACTACACCTCAAGTACTGTATGCCCACGGATCTTCTGGTCTAAAATCCCGCTACAGCCAAAGAAGTGACAGAAACGGGAGCGATTTCAAAGCCTGGAGAGCCAGGAAGAGAACATTGGCAAAGGCGGAAAGGGGCACTTATTCCAGGTGACGGCAGCACCTTCCGTGGAGGGCAAACATCAGTGCAGAAGCAGGGCGTGACGAAGCAAGGAGCCATTTTTCTTAAAATACCTCTGGCAGAATAAATATAACACAAGAGCGGCTGAGGGAGCCGCAATTGCAGTGCTTCAGAAGCTTTTCTGTATCAAAAAGCACCACTGGTGCAGCAGTACTGACGATGACCCCAACCCAAACCAGGAGCCCAGCTTGGGAGGGTGAGCTGCTGGGGGATGTACCCAAGCTGAAGCCACCCAGCCTCCCAGCACGCCTCAGCGAGAAAACACACAGCGGAGAAGAGGTTTAAAAGAGAGCTTTAATGACGAAAGGTGCAGCGTTGTTTACAGACGACGTCCACGGCGACCACCCTTTCTCCGAGTGCTGTCAGACGGGATGGGGGTGACATCCTCTGCGGGGACAAGAGAACCCAAAATGCACTGTTACCTTCCAGAAGTACCCCAAGACACCAACCGGGCACCGACACCCAACCCCAGCAGTCACCCCGACAGTCAGCCACTGCAGGAGCCAGGCACAGGCAGAACGAACACTCCGTGGGAGTTCAGAAATCTGGGAACACACCAGGGCTTTTAATGCTTTGGAAGCAAAAATGCCCATCTCCCATCCCACTTAAGCCAAGCAGCCACAGCGTTTCCAAAGAAACAGAGGGAACATGATGTAACTCTGAGCGGCCAACACCACCAACGCTTCTGACTCCCCTAGAAAGCTTGGGACTGTCCCTCAAACAATTCGAGGAACTCCACCATTGCCCAGTCACTCTTAAACCGAGACCAACACAGCATTTCCAGTGACTGAGCGGCTCTGGCAGAAACGCTGTTATGTCAGAGGGGCATCACCACCCTGCTGTACAGCCAGGGCCCGTGGCGCAGACAGAGCTTGGTTTCTGAAGCCTGCTCACGCCACCTCCTGGTGAGCCTTCAATTTAAGAATCTGTTCAAATTAAATCATACCTACAGCAGCGTCTGACAGAGGCCAAGCAGAACGTCCCAGAGTCAAGCCGCCATTCCCAGCGGCGTAAATAAATGCCCACAAAGCTCCTTTTACTAAATAATCACTCAAAACTGTTTTTTTGAGGTAGCAAGGCTCTGCACCAACATACAATGACATAACACATCCATCTATCGCTTTCTCCATCACTCACCAATGCGGCCGATCTTCATTCCGGATCGGGCCAGGGCTCTCAGGGCTGACTGGGCACCAGGTCCAGGAGTCTTGGTCCTGGAGGAGAGAACCAGAACTCATAATCCTTTAAATGATTCTGAAGTTCAACACAGTTCACAAACAACTGACAGTGTTAACAATCAGTTTCCCCACCCCAAAACATCCAGATTCACGAACTCAGCCTCCTCCCATCCCCAGACCCACGCCATTCGCACACCAGACACGCACTTCACCGTCATTCCAAGGCAACGCATCCTCAAGTTGACAGCACCTCCCCATCCGCTACCGGATCAATAAATAAGAGCGATCCCCGGCTCCAGTTGAAGACGCCCATTCAGAGCGGGTTCCAGATGCCCAGTCAACACACAACATAACAGATGCCCTTCAGGTCAAGTTTAAAGTCAAATTCCTGGGGTGCATCTACCTCCCCAACTGAGGCAGCACAGAGAACGGATGCAGTGCAGTCTGGCACGGTTTAAGGTCGGACACATCCTCTGGGAGTGCCGGGGTCCAGCCCCTCCAACATACCTGTTTCCACCGGTAGCACGCAGCTTGATGTGCAGGGCAGTGATGCCCAGTTCCTTGCACCTCTGGGCAACATCCTGGGCTGCCAGCATAGCCGCGTAGGGAGAAGACTCGTCTCTGTCCGCCTTCACCTTCATGCCACCAGTCACACGGCAGATGGTTTCCCTACAGAAGGGGACAGAAGGTATTGAGAAAAACACCCTTCCTCTTTCCTCCCCACAAACCAGCTTCTGGGTACAGACAGAACCAGTTATTTTGAACTTTACTGGATCGATAAGCTGCCATCCAGCACCTCGAGCACAGCATTCATTACAGAGGAGCGCGCTGAGCCATCTGGTCTACAGTGACCTGTGCACGCCATCTTATCTTACCGCTCAGCAGAAGCTCAAGGGTTTCAGAGGAGCTGCCAAATCTAATTTCTGTTTTCAAACCAGAAGGAGCCAAGCACTGCAGGGAGGTGCCCAGTGCTCAATACTCACTTGCCAGAGAGATCGGTCACGTGGACAAAAGTGTCATTGAAAGAAGCAAAGATGTGGCAGACGCCGAACACGTTTTCTCCTTCAGCAACCTGAGGTCCCAAGCTGATGACCTGTTCCTCCTTCTTCTCCTTGCCCTTACGAGGTGCCATTTCTGAACAGCAACAAAATAAGAAGTATGAGTGACGGTGAACTTCTCAGCATTCTCTTACAAGATTTTATGAAATTCCCTGCTACTGCAACCTTTTACCAGGTAGGATAAAGGAGCTGCCATTGGCAATACACAGGTGGTAATTTTGGGGTACAAGCGGACTTCTTATAAAACCCAAGATGCCCAGCTTTGCTGTATGCTGGCAGACAGGTCACACCCACAGCTGTTTAGCGGGGTCCCTCCTGCTGCACTTCACAGCAGGAGCTCCCTGAGCTGCCTTCACAGCAGCTGATGTCCCAGGCACCACTGCAGCAGAGCACGGGGAAGCCCTTCTCCTTGATGACCAGCAATGCTGAGAGCTTTCCCTTGCTTGTTTACATGACTTTACAGAAAGAAAATACCCAATCAATGATTAAAGACCTGGGTACTGTCACAAAGCTCTGACTCTGCAGACCTTTCAGGTATTAGCTTGGGTTCTTCCGTGTTGTTGGTGTCCGAACCGCATCCTTGGGGCTAGCCTGAGTAAGTCTCCCGCCTCTGAAATCTACACCCAGCCATGGAAAACGGCAGAGGCAGCACTTGCAGTGCCCGGTGAGGTGGCTGGGGATCCTGTGCATCTGCTCCCGGGCACAGGAAGACAGTTCCCCATTGCCCTCTCCCACCAAATACCGGCTATAGCTGATGCCCGGCATAAGTCCAACAAGTTCATTAAGGCAATCAACCCAAGCACGACCTGCTTCCACCCACAAGCCGTAGCCCGATGGTCCCCTCTCCGCAGAGCAGCGCTGAGCACCGACTGTTAAATCAAGGCCTCCAGGGCCACTCGGGCAGCGGCCCCCCCATCCTGACACCGCCGGCCGAGGGCTCCGTGGACATCACCGCCCCCAGCTGGGGCCCACAAAGCCCAGCGATACCGACACGACAGACAGAGCAAACGCTGAGCCGCGGGCGCTGTAATGCCGGTATCAACCTCGGTGCAACGAGCCCACTGCTCTCCGGTACTCGCCTGAAACCGCACTGGACACAGCCCCGGCTGCGCAGGGGCCAGCGGGCGGCAGGAGGCTCACGCCGCCGGGCCCGGGAGTGGGCCAGCCCGCAGCCTCGGCCGAGCACAGAGCCGCGGGCCTGCCCCGTGGCCCGGCCTCCTCATTCCTCCACCCCCGGTCGGGAGCCCCCGGCCCGGTAACTCGGCTACACCAGCCCCCGGCTCGCCCGCGGCCTAGCGCCCCGCTCCGCCGGGCGCGCCTCCCCCGCGCCGGGCGCGCTGCCCCGCGGAGCCCCGGGCCCGAGGAAGCGGGAGGCGGGCGGGGGTGCCGCGACGAGGCGCGGGCGGGCGGATGGCGGCGGATGCGCCGCAGCTCCACACTCACCTGCACGTCTCCGCCGGCGGCCGCCGCTGGAAAGGAAGTGGCGCGGGTCAGGGGGCGGAGGTCACCGCCGCTCACCCGGAAGTGATGGCGGGAGGCGGCCGAGTGCCGCGGGGGAAGCGGCGTTTCCCCCGATCGCAGGCGCAAGGCCCCGATCCCGATCCCGCCGCGCCGGCCGCCGCCGTGAAACCGTGACTGGCGCTCCCCAGGGCAAGCCGGGCCGACCTCGCCAAGATGGCGCTGTCGGGTCCCTTCCCAAGATGGCGGCGTCATCCTCCCTGGGGCCCCTCCCAAGATGGCGGCGGCCGCGGGCCCCTCCCCAGGATGGCGGCGGGCGCGGATGCGCGGTTGGGTTGTCTGCGCTCCTGACAGAGCCGTGCCAGCAGAGCTTTGGAAACGCAGGCCTGAGACGGATTATAAAGCAACGGGAGGGAAAATCGGTGCAATGCCAGCACGGAGCCCGCTTCCTCCCGGCCAAGCAGCCGCAGTCGGTGGTGCCTGGGCTCAGCTGGAGCCGGGTGGGGCGCAGGCTGAGCACGGCGAGGCGTCGCGGGGGTCCGGGCTTGTCCCTGCCCTGAGCTCAGGCGGGAGCCCTGACTGCGAGGAGATGTTTGGGAATTTACCCATAAGGGGACGCACGCAATCCACAGGGGAGATTTTTTCCACCTCTCCAGCAAACAGAATGCAAATTCGTTAAGTTTTACATTAAGGGGGTCCAGCAAGCGACCAAGTTATCTGGTTCCAACTGATTTAAATAGGGCTCAGGAGCGTAAAGTTGGGAAGCATCGAAGACCTTTGGAAAAAAGGCAGGTTGAACCTGACTTCGTGGGGCTTGCGATACGCTCCCTGGGCCTGATCCTGCCCTGCTCCCAGACACTTCCCCCACGGCGCTGGGCTGCCTCTGAGAAGCAGAGAGCTCAGAGCCATGTGGGACTGGGTCACCCATGGGTGCCCAGGTGGGGAAGGGTGTTCAGATCTGCATGAAGAAGCCGATCCGACCAGAGAAGCAGACGGCTGCAGATGCACATGGGAGGCTCCTTATAATGGCCCCGCTAGCAGGATTACACGGCCCAAAGGCCTGAAAACACATCGTTGGGAGGGTCCAGCACCTCTGCTCAACTGACAATTTGATTGTGGCCTGTGGGAAACTTCTGACCCTCCCCTCTTGTGCCCATCAGCTCTGTAGCTCTGGGGTACTGCGTGTTTTTAGGGGAGCATCCACGTGCCCAGCAAGGCAGATGTCTTTCAGGGTACCTTAACCTTTCTCTGGCCAAGCATTCCAGGTCTCTCCAGCATGCAAACCTCTCAGCTGCCACCAGGGAGAAGAGGTTTGGTCCGTAAGTGCTCACAGGTGCCACCGTAACGCCCGCCCTGTCCCCGCAGGCCACCCTTGCCCGCTCTTCTCTTCGTTAGCAGTTTGCCGCTGCATCAGGGATCTTCCTGTTTAAATATTGAAGGAGAGGCTTTTAAAATATACATCGTTGGGACTGCTGTAATTCCAGACGGGGGCTCCAGTGACACTGGCCGGGGCCCGATTTGAAGGAAGGGGCTAGCAGCAGATGAATGTTGCGGAGGTCAGCCGGTGTCCAGCCATGTTGTGCCGTGGTGGCTGCGCGTGACCCCTCTGAGAAGGAGCCGTGGGGACGGCGAAGGGTGCATGGGTTTCTCCCCCAGGAGCCACTCATGCAGGGCAGGCTGCGATGACCCTCCGCAAGGCTCGCACCAGCCTGCAGATATTCCCCTGGAACAGATGCAAGCCAGAAGCAAGGAAATGGGCAAGCCTCCGCTTATGGGGGAGCAGGCTGAAATAACCAGATGAGCTTCTAAAAAAAACCCAAACAACCCAGCGATTCAAAACCCCACGCTGCCCTCAGCCCCAGAGCAGCTGGGAAACAGGCTGCTCCCAGTCCCTCCAGGCTCTGTGCGGGATGGGGCTTTCTCCGCTCCCTGGGACAAATTCTTTCCTTTCGCTTTGCCTTGCACCAGTCCTGGCGTGTCTGGAAGGGAACTGCCTGCCCTGCAAAATGTTCCTGGGGCTCCAATGCCAGCCCCGACCAGGCTGTCCTAGCTGCCGAGGACAGCGCTGAGGACCTTCCCAGGCCGGGATGAGCAAGAAGGGAGGCACCTGGCAGGGGCTGCAAGGACTGCGTTCTCCAGCCTGGCTGGGAAGGATGCTCAGGCTGTGGTGGGGTCAGTGCCAGAGAGGCTGTGTATTTGCTTTGAGAAATCCCCCAGATTTAGTTCCTTAATGGGTAATTAACATTCCAGCTGCTCCTTGGTAATAGCCTCTCCAGCCCATGGGAAACCCACAGACACAGTGACGCTGCAGGCGGATTTCATAACTCAGCCGGTGACTAAACAAAAAGGGAGTCCGAGAGCCAAGGCAAATGGAAATGCTGCTCCCGACCTTTGCTCCTGCCTGGGCTTTGGGCCTGGTGTAAACTGGTCCAGGGTGAGTGGGAAGCGACTGGTCTGACCTGTGAAGGCCCCGGCTCCGGGCTTCCCGCAAGCAGGAATTTTTGGCACTCGGATGTCACTGTTTCCATGGCTGCATGTCATTCCCACGAGCCACGGGTCTGGTGGCCTTACTGGTGGCCTTGAAACAGAGACTGGAGCTGGAAGAGGCCAAAACTCTGCCCGGAGGCTGAACCCTTGCTGTCCGTCAGGTACAGAGCAGGGTCTGTGGTCGGGGCTCTCGTGGGGTGCATGGGCGACAGCTCCTGGCCCCTCAGAACGGTATCTTTCCTATAATAGCCCTGGCAAAGAGAAATTTGGGACCCCAAATGCAGCCATTCACAGGTAAAAAAAAAAAAGGCAAGCTTTTCCTCTCACTTTTAAGGCAGTTTTTAGTTTCAGAAAGGCAGTTTGTGCATGCACGTGACATGTCAGAAACGGGCATAGGAAGATTAAAAAAGAAATCTCCAACGCTGAAGTTAAAGCACTTAAGGAATTGGCAGAGACTTCAAGAGGCGGTTTCTGGTCCTAATGAAGTTGGTGGAAGTGCTGCCATGGACTTCAAGGGGACCATAATTTGGCTGTAACTCAGTAGGGAGCTGAAGGTGTTGATTAATAAATGGGAGACAATGCAGAGGAAAGCCGCTGAACTTCTTTCCGACAGATGTGCTGAAGAAGAGCCTGTAAGTTAAAGCGTGCAGGAAAGGAACCGGTTTCCTTTGTGTTTGCAAACAGAAGATAGGGGAGGAAAAAAGCTACCTGATACTCATGTAAAATGCTAGAGCTGGTATTAATAAACAGCAAGGCCTGTCTGAGCAGCCTTCTGTTTCCAGCGAGTAGGTCATTCTTTTAAAAAAATGCATTCGCAAATGCCAGACCGAGCATTCAACAAATTCCTTTTTCTCCGAAGTAATTATTCAGTGGAAAACTTTACCGCTGGAGATTGCGGGTTCTGCAGATTGTCCTCGGAGGTTGGTGCATGCCTTTGATTACTCATTGCTGGCTTTTTGCTCAATGATTTGTGCATGAATCTCCTCTGCTAAAACTCTGACGGAGGTTAGCATGGCCTCAGAAAGCTGTTCCCGCTGGAGATACATTTTCAGGCTGAGTCTGCAAATCATTTAAGGCCGAAAAAAAAATCCCTTTAATACCCTTTACAGCAGCTCGCAGTTGAAAAACTTCCTGTTTGTCCCTTTTTGTTTTCTGAGCTTTCAAGTAACTTTGGCGTAGGCAAGATATTTGGAGATCTTCAGAGAAAAAGCTTGCGAGGGAAGTGAAATGTTTAAGGATAAGAAGTCTTTGACTTCAATGAATGCTTCAGAGCGCGTTAGAAAATTTGCAGCCATAATTGTCTGCAATTCTTTGTGTCTCCTTCCCTACGATTTCCTTTCTTCTTTTCTTTTTGTTTGTTTATCTGCCTGTTTCATTTGATTGAAATTGCTTCCTCGCCTCCCGTTAAGTCGGAAGCTCTCCCAGAGCATGCTGCCAAAGCCAAACCCAACAGACCTTCTGCTGCACCTCATCCCCATGGGCTGGACACAAAATTTTTCCCTATGGGCTGGACACGAAATCTGGCGGTGTCTTCTTCATGCACTGTGTCCCTTTTCATGCAGGCGATGAGATGGACCCGGGAGGCTGTTGGCTGGTGATTAACGTGGGCTCATGTCCCCTGTACCGGGGAGCGTGTCTCTGCACGCCAGCAGAGCCCCCGGCAGCCACCGCGGCGAGGGCAGGGGCAGGAGCAGAGCGGCTGGGCTGTGTTAAGCTCATTTTTCCCTTCTCTGAGGAATGAAGGGAATTTTGCATGTGCGCTTGCGGGTCCCAGGATAGCCGTCCCCTGACTCAGATGCGTACTTTGCGCTTGTCTTGGAGTTGGGGTGGAAAAGCTGAAATGATGTGATAAACCAGTTCTCCAAAAATACGCCTGGGTTCTGCGGCTGGGGAGGAGGATGGGGACGACCTCGGGCTTAACTGGCTTCAAAAATCTGACACGAAGGGCACGAGCACATGGGGAGAAAGATGAAAGGACTCCATGTAGGAGACCTCAGCCTGGCACCCCAGGTACACCAAAGGCGCTGCCGGGGCCTTGCAATTCGGGACAACCTGCCGTGCTTGCCTGCGGCGAGAGCAAGGGGCCGGTGGGAGCACCGCTGGGTAGTCCATGGCGTGCGGCCCCGGCCCGGGGCTGGAAGGAGCCCGCCGCCGTCAGGGCATACTGCACGGCTCATGGCTGCCCCGGTGCCCCGGCACGACAGGGGGCTGAGGAGCCGGGAGCGGTGCCCGGGGCGGTGG
>JADKXX010005030.1:0-30009 GCA_017310255.1 Butorides virescens | reverse complement strand
CAGCGCGGGCCTGGACCCGCCGGGCCTTGCACCGCCGCCGCTGGGCCGGGCCGGGCCGGGCCGGGCCGGGCCGGGGGCAGTCGGGCCCCGCCGCCCTTCCTTCTCGGCCCCCGGGCACGGCGGCTGCCCCCGCGCCCGCCCTCCCCGTCCCGCCGGCAGGTTGCCCGCTGCCCCTCAGAGGGGCCGGCCGGGTCCGGGGGTCCGGCGGGGCCTGCCCGGGGCGGAGCGGGGCGGCTGAGTGAGGGGTCCCCGAGCAGCCCCGCGACCCCTCGGCCCCCGCGTCCTCCCCGTATCCTCCCCCCATCCCTCCCCGGCGCGCCGCGGGGGGCTCTGCCGGAGGAGGCGAAGCCGTGCGGGTGGCTGGGGGTGCCCTCAGCCCGCCGCTGCCCGGGCATCCCCTCTCGGCGCCGGGCAGGGATGCTGCTGCCGCCGGGAGAGCCGGGCCGAGCTGCAGCACGGGCGCCGAGGGCGTGGGGTGCAAGGCCTGAAGCGTCCCCGCTCTGAGGGGGCCTGAGTGCTATTAGTTAAAAATAATAAAGGACTGAAGGAGACCGGGGCAGTGCAGCCAAGAGGTGGTTTGATGGTGCACGCTATTGGCACGGCACGGCTTGTCCAGTCTGGTTGGAGTCCCTGTAAAGCACCTTATCGCTCCCTCTTCAAGAGGTCCTAGCATCTACCCAGCCATCGGTGAACTCCTGGGCCTTTTGTGCATAGGTGAACTCCTGGGCCTTTTGTGCATAGGTGTATTTATATTTTACCCCAAATCTTTTGGTTTTTGCCTCCACCGCTGCACAGGCAGGCTGTCCCTGGCTGATGGGGCCAGACCGTGATGCCCAGCGGTGCAGAAGCCATGCCGGCTTGGCCACCTTTAGGCATCGCTTGGAAGGCTCTGCTTCCCTTGGAGGCTGGTTCTCGCTCCCAGTGCTGCGATCGCATCCCAGACCTGGGGCTTTCCCTTCCCGCGGTCCCGGCTGGCTGCCACCACAGCACACCGTGCGGCCAGTCTTCTTCCCGCTACCGGTGCTCGTGGGGTTGGGAAGCCGGCGCCTTGCAATGCTGCTTTGTCACCGAGAGCCTCGAAACAGCATCTCTTCCTGCAGCAAAGCAACATCTTTGTTACTTTAATCTCAAGAGTGTTTTTTACCGGGGCTGGGCTGGCACAGCCGGGGAGGCGAGCAGCCCCGTGCCTGCCCCTCTCAGCTGTGCACAGGGACCACGGCCGAGGAAGTTTTCCTTTCCCAAATAAAACAACCAGGACGAATTCAATAGGAAGTAAGTTCCTCGCTTCTGAGTGAACTTGCCGTGGGTGGAGAAGAAGGAAATTAAACAATAGAAAAAACGTGCGGGGCTTTATACAGCATTAAAAAAAAAACCCAACCTTGCTGGCCTCTGGTGGGATGTCCGAGCATCTTCCCTTCGCCTGTGCTGGTGCTCCTTTTTCGCAAGGATGGTGATGGTGATGCTCGTCCTTCCCGACACCATCCACGCCTGGGGCATCCATGCATGGATGTGGGGAAGCCGGGACCTCCTGCGTTACCGTTGTGCCAGTCCCCAGGCCACCCCGCAAGGTCACCTCGCTTGGCCCCGGTGCGTGCCGTGCCACCCTGCTGGCTGAAGCTCCCAAATTCCTCCCTTCCCGCCTGGAGCCGCCGGCACAGGGCACGGATGCTGATGGGAAGGCTCCCGCACGCGAAGCCTTTCCTGCTTCCTGTGCCTTTGGGAAGCTGGCGGGTCCGGTCTGGTTGTGTTTGGGTGAGGATGGAAAACCCATCCCAGACAACCAGACTTTTTATTACATGTTGTTTTGGGCTTTTTCCCCCTCTTTTCTTTCTGTGCAGCGCTGTCGGTGCTCTAGAACAGGATGTATTTAATGCACTGTTGGTGGTAATTTAAACAGAAGGAAAAAAGATGCCTTGCAAGTCAAAAACTAGCTGGAGTGAAGAGGGAATGATTAATATTTTTTTCAGTAGAGTGTCATGGTGAAGTATGGCATGGCCGAGCATGTCCCAGCTACAGTGTCACCAGCATCGCCTGCCCCTTTCTGCCTGCAGGCTCTGGCTTTTATAACCAGGTTTGGTTTTGGGGGCATCTCTGGGTGCCTGGGCTGGGGACAGAGGGCTGTGGTCCTGCTGAGCATCCCATCTTGGGGGCTTCTGGCCGGGCGCTGGAGACAAAGCTGCTCTCTTGTCTGTTCGTGCTCTGGGGCAGGGTTGTGGAGGGCTCTGCTTAAGAGGGGGTTTGTGGAATTTTACCTCCTAGATGTACCTTAGTGAGTTGTTCTTTTATTTTTGGCTCTTGAGGTAGAGCCTCCTAGAATGAGGTTAGGACTTAAGGCAGAGAGAGAAGCAAGATATTAAACTCCTGTATCTTGTGATGGCTTTGTGGCCATGGAGAGCTAGGGTTCCCGATCCATCTTGCCAACGTTTCCAGCCCTGATCCTGAAGGCACTTTAGGACCTCAGGAATGCCCTTGGCTTCTTTGTGTGTTTTTGGCCGAGGTGGTGGCATTGCTTTGTGCATTTTTACAATGTGCCATTCTCACACGTGCACCGCTGGCTTTGGAGCCTGAGATGGGGGAAGGACCTGGGTGGAGGGAAAGAGTGGTGCTGTTTTCTTGGAGACCGCTTCAGAAAGCTCAGGGGCCGTGATGACTCGGTCCCCAAGTGCCTAGAGGAGACGGTGCCCCTTGCACCCCCCTCTGCGCCCGTCCCCAGCTGCGGAGGAGCAGGGCAGCCCTCATGCCGGGACCCCTGGAAGGGCTTGGTGAGTCAGGCAGCGCGGACGCGGGGAGAGGGCGGCCTGTAGCTTATGATTCATGTTGTTTTCCTGCAAAAGGCACCGGCTGTAATGGCAGAGCTTGCAGAAGACGAATCAATATCGAGCCGTAAATCCCGCCTGTGACTGCTGGCCGGGCGGTGAGGGGGCTGGGGTTGGGAACGGTTGCCACGTCCTCCCCAAAAGCAGCAGGACCTTGCTGAAGCCCTCTGCCCAGGGAAGGGGCTGAGATCCTCGGTGCGAGCTTCAGGTGGTCTGAGCCTTCCTAGAGGGGTTTAGGAAGGTCAAGATAACCCTAAATATGGGGTATCCCAGGAGGACCTGCCCTGGTATTTATGCAGGGGCATGCCTGGAGTTCAGCCCTGCTGCTGGTGTGGTCCAAAGCCATGGAGATGCAGGTTGTCTTGGAGAGGCAGAGACTCTCTCCACGGGGCTCTGCCCTGATGTCCCTCTTCTGCCAGCGAACCCAAAATATCTTGGAAATCTCATCGCTGATGTAAAGCAGGGAAGAAGAGGTGTTTTCTGTCTCTTTTGGCTTGGGCATGTTGAGGGTTGGATGTACAGCGAGGGGTGTCCCTCTTGGCTCCCTCTGCCACCCGACGGCTCTGTGTGTGGTTCGGAAGGATGACAGCCCCTGGGGTACCCCCCGTCTTGGGGCAGCATGCCGGCTTCGCGCGCTTGCTGCTCTCTTGGCTCTGCCTCCCGTGCCTTGGCCTCAGCAAAACCCAGATGCCTTCTGGCTGCTTGTCAGCATCTCGCTGAGTATCCCCCTTCCTTCCCGACCACCGTCTGCTTCTTCACAGCCTCATACAGCCCTGCAACCCCAGGGCTTGGAGCCTGGAGCAGTGGTACCAGTTTAGAAAAAAGGGATACATTAAAAAGGGTTAACGGCTCAGTCCTGAAACACAGCTGCAAAATGCTATCCAGGCCCGAAGTCTAAAGGTACGGCTCAGGCCATTTTGTATCCCCTCCAGCAGCCCTGATCCACCCCTTGGCTGTGCCGGCGCGCCGCTGGCCTCCTGGATTTACGTTGGAGAGAGGAATCAAGGCCGGGAGGGAGGGAGGGAGGGAGGCTGCGTGTGGTACCCGGCATGGGATGCTTTGTCTGGTGGCTGGGTGGGGACATGGGAGCCCACCTGAGTGGGGCACATCCCCAGGTAGAAAGGCCAGGAGCGGTGCGGTCCCCTGGCCCAGCTGGCTGGTGGGGTGGGAAGCAGCACGTGCTACCCGTGGTTTATTAGCCCTTGCTGGCTGAAACCGTGAGCTGGTGTGCGTGGGGCAGGCGGTGCGATGCTGGGATGGGGGCGCAGGTTGGCTGTCGGTGGTTGGGTCCTTGAGCGCTGGCTTTGCCTTGAGCCCCTGCAGAGGAGAAGGCGAGGACAGGGCTGATGCTGTAGTCTGGGAGCAGGTAAACTTCCCGGGGAAATGCTGCTCCATTTGTGCAACCTCAGACACGGATCTGGAAATTGGGGAGGCAAGAGGCAGCTCGGGTGCCAGCAGCCCCGATGCTGCGCTTGTGGGGGCAAATGTGGGCCCTAGCGGCGGTGTCTTCGAGGGTGAAAACAAAACAGATCTTGCCAGCATCTCCTGTACTCTGCGCCTGTTCCTGCTCTCTGCATTTCCCCTGGGCTGGTGAGCATTGCAGCCTTGGGTACTTTTTCAGGGTGGCAAAGTTTGTGTGCAGAGGTAATGTCTTTTATTAGCCTAACTAATACCTTTAGGAAAAAACAGATGTGTTCTTGGGCCCGAGGAATGCCTGCATGCCCAAAATGTGTCGGTTTTTCCAACTGTGTCTGTTGGTCTAATAAAAGATCTGACCTCCGCCTGGCCCGGCCATGACCTTGGAGCGTGCTGGCCCCGGGAGCATCCCGCCCGTGCGTCAGTCACTGCCCGCCTGGCCCTTCCCAAAGGACCTGCCAGCCCGGGAGCTGTCACCGGAGCACGCCCACGCTCACGGCAGGCACTTACCTGCCTCCTAATTCAATGCCAGCTACAAGCCCCCAGCCCCACCGGTGCTTTGGGCTCCCAGTGGGGTCTGTCCTGGCAGACTGTGGGGAGGCGGAGGTTGGCTGCAGCTCAGCAAAGCATTGGGGCATCAGGCAGGATGGATGCGATCCAGCGGGAGCATCCTTGGGAGCCCCTGGAGAAGGGAGCAACTCATGCAAAGCTCCATCCTGGCAGGGATTTCTCCCGAATGCAGGCACTGGAGGGTCGGTTGCTCTCCGTCAGCTGGTTCATGCTGTGGTTTTATGGATGCTGCTTTGCAGAAATGCTGTTTTGGGGCCGGGTTAGCGCTCGGCAGGGCAGCCTGTGCTCCCCAGAACAGCTGGTGGTTCTTCTGCAGCGGGACAGAGCTGCTCTCCTACCAACTTCAAATTCCCTGTAATGGGAAGCTGTCAGGAAAATGCAGCAGCTGGCCCATCCCGCGGGGCTCGCACCGCTGCCGTGCCCGAGGAGGGGGAATCGCTGCTGCCCCGTAGCTCTCCATGATCGAGCATCGCCTTTGTGCTCATGGCAGGACCAGCATCTCTGCAGGGAAAATCTGGCCAAGCAGAGTGTCGGAGGCAGCAGAAGGTGGTTCAGTCAGTGGGTTTTTTTGGGTAGGAGTCCTGTGCGACCTGCAGTGAGAGTGCAGGCTGCTGCTCCAGCGAAATATAAAAATTCACTCAAGGTTATTTTCTCCTCATCCTTTTTCTTTCTAAAATACTTGGGATTCAGGCCCTACTTATCCAGAAAGGCTCTTGGGCGCTTGGAGAGCCACAGGAACCGTCACAGCACATTTCAAAGCAGGAAAACCCGATTCATTGAGTGGATTTTTTCCCCCCCTGCGAACCCACTTAAAATTCATGGAGAGTTTTGTCAGTAAGAACCTGTTTCAATTAACAGACAAAAGAAACTCTCCTCGTTAAGCGCCTCTTTCAATTAAGGTTTCGGAGAATTCCCCCAGCTCCGCGTCCTCGGGAACAAGGCTGTTCCCAAGGATTCAAGGGCAAAAAATACCCGTGAGGAGGAGCAGCCCGTGAAGGGCTCCAGCTTTTTTGGGGGAAGGCAGTGGCATGACCTGAACCATAACCTGGCCATGGGGTGTCGGGGAGCATCACTGCCGGGGGGCTGGCTCAGCCTGCATCCCTGGGGCGTAGGAAAGCTAATGACTGCTGCTAATTGCTGGCCTAGTTTATGGAGGAGGCTGATTTCATGCGGGTCTTGGGAGGTTGGGGAGAGTGTGGAGAGGTGCTCTTCCAGCTCAGGGTGCTGGGGACAATGGGGATGGCAGCCACTGGTGCCACCTTCCAGCCACCGGTGCCCGGGGCTCAGGAGCGGGGTCACCTCCTCGGGAGGTTCCTCTGTACAGCCTCGCTGGCGGGGGGCTGTGGCACCTCGGGGCTGGGGAAGGGGCTGGGAGATAGGGGTTAGCAGGTGCAGGACCTGGGGAGCAGGGTTAAGACGTGAGGTTTGCTAGAACTGGTCTTAAAATTCCCGCCAGTCAGGCTTGCCAGCTACTCTGCCATGGAAAAAGTTTTAATCACTGGCTTCCAGAAACCTCACCGAGTTCTTTGGGGGTTTGGGTGTTTTTTTCATTTGCTTGGGTTTTTTCTCCACTAAAAATTCAGCAAATGTTTGCAGTGATTCGCCACACACCAAACCTTGCCTTTCCATCCCTCTCCAGGGAGAGAACCATTTTCATGATTGTTTTTTGAAGAAAACATGAGGAAAACATTACTTTTACCTTTTCCAGTAAAACTGAAGTGCTAACAGGGCTTTCTGGCTGAAAAATGTTTCTTCCAGAGCTAGGCGCTTTGCCCAAAAATAACTTTTTTTTTACATGAAAATCTTTGACCGCTTTTGCTGGGTGAATCACTCCTCTTGGTTTCTTTCCCGCAGGAGCAGGCAGGTGGTGGGCAGCTGGAGACAGAGTTTTATTTCCAGAGGGTAAGCTTGGTTCGGCAGCAGCAATTCAGGTGGATGCTCCGACTGCTCCTTTCTGGTCAGGCTTTATAAATCAGATCTTAAATAAATAAAGTGCTGAGAAAAAGGGAGGATTTTCCTGCTCGAGTCCCCATGGGTGCAAATGCTCCAGACCTTGAATAAATCAGGGATGAATTTTCTCGATACTCCCTTGTGTTTGCTCCTGGCCAGCCTGTGCACGGTGGGGAGAAGCTTTGGGGTGCGAGCAGCACCGGTGGCTGCCTCTCCCTGCCTGCCCCTGCCTGTCCCAAGGGCAGCTGCCAGGGCTGCCATTGTCCTTTAATTTTACACCTTTGGGGCACTGGGGAAATGCTGGTGTCCTTAGGAAAGCGGCTCTGGGGCTGTCCCTCTGTGTTTTTCTCCCTGGCGTGTTGTAACTACTGTTTGCAAAGCACTTAAGCAGCCTGTGTAATCTACCGCTAAGACGCTCCTTATCTGGCATTATAAAGCCGCCCGCCCCGGTGGCACACGGGCGGCCTTGGTGAGAGCGGGTGGCTGGGACGAGCTTGTTTCTGCTCATTTCTGTCCTTCTGCTCGTCTTCCCCTCTCCCGTCTGCTCCGCATCCCTCTCCCCTGCCTGGACACCCTGGGTTTGCAGCCTGGCAGGAGGCAGCTGGACGTCCATACAGCTCTCATCCTTCCCTCCGTGTCTCTTTGGGCCCATCCTAAAGGCTCGCCGGGCTGTG
Source organism: Butorides virescens (assembly GCA_017310255.1). NCBI lineage: Eukaryota > Metazoa > Chordata > Aves > Pelecaniformes > Ardeidae > Butorides > Butorides virescens. The sequence continues at coordinate 22,583 of JADKXX010005030.1, read as the reverse complement.
AGTAAGTGGGGATCGCTAGGAAAATCCCCAGTTTTGCAGCAGTTGAAGCTTTCATGGTGGATTGCAACTTCATCCCCTCCGGTGCAGGGCTTCAGTCCCTGCTCGAGGAGCGCCTCGGAGGTGGGATGCACAGGGAGCTGTGACCCGGTGCCTCCCGTGCTTTGCTACCGGTGTGCATCGTCACAGCACCGCGCACCGAAGCAAAGGAACTCATCTCCTTCTGGCTCTGCCTTCTCCTGGCCGGTGGATCCAGCCCTGGCTGGGGAGGGAAGTGATGGGGACAGGGACAGGGACAGGCAGCGCTCCTTTGCACCTTGTGATGACTTCCCCCATGCCAGTACTCCCAACTCTTTGCAGATATTTCCAGTTGCAGTTGGGAGCGCTGCTGTTCAGAGTTGATAAAGGCAGCGATGCAGAAGTAGGTGTTTAAGGGCAGGTTTTTCACGCTGGTTACTTTTTAATTTTCAAAGCAAGCTCCCCTGTCTTAAGCTTGCAGTTGTCTCTTGAATAATATGGTGGCATTAATCTCCTCTCTAAGGACGTGCTTAGCTCAGTGGTTTCAGATCTGCAGCCCTCTAAATATTACCAGCGGAATGAAGGGGATTCCCTCTAGAGGGAACTTAAACCTATTAATAATAATTTGGCTACCTTTTGTGCATCTTTCACAGGTAGGCTGCGATTCCCGGTGCTGCGGGGCACCAGTTAGTGATTGCTGGGGATGCTGGCGAGGATGCACGGGGCGTGGGAGAGGCAGCAGGCATGGTGGGCTGAGTGCTGTCGCCCCGGTGGGGACTTGGGTCCCAGCCTGGCTGGATTTAGACCTTCCAGTAGCCTTTTGCCATCAAATGTCCGAGTGGGAGATGAAGCAGATACGTCGGTGGGGCTGAGCTGGCTGCATCCCCTGCGGGGGTCAGATACGGGAGGGGAAGCGTTGGAGCAAGCAGAAGCGATTGCAAATTGCTGAGCTGGGCGATGCAATTTAGCATCCTGCCTCTAAATCTTCCTCCATCCAGGCTTAACCCCCAGGGCTGGCTTACATGGGCAAGTGGAGCTGGTGTGGCAGGGAAGAGGTGATTACCCATCGGTGCTGGCATGGTGGGGCTCTCCCTGCCGCAGTGGGGAGTGAGGAGCAGGGGTGCACACCCAAAGGGTGCCCGCAGAAGAGGAGCGGGGTCACCCATCTGGCTGCAGTGTTTAGGATGTGGCCCCATCTCTGTGGATTGAATGTTGGGGGTCTGTGAGCTACTGGAGTCAGGGACCAGGGTCCTTGTGCATGCGAGGTCTTGGGGTCTCTTCTCCATGAAGATGGATGCTTGCTCCCTCCCTTGCAGCCCTTTCCAAAGCGGTGCGAGGCTGACACGTGAGCAGTTTCTTGCCGTGTCACACCCGCAGTTTTGAGCTCACCCCCCATCCCTGGGCTGTGGGGTTGGGGCAGTTGATTTATTCGACAGCCGGGACTTGTGAAATGCCTGATCTTCACCGCTTGCACCTGCGGCTGGACCTATTGCACCCCCGGATAAATCAAACCCTGCTGCGGTTGTCTGCCTGGACCGCCGACCCTTCCCTCTCCTCCAGATCTGCTTGCACTTCCTTGCTTATACTTAATCCTCCCTTTGCATCCCTGCAAAATCCTGCTGGAGGTTAAAGGAAGAGCACTGCAAGCTGCTGACAGAGATGGTTTTATCCCCTCTCGTCCCCACCAGTGCCCCTCTGGCTTTCTGGGGTGCAGTGGTTCCCCACGGAACGACTGTGGCCAATAATTCTGGCCACGGGGAAGCTGCAGCCCCCAGACCACACCGGGGGGTGGATTTAGAAAAGCTTTTCAACCATTTTCCCCTTCCTCCTGCAGCTGTCTTAGATTTGAATTGCTGATAGTAAAGGGCTTTCCTGGCCACCAGTTGCGCTCCTTGCCTGCCCCAGGGTCGGATCCGGCCCCGCAGGGTGCTCCGGGCTCCCGGCTGTGCCGGGGAAGCCGCTCAGATGCTGATTGTGTTTGTCAGGGCGGGCGGATTAAGAGCGCTGTGGCTAAGCCTCCTCGCCGAGCCGCCTCTCCAGTGGAGCCTGGGCCAAGGCTTCGCTCAGAAACCCAGCAGAAAACAGCATTTTCTGAGGGTCTTTCTCTTGCGGTCCTAGACGTGCGTCTGTGGCTGAGCACCCATCTGTGCGATGGGAGCCCACCGGCACCATACGGTATTTCTGGGGGCCTGAGGTCTGCATGTGGAACTCGGGCTGACATTTCCAGCTGGTGCCTTTTAAATAACCACTGTGGTTTTAAAAGGCACCTGAGCAGCTTCTAAAAATCAGGTTAAAAGGAAGTTTGGCTCTGGCTTTGCCTTGACAGCTCTTGTGGGTTTTTTTTTTTCTATTTTACCATCGTGTTTCCCTTTTTTATTTGAGAAAAGCTGTTGGTGTTGAGAACTTGTTTGGTGCTCTTGGACCTAGACATGCTTCCTTCTCCGGGGTGGAGCTGTCGGCTCTCCCACCACTGCCAGGGATGCGCAGGGGTTTGCTGAGCAGTGTGCAGCCAGCACCCACTCATGTGGGGAAAGCCCTGAGCAGGAGCGTCCCTGGCCCCCAGCATCACCCCAAACCCCTCAGCATCCTCCCTGTGGAAGGTTTGCTCCGGCAGCAAACTGGCAGAGCAGGATTCCTGCCTGCTCTCTGCCTCGGCGGTGGATTCTTGGGGTGGGATGCTGCCTGCTCCGAGGGTCCGGCACTGGCCCTCTGCCCGGGCAGGTTGCCTTTGCACTTTGACATAGCAGCCTCCCTCCCTGGGGAGAGTCAGTCGGTGTCTCCCGGAGATGCTGTCTCCAAAGCTTGGTCATTAAAAGCTCTTAGAAGAGGATGGACTAACGAAGCCCCCTTGGAAATGGCAGGTGATGTGGGCAGGGGGCCCCGTTCCTGCCTGCCCAGTCTCATCACAGGTGGTGCAAGGATGGACCTGCTGGCTGTCACTTGCCCACCCATCACCACGGGAATGTGACTGCCAGCACCCACCGCTCCTAAAAGATGAGAGAAACGGATAGGGAATGGGATGGCATGGCTGGGATGCTTGATAATGTGGTCGTGGCTCTCCACATCCCTAGGGATGGTACCTGGGCACGGGAACCTCTCTCTGCATGGGTGCATCCCTAAAAGCAACGTCCCTGTGTGCTTCCCCTTTCAGACCTGGAGAAGTGCCCTGCCCCAAGACCCCGTCAGGGTGTTCTCCTAGGGGTGCTGAAGGTCCAGCCTCACCGTGGGGGAAGGAAGGAGTGAGTTGAGGTAGGGCATACCTGGGGGGGGGGCAAGGAACATCTTCTCCTCGTCCTGCCTGGAGATCATCCCCATTTGCAAAGATAAATTACAAACCAACAAAACTAGGTGCTCCACCATGCCCAGGATGGGGGCCCGGGCGAAGCAGCGCTGTGCCGTCGGGGCTGGGAAGCGGAGCCTGGGGCTCGCTGCAGGGAAGGGCAGGGATGACAGGATTACCCTGCCCAAGCCCCAGCCTGTAATCCACGGTACCGTTCAGAGGGCCACGTTTAATCCCGTTACGAGCCCGGCTGGTGTCTGCAGGGCGGGCGCTCGGCTGCGATGCTGGCGGAGCGCGGGGAGCTCTCCCCGGGGAGGAGTGGGGACCGATGCCCTTGTCCCCAGCACCGGCGGTGGGTTTGGGGATGGTGCTGCAAGCCAGCGTGCCACCAATTTGTTTTTCCCTTAAACACATTGGTGACATCAGTGCCCCCGCCCAGGGTGGCTTCATCTCCCGGCAAGTGGTGCCCACGCTATTTATTTCTTTCTTTTCTTTTTTTAAGTGTGCCTTTCACAGGAAAGGGAAAAATATTCCCAAGGTCCTTTTGGCTCCACGGGGGTGCTCCCACGTACCCGTCTCGGTGACCTTGGCTGGCGGCTCCTGGCTCGGCCTCGTGCTGCCTGGCTGGCTGGCTGCCTGCGTCCCTCCCTGCCAGCCGGGCTGGGCGATGGGGGGCTCGGACCCCCCGCACCCCTGTTCTCGCTGCAGCCTGGCCCCCCCTGGGTGCCTGGCAAACAGGAGCAGGGCTGCTTCTCCGACTGCTCGGTGCGATGGGGACTCATGGGGGGCTGAGGACTCCCCGCATTGCACCCTGATGGTGCTGGCATGCCCCGGGCACGCACCGCAGCCGGGGTCCCACCACGGCACGCCTGCGCGCTGTGCTCCCGCCCCGGCGTTGTAGGGAGCTCGCGGCGCTCTCGTGGCAAGCCCCGGCACGCCGGCGAGCTCGCCGAGGGATCTGCCAGGGCCGCCGCGCTGGCGTAAATAAAAGCGGCGGTGTTGGTACCGACGCCGGCCCTGCCTGCTCATCTCGTCTCTCTCCCGCAGGGCGCCGCGCGGAGCTGGGGGACCGGGGCGCCCCGGGGAGCCGCCATGCCCGCACGCCCGCTGCAAGCCGCGCCGAGGCCGCCCGCCGCCCCCTCGCCCCGCTGAGGCCATGGGGCTGCTGCTGCCGCTGCCACCACCGCGGGGATTTCAGCTCGGCAAGGGGACTCTCGGTGCGTCTGCCATGGTGACATGAAGCGGACAGCGAGGGACGCCGGACTGCTGGAGGGGAGAGAGCCTGCACAGGCGGCCTGCTAGTATTTTAATTTATTAGTAGTATTCAATTTTTATTTTACCTACTTTTTTTGGTTGGTTGGTTGCTTCTTCCCCTCCCCGGGGCTCGCGAGGGGAGGGGGCGGGCAGGGAAGAGGGGTCCCACCTCGCCCTGCGGATGCAAGGATGACTGTGCTGGCCAGGGCCCGGCGGGGTATCCGGCAGCTCTCTCCGCAGGTGGTGTTGCTCCTGCTTTTCGTCTTCTGCCTGCTCAGTGTTTTTGTCTCTGCGTATTATTTATATGGGTGGAAAAGGGGCTTGGAGCCCTCTGGGGACGTGGCAGGGCCGGACTGCGACGAGCCCAAGGTCGCCCCTTCCCGCTTGCTGCCTCTGAAGACCCTCAAGGTGGCCGACTCCTCCCGCACAGACCCCTTGGTGCTGGTCTTCGTGGAGAGCCTCTACTCCCAGCTGGGCCAGGAGATCGTGGCCATTTTGGAGTCGAGTCGCTTCAAATACAGGACAGAGATTGCCCCGGGGAAGGGGGACATGCCCACGCTGACCGACAAAGACCGGGGACGCTTTGCCCTCATCATCTACGAGAACATCCTCAAGTACGTCAACCTGGACGCCTGGAACCGGGAGCTGCTGGACAAGTACTGTGTGGAGTATGGTGTGGGCATCATCGGCTTCTTCAAGGTAAGGGGGTGTGTGGGGTGAACCGAGACCCCGTGGCCAGGCTGGGTGTGAGTGGAGGGCTCTGGGGTCCCGGTGCCCTGCGGGACTGCACCCTCCCCTTGCTTTCTGCAAGCAGCCTGAGTTGGTGTGGAGCTGGCCCGCAGCCTGGCACGGGGTCCAGGCTTCTCGCAGAGGGCACCATCTTAGCCCTGCCCCTGTGGAAGGGCACTGCGGCTCCTGGGTGTTTTGGAGGTAAAAACACACCTCTGGGATCAGTCTGTTTGCTTTTAGCATCCCATTTCCCAGCAGTGACCCTTGCTGGGGTTCACCAAAAGCATGAGCGGGTATTTTGCTTGGCAGCTCCCCACCCTTCTGCTCAGGGCTCACAGGAGCAGGATTGGGTGTGCAAGGGGCATGAGGGTGCCCCATGCTGAGAAGAGGAAGGGGGGGGGGACCCAGCACCCGGATCCTAATGACCTAACCCCTCGCCATGGCCATTGGTGCCTCTGGTGAGCCCCTGCCTGCACAGCCAGGCTGGGTGCTTGGCATGTCTTTGAACGCCTCCGTCCCCAGCGTCCTGTCTCCTCCAGTTCCCGTCTCTCCCCATGCAGGCCAACGAGAACAGCCTGCTGAGCGCCCAGCTGAAGGGCTTCCCCCTCTTCCTCCACTCCAACCTGGCGCTGAAGGACTGCAGCATCAACCCTAAGTCACCCCTGCTGTACATCACGCGCCCCAGCGAGGTGGAGAAGGGAGTGCTCCCTGGGGAGGACTGGACTGTCTTCCAGTCCAACCACTCCACCTACGAGCCAGTCCTCCTGGCCAAGACCAAGTCGTCTGAGTCCATCCCGCACATGAGCGTGGACGCAGCGCTGCACACCACAGTGATGCAGGACCTGGGCCTCCACGACGGCATCCAGAGGGTGCTTTTTGGCAACAACCTCAACTTCTGGCTGCACAAGCTCGTCTTCGTGGACTCTGTCTCCTTCCTGACGGGCAAGAGGCTCTCCCTGCCCCTTGACCGCTACATCCTGGTGGACATTGATGACATCTTTGTGGGCAAGGAGGGCACGCGCATGAAGGTGGAAGATGTCAAGGTGCGGCTGTGATGTCCTGGCTGGGTGGGCAGGGGATGCATGGGGCTGGGTGCTTCTGCCTGCACTGGGATGCTCCAGGGATGAACTTTCCTGCCCCCAGAGCATTCCCTGGCCCCATGGGAGCCCCTCTGCAAAGCTCTCGGGGACACGGGTCCTCACCCTGGTGTGGCAGCCATCCCCGCAGCTGTGTGCTGAGGATGTCTTGCTTTCTCTCCCCTCCTCCCAGGCACTATTCGACACACAGAACGAGCTGCGCACCCACATCCCGAACTTCACCTTCAACCTGGGATACTCAGGGAAATTCTTCCACACGGGTGAGGAGGACAAGGGCGTCGCTTTGCCTGTTGGTGCCATACAGCAGGTTTTGAGGCACAAACCAGTGCTCAGAGGCTGAAGTTGGGGCTGCAGGAGGGTCCTTGGGCATCCCACCCTGCTGCCCTCCATCACCCGGTCACTGACAGGGGCTGCCCCTCCCTCCACCCTGGCTGCTCATGTGTGCCCGGTGGTGATGGCGAGCATCATGCCCGCAGGTACCGATGCCGAGGACGAAGGTGACGACCTGCTGCTGTCCTACGTGAGGGAGTTCTGGTGGTTCCCCCACATGTGGAGCCACATGCAGCCTCACCTCTTCCACAACCAGTCGGTTCTCGCCGAGCAGATGACGTTAAACAAGAAATTCGCTGTCGTGAGTAAGATGCCGCCGGCGGGGGTGCTTGTGATGCGGGGAGGATGGGAGAAGGGAGGCGAAGAGGCAGCGAGCTGCCTGGGTTGCCTGTTCAAGGGGAGACATCATCCATGCATTGTTGCTGCTCTGCTTAGCCCAGCACCAGGGGGATGCGGGGGTCCAGCCCATGGGGGACATGGAGGTCTGACCCGTGGCTCTGCAGGAGGAAGCATTGGCTTGGGTTGGTGTGTGCTGGGTTTAGCTGAGCCTTGGGTTGGTGTGTGCTGGGTTTAGCTGAGCCTTGGGTTGGTGTGTGCTGGGTTTAGCTGAGCCTTGGGTTGGTGTGTGCTGGGTTTAACTGAGCCTTGGGTTGGTCTGTGCTGGGTTTAGCTGAGCCTAGGGTTGGGTGCTCAGCCCGGCGTGGTTTGGTGCTGTGCTGGGCAATGATGCCGGATCCTGGAGCGGTGGCCATGTGCCAGGAGGCTCCTGCTGATGGAAACTCCCTCTGCAGGCTGAGCTGTTGGAGACATGTTAGGTTTATAAAGGCAGGCTCTGACCTTCAGCTCGGTAAGGGGTTGCCCATCCTCTTGGACCGTCCTTTATCTGCCCTGGATGAAGCCAGTGCTGAGGCCAGATCCACGGTGTGACCAACTGGTTTGCTCACAGCTGTCTTGAATCCAAACCCTGTAAAGCCAGACCCAGTAATAATAATTCCGTCTGATGGCCTGAGAGAGGGATCTTCAGGGTAACTTGAATTAATTGTCTGATAATTAGAGACGCTTAATTAGAGAGAGACCAGACCATCCCTACTTGGGATGGGCAGTTGTCCAGCTCAGAATTTCCAGGCTGTTTTATATCTACTGGTATAAACCAATTTACAGTCCTGTGCGGGTGTATCTCCTCAATCTCCACAGTAAAGCTTTGCTGCTGCTGGTTTGTTGGTGACAGCAGAAATGACAGGGATGAGAAAGGTCCATGCGAAGCAGAGGAGTGAGTGTCCACCCAGCGTGTCTGCTGCTGGGCTGCCTTTCATGGAGACAGCCCTGGTTAGGAGAGGAGGTGGCGGCACAGCCCTGCCCTGGTTGCGCTCCAGAGGCATGAACTGACTGTTTGTAGTTGGGAATGGGCAGCCCTTTGGGGAGAAGTTGGCTTGGGACATTGTGGTTTCGGGGTGTCTGTGGTCACCCACTCCCTGCTCTCTTCTCTGCAGGAGCATGGCATCCCCACTGACATGGGGTACGCCGTGGCCCCCCACCACTCGGGTGTGTACCCCGTCCACGTGCAGTTGTATGAAGCTTGGAAGCAGGTTTGGTCAATCAAAGTGACGAGCACAGAGGAGTACCCCCACCTGAAACCTGCTCGGTATCGCCGTGGCTTCATCCACAACGGCATCATGGTAGGTGGCCAGGCTTTATCTCTGGTGCTTCTCTCCTCTGTCTCCCCCACCAGAACCCAGAACCTCAGCGGGTGGTTTCTGGGCAGCTTGGATGCTTTGATTTGAGGGGGTCTGTGCCCTCTGCTCATCCTGCATGGGGGAAACTTGTGTGAGGACAATTTTTGGCTTCTCCATCTGTCCACCACCATCCCCTGTGGGCATCAGGATTCAAGTTGAAGGTGGTGAGGGACAGTGGAGCCAATCCTGACCTCTGAGGGTCTGAAGACTCCCTTTTTGTTTGGGAGGAGGAAGGGGACCCAGCCCTGGATGCTCCATCCATGTCTTTCTCCTGCTCCAGGTACTCCCTCGGCAAACCTGTGGCCTCTTCACACACACCATCTTCTACAACGAGTACCCCGGTGGCTCCAATGAGCTGGACAAAATCATCAACGGGGGCGAACTGTTCCTGACCGTGCTCCTGAACCCTGTGAGTACTGCTGTCCAGCTGCCCGGGACAGACAGACAGGTGTCTCTTGTAGTGGCACCCCTGGTGCCACTGTGGGCAATGTCCCCAACATCCGTGGCCAGGGTGGGAGCTGTTTGCGTGGGACGGCTGCTGGGTGAGGCTCTGCTAAACCCTGGTCCGTCCTTTCCACTTCAGATCAGCATCTTCATGACCCACCTGTCCAATTACGGCAACGACCGCCTGGGCTTGTACACCTTCAAGCACCTGGTCCGCTTCCTCAACTCCTGGACCAACTTGAAGCTGCAGACACTGCCGCCTGTGCAGCTGGCACAGAAATACTTTCAGATCTTCTCCGAGGAGAAGGACCCACTGTGGCAGGTACCCCTCGTGCCTGGAATGGGGGGAAGAGGAGGTGTTTTGCCTCTTTGTGGTCCTGTGGGTGGTGTCAGGAAGGAGTTTGCCCCATAGAGCTGGAAATAACCCCAGGCTTTGCCCTGCCTGCTGAGCAGCGTGGCCTCCCTGCATGTCTGCTCGGGCTGGAGGGGGCTGAGCAGTGGTGCGTGGTCCCGTCCAGGCTGCCCTGTCCCTAATCCTCCCCCACTGTGTTTCAGGATCCCTGTGAAGACAAGCGTCATAAAGACATTTGGTCCAAAGAAAAGACCTGCGACCGATTCCCAAAGCTTCTCATCATTGGGCCTCAAAAAACAGGTGCTTCCCTTCACCCTTGGTGCTGTGAGCGTGCTGGGAGGCTTCCCGGGTCCCCCGCATGCCCCCAGAGAGCCTCTCTCAGCTCTCCTGCCCTGAAGCGGAGCTTGGAGGGAGGTTTGGCCCAAGTCAGCTCTTGCTTTCTGTCTGTCCAAAGGAACAACCGCCCTCTATCTCTTCTTGGGGATGCACCCGGACCTGAGCAGCAACTATCCCAGCTCAGAGACCTTCGAGGAGATACAGTTCTTCAATGGACACAACTATCACAAGGGGATTGACTGGTAAGGTCTCCCCATCGTGGGGGCTGAGTTGGGAGTCCCGTTTCCTTCAGGAACCAGAGCAGCAGTCTCGTGGGGTTTCCCATTGGCCTCGCAGGCACCAGGCTCTTGTCAGAGGGCACCTGGGTGCTGCAAGGTGGGATGAATCTTGTGTGGGCTCTGCTCTTTGCAATGGTGTGCTCATGCTCTCTGTTGGGTGCTCAGAGACCTTGCCTTACTGCAGAGGTCTGCGGTGCAGCCAGTGTTGGCAGTGGTTGCTGCCACGCTGCCTTCAGACCACCACACCACCATGGTTTATAAACGAGATGTTGTCGTGAAGGCAAAGGCCACTTGCTGGGCCTTAGAGGTGCCCTTGGCAGAAGCTGTATGCATCTGCTACCCCCTGGTTTTGGGGTCTGCCTGGGGAATCTGTTGAGGCTGGGCCCTCCAAAATGGCTGGAGGGGGTTGTGGAGGCCCAGGCTGTGTGTCAGACCTGGGGGGACCCTGCAGGGTTAGTGTGTGGGACAGAGTGTCTGAGATGTCACCTGCAAAAGGGGGTGCTGGGGAGATCTCATAGTGCCCGTCTGCCTGCCTCACTCACACTGTGCCTCCCCCAGGTACATGGAGTTCTTCCCCATCCCCTCCAACACCACCTCTGACTTCTACTTTGAGAAAAGTGCCAACTACTTTGACTCAGAAGTGGCTCCCCGGCGAGCTGCGGCCCTGCTCTCCAAGGCCAAAGTCATCACCATCCTCATCAACCCTGCAGATCGAGCCTACTCCTGGTATCAGGTGAGCTGCCTGCCTCTGCCCTGGCTTGGGGTGGGTGGGCCAGGGGCTTCCCTCTGTCAGCTTGGTTTGGGAGGTGGGGTGGCTATGGGTGCTGCACTTTTTGGCTGAAGAAGACATGCGAGGACACGGCGGCATGGCCTGGGAGCTGCGGTACCTCATGGGCAGCCCAAGATTTGGGTTGCCCCAGGAAGAAACCTGCCTTGCTCATGCCTGACAGCACCAGCGAGCTCACGACGACCCAGTTGCCCTGAAATACACCTTCCACGAGGTGATCACGGCGGGACCCGAGGCTGCTCCAAAGCTCCGGACCCTGCAGAACCGCTGCCTGGTGCCAGGCTGGTACGCCACCCACATCGAGCGCTGGCTGAACAGCTACCACGCCAACCAGGTAAGGATGGGAGCACCCCGGGGAGCCCCCCCTTGCCCAAGCAGGGATGCGCAGGGAAGAGAGCTTGGATCCCAAGTCAGCTGCAAGGCTTGCTCCCGTGGGAGCTGCCTTTCTTATACCTTAATAACCATGGGGAGAAGAGTAAAAGTACTTGGGGAAGGTGCAGAGGGTGGATACTGTGCAAAGGAGCCCTTGTGCCGTGAGGTTGGTGGTGGACGATGCACACAGATGTCCTTGTGCTGATCCTGGGCAGGTAGGGCCTTCTGCTGGTCCTCTGGCAAAGCAGGGTTGGAAGGGGGCTGCGGGGTGGAGGACTGTGCGTGGCTCTGCAGGGGGGCACCCACTGCTCGCCTGCCACTCTTGGCCACAGACCCCTGTGGGGCTGCCCTGTCTGGTGTCACCGCAGCATCGAAGCAGGACAGAAATAGCGGGCAAAGCTGCCCCTGGTTCGAGCTGCCTGCAGGGGGAATGGGGGCTGGATGCCAGCCCTGCTGTGACCCGCACAGTGGAGCGCTGCTGGCAGGGTACAGGCTCAGTCCCTGAAAGATTTTTCCACCATCATTTAACCTTATAAAGTCTATTAGTTGTAATTGCTGTAATGCAATCCTGGCTGGCCGTGGGTTGGCTGGCCCTGAGCTGAAGCTCTGATGTCCTGGATGGATCCTGGCCCCAGCTTTTATTTGCATTTAATTTTCCAACACCCAGCCTAAGTGAATACCGGGGACACGTTAGCATTCAAAAGGGGGCCCTGCACAGGCTGGTGGCAAATTTGGCTCCAAGATGGCAAAAGGTGCAGCGAGGGCGTCATTGTGCCCCAGGAGAGCAGGTCTGGGAGCCAGCAGCACCTTATTGCCCTGCCTTGCTCCTTGCAGATCCTGGTCCTGGATGGCAAGCTGCTCCGAACGGAACCTGCCAAAGTGATGGAGACGGTCCAGAAATTCCTTGGCGTGACCAACTTCATCGATTACCACAAGACCCTGGCGTAAGCCATTCCCTGAGTTTCTCCTTCCTCCAAGCTGCCATTGCTCCTGGTGCAGTGGGTTGCCCCTGGGGACACCCAGCACTGTCCCGGGGCAGCCCCCAGCCCTGGGGCTCACGGCAGAGCTGCTGCTGGTTTTGATGAGATCAGGGTTTCACTTGAGGCTCCTCACCTGAGCAGCTCCTCGTTGCTGTGACCTACACTGGGGTAGCTGCAATTAGAAATAACATTCAACAAGTACCCTGCTTTGCTGTGCTTATCCAGGCACTGTGGTGGGGACAGTGGTGTCACCCTGGGCAGCCCAGGAGCAGCTCTGGGCTCCTCGAGTGGAGTTCAGGGGTGCATTCACGCCACTTGTGATAGTGTTGAGCCCTGACACCCCGTCTCCTTGTGCACACATTGCAGAGAGCGGCTCTTGCTGCTGGCCTTGTGGCATCTCTGTGGGTGCCACCCCGCTCTCAGCCTTCCAGACATTAAAATCCACCATGGGAAGCAGGAGCCTCCAGAGCTCCTAGAGAAACAATAATTTACCTCTGTGCTGGGCTTGAGTCTGCACCCAGGAGTCGTGGGACTCCTGAGAATATCCAGGGCCAAAGGTACCGCAGAAAATAGTAATTAAACCCACGTAGACCCCTGTGCTCCCTCACAGCAGGGTGATGCGGTGATGAATGAACCTTGTCAGGGCACTCACTGTGTGGCTGTACAGGGGAAGCTGTCGTACAAGGAGGTCGATAACGAGATGTTAGCTGGGCTGCGAATTAAAAAGAGGTGAAGTGCCCCCATGCAGGGCTGGGCAGCGGCGGGGCTCGTCGTGCGGCGTGCTTGCCTGCGGCAGGCGGCGGGGAGCGAGAGGGCTGAGGCAGAGCTGTCGCTTCGCAGGTTTGATCCAAAGAAAGGATTCTGGTGTCAGCTTCTGGATGGAGGGAAAACGAAATGCTTGGGAAAAAGCAAAGGGAGGAAGTACCCCGAGATGGATTCGGATGTGAGTATGCGGAAAGCCTCCTGGGACGGTCCCGAGCCGGGCTGGGGGGGGCTGTGCCAGGGCAGTGGGCTTGGGGCTGGTCCCCCTGACTCTCCTCTCTGTTCTCCCGTTGCAGTCGCGCGCCTTCCTGCGGGACTATTACAGGGACCATAACATCGAGCTCTCCAAGCTCCTGTACAAAATGGGGCAGACGCTGCCCACCTGGCTGCGGGAGGAGCTGCAGAGCACCAGGTAGCTGCTGCCCGCTGCCTGCCCAGCAATACCCGAGCGGGGCCGACCCCTGCACCCGGCGGGACCTTCCTCAGCAATACCTGCCCGCCGCCTTGGAGGGGACCCCCAGGAGCGGACGGCAGCGCCGGAGGCTGCCCCAGTGGCAGCCTGGCTGCGGTCCCTGCGCTGCAACATCTCTGCCTACCCTACACCCATTTCTCTTTTTGTTTTATTTTTCCTTTTTAATTCCTGGGCCTGTCGGTGAGGTCCCTTCCTGCCCCACTCCAACATGGAGAAGTGGCACAAATTCCCCTTCTTTGCCCAAAACGGGCCCTGAGTCCCTTGGGCCTGAGGGCAGCGGCAGAGCCATCCCTCGCCTCCTGCTCCGAGGGTGGAGGAGCCACTCTGGGCACGCTGGAGGTGACTTTGCTGAGCTGGAGCAGAGCAACGGAGCTGGTGGAGACCCAAAGCACAGAGGGACCCCGACCCACTCCTGCCATCAGCCCCGCGGCAGCAAGCAGGAGTGTTTGCCAGATTCCCCCCCGACACCTACTTGGAAAAGCTGCAAACAAGGTGGCATTTTCTTTCAAAGACTTGGGCACGATTTCTTTTGTCATCTCTGTTTGTTTTCAAGCTCCTCAACCCCTTCCTCCCCCTCTGTGGGCAGCGTGGTGGGACTGCGGCGAAGCAGGAGCAGGGGCCGGCATGCTGGCCCCGGCGTGCTCCCCGGCACGCTGCCGTCCCCCCCAAACCCTCCCTTGCGATCTTGTACACGCGTGGTGTTTCCTGTGGTAAAGCCGAGCGGCGCCCGGTGTCCCCCGGCACGGAGGAGAGCCGGGACCAGGTGGATGTTGGGATAACAGCAATCGGAAGGATGCTGAGAACTTTTAAACCTCTTGAATATTAAAAGCGAAAGTATTTTAATAATGTTGGGGTGGGGGGGGTGGGGAGGGCTGGGGTTCATTTGGTTCCCATTTTTCAGGGGGGTTGTTTCTCTTCGGTGCCAGAATTTGTACCTAAACCCCGAGGGTTTTACATGGTCTCTTTGGTTGTTACATGTGACGTGGACGAAGGTCAGTGGGGAAATGGGGGACGGTTTCCCAGCCGCAGACGTGTCTTCATACCAGTGGTGCCGCACAGAGCCGCAGCCCTGGCTCTGCCTCTCCCGCGCCCCATCCTGCCCCCTGGGTTTTGCTGCCAGGGTTGGCAAACGAGACTGAGCTATCACGGGTTTGCCGGGATAAGGGCCCAAATTTCCCCTCGGGTGGAGCTGGTCCACAGGATGCGGGGTGCAGCGGTTGCCGGCAGCGATGGATGCGGTACCCGGGATGCCCCCCTTGCCTCCAGAGCGGGGCCAGGGCAGCGGGGGGGATGTGGCATTTCACCCTGGGTGACGGGGGGGGTCCTGCTGGCAGCCGGGGTTCCCACCCGGTTGTTTTTGCAGGACCCCCTGTAGCCGTGCGTGGGGCCGTGGGGGGCTGCACCTTCCCTCTGCTCCTCCGTGGGGTTGTGTTGGGAGGGGCTCCCGGGTTCTGGTGCGAGGTCCTGGTGAACCAACTGCTAATAAATGGGGGGGCTCTGGTTTTACTTGCTGGTTGTTGCCTGTTTCTCTCCTTGCTGGCAGGATCCAGCCCTCCCCCCGGGGGGGTCCCATCTGCCTCCGGGGACTTTTGGGCCCATCTTTTGTGGGGATTTGGGGAGGAAGGGGGTGTGGGTGGGAGCAGCCCTCCATGCACGAGGTGGCAGCAGCCGTCTAGTCCCAGCTCCGGCCACGCTGCGCAGCCGCCCGCGGCCTCCTCTTCCCAGCCAGCCGGGACGGCATCCAGCACCGGCCGTGCTAGCACTGGGGCAGGGATTTGGGGGGTGCTGGAGGGATCCCCGCTTGCCTTCTCCCCCCCACCTTCTCTCTGCTCAGCCAGTCCCTGCCTGCCGGAGCCTGCTCGCCCGTCTGCTGCCTCCCCACCGCCTTCTGCAGCCTGGCCCCTGCAAAGCGCTGGAGGAAACGAAGACAGAGCCTAATTAATCCCAGCCGGGTTTGTTTGAACCTGTCGGAGTGACAAACGATGTGCTGCCGGACGGAGGAGAGGGGGCTGCGAGGGGAGAGCCGTGGGCTGCCTGCCTGCCTGCACCCCTGCAGCTGCCTGCCTAGACAAGGAGACTTTTTAATTTTTAGCCCTGCTGGAGCAAAGCCAGGCTGTGCACCCTGTGCCGTTACCCTGCGGTTCGCTTCCCAATGTCCCCAAACCTGGAAGGGAGCAGGGGGGCTGTACCCGGGGCTGGCCCCCAGTCCCCATCGTCCCCATCTGTGCAACCCCCCCAGCTGAGCCGGGCTGCCCCAGGTGGGAGCAGCTGCTGCCCTGTTTGGCCCTGAGTTAATTGCTTGTTAATTAACGGGGCCAGGAGCACAGCTCAGCCATATGCAATGGCCCTGGGGTGCCTGGGAGGATGAGGAGGGCTCTGCCCCTCCCTCGGCCACGGGACACCCGTGGGGGAGGAAGGCTCCGTCCCCCCTCACCCATGGCCCGCCTTGGCACTGGTGATGTTTTCTAGCTTCTGCCAAAAATGTGCAAACTCGGCGAAATCCATGCCGGGCTGGGCAGGGGCCAAGGGCCGGGCAGCTGTGGCTGGCAGGGACCCCGGGGGGGAACAGGAGCCCTGGCCACCCTCCCCACTCAGGGCTCAAACCCGGCTGTGCCCCCGGGCTGCCCCCCCTCCCCAGCCAGGGGCTGCCCAGGGCCATCCCTGCTGTGGCCTCACCCCACAAATGCTCGCTGGAGACCCCAGGGGAGCCCCTGCCCGGCTCTGAGCCCCCGGGGGGCTGGGGGCTGCATGGGACAGCGGGTTGGGAGGCAGCAGCCTCCTGGGGGTCCCGGGGGTCTCAGAGCTGAGCCCTCCGCAGCCCCAGCCCGCAGGCAGGAGCAGAGAGCGGGGCCGTGGTGGTGGCTGCGGCGAGGGCTGGCTGCGACGAGCGGGGTCCAGCCCCGGCGGCTGCTCTCTGCACTGGGGTTCATCCCGCAGCCACACCTTGACACGTCCCCTATCCACGTCCTGACACATCCCGTGTCCGTGCCCCAACACGTCCCACATCCTCCCTGGCTGCCTGGGGATGGGCCAGTGAATCCCCGCTGCAGGAGGAACTGGGAGCCCAGCAGTGCCCGGGCTGTGGTTTGCACGGGGCCAGGCAATGCTGTCGTGCCGCAGGGAGGGATGCCGGCAGGGAGGGATGCCTGGCTTGTCTGGCCAGGTATGGGGCTGGGTGAATGCCTGTGGTCCCCCTCCCTGGCCCAGCACAGCTGCACAGCACCGGGGTCGCATCCTCCCCCCGGGTGCCTCCCAGAGCAGTGGGGTGGCTGTGGTCCTGCTCCCCCACGCAGCCGGTGTGTGACACCCCGTCACCCCACAGCCACGCAGAGCCACCCGGCGTTGGCACGGAGCCCCTGACCTCCCCAGGGGCCGAGAGGTCCGGCTCCTGCTGCGGTCCGAGCTGCCAGTGTTGCCTGCTGCATGGGTCTCACCAGGACAGGGATTTTGGCCAGAGGGCTGGGGGTGCAGCGCTGTGCTCCCAGGGCTCCATCAGGCGGGTTGGGTGGGGGGGACCTGCAGGAAGAGGGAAAAGTGAGAGATTCCCAGGTTGCTGCCAGGATCACTTGAGGGGTTTATAATCCTGGAAGGGCAGGTGATTTGCAGACCCCCACTTCCCCATCAGCTCCTTCTGCTACTGGAGAGCACAGCTCAGCCACCTATGGCTCAGCCCTGGGCAGGGGGGGGCATAAACAGCCCACTCCCAAAAGAGGGGGTGAAGTTCCCAGTTTCGTAGCCTCGCTTGATTTAAAACCCCAGTTGCTTGCCCAGCCCTGGGAAGAAGGGGATGGAGAGGGGGTTCACAGCGTCTCCAGCTGGGGAAGGAGGTGGCAGAGCTGGCAGTCGGGGTGCACGTATGCCCTGGCCGGCTCCTGCTGCCCCGGCTCCATGCGGGTGCAAACCCCCACGTTGTGCCTTCCATCGGCTGGTGAGCAGGGTGGGTGGGGGGACAAGGAACGAGACCTCTTGGGTGACTTGAAAGCCATCTCCTGTGTTGGCTTCCCAAAGGGGGCGGAGGTGGGGGTGCCCGGCAGTTTGCAGGTGGGATGGGTTCCTCCTCCAAGCGCCCCATGCTGTCTCCAGCCTTTACAGCCTGCTGAAGCTTGCCATTTAAATCAAGCTTTATAGGGAGACTTAGTAGAAATCAGAATTATTTCAATCAAAAAATGTCTATACCATGGTTTTATGTTGGAGAAATCTTGCTGTGACCCTCGCCACCAAGCTAACAGCCTCCTTTTTCTGCTCCTCCAGAGGTATGCGAAAGGGGCTGAGTCCGGCAAGCACAAACCTGCCCAAGACCTCAGCTCTGAAAACCTAGCGAGGGAGTCGGGAAGGGCCATGGAAACTGCGCTCTCCTGTGAGAGACAAGGGTGGGTTTGCACCCTGTAAATAACAGAGAGCACCGCCGTCGGAGGAGCCCCTTGCTCCCCCGAGAAAGGCATCCCCAGACCAGGTGGCTGGAGGTTACAACCAGGCGATGCAAATATTTCACACCACAGCAGCGGCGATGGCTTTGCCTTCCTCCACAGCCCTTTCCTCCAGGCTGGGGACCCCCTCCCGGGGGATATTGCCACGGAGGTGGGGTGTGGGTGTGACACACCGGGACCCCCGTGGGCGGGGAGGTGGCAGAGGTGCTGCCGGTGGGGCTCTGGCTGCTGTCAGGCTCCTGCTGGGATGATGGGACCCTCCTGGAAGGTCAGATTTGGGGCAGCCGAAAGCCTCCTGATGCAGTGTCGCCCAGCAGTGCTGTGTGCTGGGAAGGGGGCAGCAGCCATGCCAGCCCTGCCGAGGGCCGTGTCCCTTCGTGTGACCCCTGCGGCTGCCGGGATGGGACCTTGGCTCTCCAGCCCTGGCACCTACTGCATCCTTGTCGTGGGGCCCGGGACCGGAGCGGGGTGATGCCCAGGCGGGGGGGGCAACAGTGCAAGTCACCAAGTCCTTGAATAAGAGCCGTGCAAAATATTTCTTCTAATGCCTCTTGTGATTTTGAAGTGACGTATTTACACTTTGCGATAAAATAATGGTAAATTGTGGTGGCCGAGAAAGGTCAACGTATTTTTATCATACGCTCGTCTCCCTCTGGATTACAGAGAAGATGTACGTTTTCCTGTAAATATTCACAGTTCTTGTTTTGACGATACAAATGTATAGAACATCTTCTATACATTAGAAGACATTTATATATAAGATATTTGCAATGCATAAGACTGTAAATACGGATCGCCCATTTAAATGTCACAGCCTAAATCAGAGAATGCTGGAGATGTAAAACAGACTTGAAATGTCAAAGGACAGATGACAAAAAGATGTTTCTTCCATCCGGGAAAATTGTCTTATAACCAATTTCCATTAATCCCCACTTTCCGGCGGCTGTAGTTAATCCAGTTCCGAGCGCGGTGTTTGTGCTAAAGAGGAGACGTGGCGATGGGCAGCTCGGGGCTGTAACCCCGCGGGGCTCCGCTGGGAGCCGGACCCCTCCAGCCCCACAAAGCTCCTGGGCTGATTCCCGCCCCCAGCATCCCCCTCACCCCAGCCCCAGACACCCCCCTCCCCACCTGCCAGCCCCCCCCCCCGCCATCCTGCATCCCGCCGCCCTCCCGCCAGGCGCCTTTGTCCCTTCCCTCGCCACTTATTATTAAAACCAGGTGTCGGAGCGGCTCCGAGCCCGGGGGGATCTGGGGCCGCTTCCCAGGGGTCTTGGGGCAGGGAAGCGGGGGGTTGTCCCCCTGCAGAGGGGCTGTAGGGGCACGGGGGGAGGAACCGGGGGGCAGCCCCAGCTCCCCAAGGAGCAGGACTCCCTGGGGACCCGGTGCTCCGTGGCTTTCTCGCAGCCAGAGCCAGCAGGATTAGCACGAAAGGGGTGTCCCAATGTCTTCTGGCTCCTCATGCAAGTGCTGTCGGCTGGCAAAGGTAGAACCAGGCGGGTTTCGCACCAGCGGACAAAGATAGGGGCTGGCGAGATGGTTCTGGTTGAATAATGCAGGGGACAGCTGGGAGGCAGGCGAGTGAGGCCGGGGGGGGGAGGCTCAGGGCAGTTTTAGGATGAGGAAGGGATGCAAGGTGATGCTGAGCCCTGGAGAAAAGCCAAGGCAGACATGAAACGAGGCTCCTAGCGCTGAGGGTGTGCAAAGGACGACGAGGTGCGGAGGGCTCTAGCTGTCCCGGCAGCTTTTCGTTCAGCAAACCCAGCTTCTAGGCACGTAAATGCAAATATAACTTCTCTGGGCTCAGGGAGCGACACAAATCACACTGGTACCAGTGCATTCCCACCACCGAGGGGCTGGCTCTGCCGTGGAGGTGTAACTCAACCCACATAATATATAAGTTTCAACCATTTTAGTACTTTTCCTCCCCTTAAGCCCTGCGGGGACTCAGCGCTGTTTGTTTCCTGGTGCAAAGTTGCTTTCGGGATGCTGCTCACCCTGGGCTGCTCACCTCTCCCCTGCCCGCTGGCCCCAGGCAGGGATGCAGCATTCCCTGAAGACCTTGGAGCTTCCCAGAGCATCCCTGGCAAGTCCCTGTCCTTGTTCCTCCCCGGGACGTCTGCGGCTCCTTTGCAGGGCACGTGGGGAGCGAGAGAGGAGAAACTCAGGAGCCAGGGCTGCCAGAGGGGCTTTCCAGCTCTAAGTACGGAGGGGGGAATGTGAAAGGGTTTCCTGCTGTCGCACATCTGGGTTGAGTTTCACCGCTGGTCCCTCCCCGTGCACCACGGGGCCGCTGCTGCCGGGGCCGCTGGGGCTTGGAGAGCTGCAGTGTGGGTCCAGGCTCTGGGGTGGTGGGGAAGGGTGCTCTGGGGTGGTGGGGAAGGGTGCTTGGGGACATCTTCCCCCCTTGCATGGGGGGCTCATCGCAGTGGAGAGCCCACCTCAGCTCCTGTCTTCCCAGCCCTTCCTCCACAGCCAGGCACGAGCAGCCTGGCCCCGCCAACCACCCGGGCACGCTGGGCTCACCGCAGCCACCCCTCAGGGACATTCCAGCTCCTTGTCCTTCCCTGTCACCTCCATCCACCCATCCTCACCTGCATTTGCTGGGATACTTTCTCCCCACCCTCCATTGCCTCCATCCTCCCCTGCCCCGTGTCCCACAGGGCCGGTGGCCGCATGGGCAGCGTGCAGCCATCCTGCAGTGCCACGGCCAGACCCCGCAGCAGAGAGGGAACGGGCTGGTCCTGTCCCCGTGCAATGCCACTGTCACATAGCATACATGCCCCCCTGCAGCACACCGTCCCCATGGCCACCAGGAAGATGCTCTGGCTGCCCACCCTGCCCATCGGGGCTCACGGTGGGACCAGTGAGTCGAGCACGAGGACGATGCTGCTGGCAGCCATGAGAGCCGAGCTGGCTCCCTGCCCCGCTCCAGATGTTGTGCCAGGGAGAGGCCCGGGAATCCAGCTCACAGCTGCTCGCAGCTCCCAAAAACCTCCAGTTCCCCCCTCAGCCCTAGCAAAAAGGAGGGTGAGAGTGGGGCCACCCCTGCCTGCAGCCCGCTCGCTGGCCGGCACAGCCCCGGCACCTCCTGCTCCACCGCAGTGCTGCTCCCAGCCTGGCAGGGGTGGGGGGGGACAGCAGCTGCCCCCTTATTTTGGCAGCGCTGGGTGAGCAGTTGTTGGGCTCCTCCTTGACATGAATTCACAGCCTCCGGCGCTGCCTGGCATGCCAGAGCGTGCGGTGCCACCACTGCAGACCTGCCGGGGGGCGGGGGGTCCCAGCTGTGCACCCCCCCATGCAGGTGACCAGGCTGTCCTCAGGGACCTCCCTGGTGCTGGCATGGGGTCCCATCAGACAGGGTGGGCTGAGAGGGAGCCCTGTGGCATGAAGGTGGGCGCAGCCCATGAGTGCATGGAATCCTTTGGGGGGGGGGTTGCAGTGGGGAGGGGGCAAGGAGTGGTGTGGAGAGCCGGACCCCCACTCCGGGCTGCTGCCAGGGTCTCTTCCCTGGGCCACACACAGCCACAGGGATATTTATACAGGGTGGGAGCAAAGCATCCAGCCCCACGCAGCCATGTGCCTCCCTGTGCACCCCCCCCCCCAAAAGCCATACGGACCCAACACGAATCAAACATCTCGGAATGAGCCAGAATAAATATTTTACGGTAAATTACCAAGGCTAATAATTATAAAAATCTGTACTTATGACCCAGAGCCAGGGGAAGATTTCCAAGCAGCTGGTGACCACATGGGTGACGGGTCCCCTCCTGCTCCCCGGCCGGGCTGTGGGACCCTCCCCGCTCGTGGGGAGCAGCTGGGGGGCAGGGCCTGGGGGGGGCCTGGGGGTGGGCGTCCTCCCCGGCTCCGCTTCTGGGGTTGCTGGGGGGTCTGTGGAGCCCCATGGAAGGGGTAGAGACAGGATTTCCCGCAGTGGTGATTGCTGCTGGGGGCTCAGGGAGGGGGCAGCACGGGGTGAGGCTCGGCTTCCCACCCACACAGCCCCGCTCCGGGAGCCCTTGGGGTTATCTTATTGCCGGGGAAGACAGCATTGCAATGGGGGGGGAGGCTGGCGGAGGGCAAAGGAGAGAGGAGGAGGAGGGCTGGCCCTGGATGGCTATGGGGTGGGTTCGTTTGACTGCTCAGAGCTGACTTTTGGGATCCAGCCACCTCTCCTTGGCCAGCAGGAGCCAGATCTGCCCTCACCCCCCAGCTCTGCCCATCCCCAAGGCTGACGGGATGGGACCGTCCCGGGGGGACATCTTCGCCCTGGCCACGTGCTCGGGGCTGGACGAGGCGCGTGCCGGGTGAGCATCCCCGTCTCCGCCTCAGATGGGGGCTGTGGCTCAGGGAGGGGACCCGGCGGAGGGTGTGGGAAGCTCCCGCCATTCCTTTTCCTCCCAGCTCCTCCTCCAAGCATTAATTTGGGTGACAGCAGCGACAGCATGGGCACACACCCCCTGGCATCTTTCAGCCCCTTCCCTCTCCTTGCTGGCCCTTGTGTGACTGTCCCCACCACGGCTCTCCGCAGCCCCTCGCTGTCACCCGGGCTGCTGCCTTATCCTCATCTCCCTCCGGAGCAGCTGGAAGGAAGGGGGGATTTGAGCAGCCTGACCCCACTCAGTGTTTCCCCCTTCCCCCAGCTTTTTTCCCTTTTTTCCTCCTTGCCCTGATTCAGAGAAAAAAAAAAATCGGCTGGATTTCAGGTCAGCGCCCGGCTCTCCCTCGCTCGGCTCCTCCGGGCTGATGACTCAGAGCATCGACGGCGGCATCCGCAGCTCCAGCCCCGCTTGGCTCCGCTTCAGCAACCTCGGTGTTGGCCTTGAGCGAGCTTAGGCAGGGCGGTGGGCTCCCTCCACACCCACCAGGGCTTGGTTTAGGCAGAAAGTGGGGTTGGGATGGGGAGGGAGAAGCAGGAAGGGAGCGAAGTGCGGGGGG
>JADKXX010005029.1:0-16434 GCA_017310255.1 Butorides virescens | reverse complement strand
GGGGGGGAGCTGACCTGGGCTCAGCCCTTCCTCCGTGTTGCTGAGACGTGCGCAGGCGGTGGCAGCCCTTGGCTGAGCGTGGACCTTGGCTTCCAGCGATCAACAGGAAACGGGAGATGGATTTCTCGGCAAACTGGGCTTTCCATAAACAGTCTGAGGGGCCGACCCACGACGGCGGGAGCAGCGCAGAGCCAGGGCCGGGCTTTACAGCTGTTTATCACATTTTTCTGCTCTCGTTTCCTCCCCGGCTCGCCGGCTCGGCGTTCCTCTTCTCCCGCGTGCAAACCGGGAATGAGCCAAGCGCCGTCAGACGGGCTGCGGCCATTCCCAACCTGGTGCACCCAGGGTGCTCCTGACAGAGCAGGATCAGGGCGGGCAGCATCCTGTGGGTCCTGTGCCCTGCTCAGCCTGGATACGAGGTGCCAGGGTCCCCCCCCGACCCTTTCCAAACCTTAAACCCAGCTCCTGCCAGGCTCCCTTTGCTTTGGAGCGCTTAACTCGGCTCCGTGGCGTCGAGGCTCTCTGCCCGGGCCAGCCGTTAGCTAACCAGACCTCACCGGCACACAAGCCTCCAATTTCTCGGCAATCAGGACTTAAGAAAATACAAGCTGACCCCGAGAGGTGAGAGGGGACCAGGGGGGTGACGCCGGGCTCTCCGCCTGCTTCTCATTAGCAGCAGCTTGTTCAGTGCTGCCCTCGCTCCCCCATCCTGCCCTGGCGAGCTCGGAGGCTCCGGTATTTCCCAGTGATGGTTTGCCCGTCTCAAACAACCATGAGATGAGAGATTTAGTTGCAGAGCATCCCTCCATCCGTCTGCCTGTCCCTCCCTGGCGGGCCAGAGCTGCTCCATAGCCGTGCACCCTCTGCCACCCATACCGGCGTCCCCGGGCACTGATCCTGACCCGAGAGGCAGCGTCGGGGGCTGCCCCCGTCCCCGTCCCTGTGCATGCCCTGTCCCATGGGACAGCGGGGACTGTGTTTTCGGGTGGTGGAAGTCAGTGTGGGGCGATGGGGTCAGCCAGCGGCGCGGGCCCCGTTTGCCGAGCCAAACAAAGGGGCTTTCTTTTGGCAGGGGCTCGGGGGGAGCGCAGCCTGTCTGGAAACGAAGCCGCCTGCGTCAGAGGCAGACAGCGGCAGGGCTGGGGGTTCTTCCAGAGGGCAGGAAAAGCAGCGGCGGCGGCGGTGGGGCTGCGCTGGGGCCCCGGGGAGCTGCCGCCGGGAGCTTCGCAGGGGCGAGACCTGGGGACCCTCACACCCCAGCCCCAGGTTGCCCGCACCCCGTGGCAGGAGAGCAGTGGGTGCCTGGGGCCGATGCACGGCCACCTTCCTCATCCCACGATGCCACCACAATGCCAGTGGTGCTACCAGTCCACCCCACAAGCCAAGCAACCCCCAACTTGGCAAAACGTGCATTTTTTCAGCTCTGAAAGGCACAGAAACGCCCCATGGAAAGGCGAGAGCGGGCGCACGGGCAGATGTTCAAGCAAAGGGTGAGAGACCTGGCACAACACCAATTTCGGCAGGTCGGTGTCGATGGCAAGTGCCAGCTGCCGGCTCCTCCCCACCATGCCGGGTACAGCCAAAACCTGCCCACAAAAGCGATGCTGTGCGACCCACCAGAACACCAGCGGCTCTGTGGAGCCGAACAGGCGTTGCTGGCGCGGCTGTCCGTGCGTGTTTTGGCACCGAAAGGCACATCCTATTTCCACGTGATGGATGTGCAAGGAAATGTGTTTGCCTGCAGAGAGGGGCCGCGGCTGGCGGGGTGGGGTGGGGAGCAGGGGCTGGCAGGGGAAGGTGGGATGCTCGGGGATGGGGCTGGAGAAGGAGAAACGCTGCCTGGAAACGGGCTCAGCTGGACCAGGGCTGCGTTTGGGAGCGAAGCTGGTGTGTGGGTGTGCTGGTGCGTGAGGACGTCGGGCTGGGGACTGTGCTGAAACAGAAGGGTTTGATTTTTTTTCATTTGAAATGGCTTCTCTGATCTCTTGGAATATAAAACGAAACGTTACCAAAGGGGAGGAAAAAAAGAAAGGGGAAAAAAAATCAGCACTAACCGTTCCTTCCCACCCTGAAAAATCCCCGTTGCAGTCACATTTTTTACTTGCTTGTTTGTTTTTTAGCCTGGGAGCGAAGCTGTGCCTCAGAGGCTCACATGTCCCCCCACCGTGGCTCTGCCAGCCCCAGGCTGCCAGGCAGGGATGACTTTTGGGGAGCCGCACTGCGGGGATGCTCCTGGCCGGGGATGCACCAGCACGTGGGATGAGGGCAGTGGCATTGCCCGGTGTTTGGAGGAAGGAAGAAACCTCATGGGCGTAGCTCGGTGCCCAAATGTTGCCGGAGGGCCTGATCCTGCAGCGAGGGATACTCATGCCCAGGGCCCCTGCATCCTGGACCTCAGCAGGAGCAAGGGGAGGGTTAGCACGGGGGCAGGGGGGATGCCCCAAGGGTGATTCGTGCCATCGCACCCGCCCTGGCATGCCAACATGGCTGCGTGGTAGGAAGCTCCTACGGGATTTGCTTTTGCAGCTGTAAATCAGAAGAGCAGCGTGTCCACGGGCCAGCTCGCCCTGGGAAGGATGCTTCCAGCCGCGCGGGGCTCTCGGGGCTCCTTCCCGGCCTCTCCGCAGGTACGGGCGCAGGCGGGGGCTGCGGGTGCCGGAGGTGCTAAGCCACGTGTGGGTCCCTGGCACAGCCCCTGCCTGCCCCTGGGCAGCAGCCAAGACGGATGGATCCATAACCCTATTCCCATGGAATTTACCCCCCCCCCGGATTCCCATTTTTTATTCTCTCTGGCAGTATTTGGTTTCATTTGTCCCCGGTGAGGTGTCGGAGCCTGCGGGGCGGCATGGCTGGAGCTGTCCCAGCTATAGCCACTGCTATCCCACACCGGTCACCGTGTCCCCCATGCAGCCCTCCCTGTCCCCTCTCAGGGCGCAAGGGGCACCCAGGGGTGCAGATGCCAGCACCCCCCCACCCCGGGGGGGCACTGGGCCAGCCTGCTCCAGGCATTGCCCTGTCTCCACAACTTCCCAGCTCCTGCCAGCCCCGGGAGCACCCCGAGCCCCAGGCCCCGCTGATTGCAGACGTTTAACATTCCTCCCAATGCCAAAGGGGGATTTTATCAGCGGGGTTTTTTTCCTGCAGACTATTTTCTTTTCATGAAAACATTAAATGGCCTGGGAGATAAGGAGCAAATTTATAGCAGTTCACACCGAAGCAGCCAAGACACTGGCAAGGAAAAAATGCCTTCGCTCCCGCTACCCGCCTTCCCTCACATGTTCCCCGCCCCGGCCGCTTCCTCTCATTCTCTCCAAATTCTCCTGACTCCCACGACAAGCTTGTCCGCCCCGTCCCGGCTCTTCCTGCCCTCGGCAGAGCTCGCCACGAGGTCGCCCACCGAGCCGGGGACCGTGGCATGAGGAGGTGCCGGCACAGCCCTGCTCACCATCACCCCGGGGATGCTCATCAGGACTGCCCGCATCCCAGGGGGATGCAGCCCCCCCTGTCTAGGGGATATACAGCCTGGATCCATCCTCATGCCAGAGCTTCTGGATCCAGGCTGTGCAAAGCCTGCCTTGCCTTAAAAACGAGCCAGTCTAAAACCGGGTTAATGTTAACTGTGGGTCTGGGTGAGACCTGCAAGCCTTCCCCTTCCCTCCCCCAATAAAGCATCCCTTGTTCCATCCCTGCTGCTGGGAGCCGCTCAGCAAACCAGTCCCGGGGCTCACAGAGCTGTAATGTTTAACTTACCAAAATCTGCAATAAATTTTCCTAGCGGCCCCCAATCAGCTGGCCCCCATCCGCCGGCGCTGCAGGTTTATGAGCTCTGAAGAGCTATAAAGGCCTTTTACTGGCTGCGTTTTTTATTTCAAATTAGAGTGTGACTGGATAAACACCGGACAAAGTACTGATTTACCGGGCACCCTGTGTAGCACGGGGCTGGGGGCTCGGGGACAGGCTGAGCTGCTGCCCCGTGGGATGGACAACGCGTCCCTTCACCCTGGCCAAGCTGGGCTGATGCCTCCTCCACCCTGGCCAGCTGAAAGCACCGGGGCTGCGGAAGGGGAACCCACTTCAGGAGCCCCTGTGGATGCTAGGCAGGGGGTGGGCTCCACCGAAGGGCCCCAGGGCTGAAGGGTCCACCCAATCTGGGGAAAACAGAACACATCAGCAGTCCCCTCCGTCTCAAACCCCACTTGGAGGTTTGCCAGCAGCTGATGTCCTCTGATGGCCAGAAGGTTGAAGCCAACATCCCTTCTGTGGGAATAAGGGAGGGATGTTATGCCAGGGAGCCCCGATGTCCCCACCCCACACTGAGGTGGCCGGTGGGATCTGCAGGGAGCAGTGCCGGCCACCCTCCATGCTAGGGACCTGGAGGTGCCCCCTTCCCTGCTTGCAAAAGTGGTGTCACCCTATTTTACAGGCACCATCGTCTGTCCCCAGGCACCACGGAGGGAGATGGAGGGGGGGGAAATGGGTGAACAGCACGAGGATTTCCAACGTGGATGTTTTCCAGCCCCCTCCCGACAGCACCTTGCCTGCTCGCAGCTCCCGGGGATGCTCTCGTGTCCTCGGGGGGCGCACAGGGAGGGAACATGGGGACATGCCACCGGCCCTCCTCAGCCCCTCTCTACCACCGTTAGTCACAGCTCCATGGGTCCGTGAGGCTCTGCTATGTCCCCGGGATGGGAGGGCTGTTTGGGGTCTCAAGTGTGGGGCCAGTTCCCCTCCCGTCACAGCAGGGACACACAGCGTGTCCCAAAACCAGGGACACCCCTTCCCTGGCTTTGAGTTTTGGGGGGGTTGGCTGCTCTTCTGGAGGGCCAAAATCATGCAGGGGGATGATTCTGGCAAAGCCAAATAGTCTTCCAGGCTGTAATTAAGGGTTCCCCCTCCACAGGGAGGGGTGCTGGGGCAGAGGGGCTGCTTGCTGCCGGCTCCAGCCCCCCGGGACAGACGCTGTGCCCCGGAGCTGAGCGCAGGGCCGCGCTCCCAGCCGCTGCAAGCGCTTGAAGCATATAGGTGGTTAATGCCTTCAGCATGTATGAAATATCCCATATGCTGGGAAACAAAAGGGGCTCTGTGCTATTAAAGTTTCATTTCCCCACTCCCCTCCTCCCGCCCCTCTCCCCCCTGTTCACCCTGCCCAGCGCAGCGTGGCTGGAGGAGAGCAGGCGAGGAGACCCGGGTGCTGCCGGCGCCCAGCTCCCAGCCGGGACCTCGGGGTCCAGGCACGGCAGGGGAAACGTGGGCTTGACCCCCCCAGGCTCAGCTGGAGCACATGAAGAGCAGAGAGCTTTGCTTCCCCACGGCAGAAAAGGGAAGGGGAAAGAGGTGAGCGTGGCGAGTACGAGCAACCCTGGGCTTACCGGAGTTGCCCTGGGCACCGTGGCCATCCCAGCGGGATGCTGGTCAGGGATGGCTCTCGGTGCCCACAGGCACGAACATCGGCAAACTCCAGGATGGAGGGGCCTCCCGGCAGAGCGGAGGGTGGAGGTGGGCTTCCCTGAGACCCCTGGCATGTTTTCCCCATGACAGGGGCTCTCTTGGCTCCTCGGGTCCTGCCTGGGATGGGGTGCCTCCCTGCCAGCATCCAGCCTGCCCTCGGCTGGGGTGGGCTGGGGGTTCGGAGGGGGGAGCAGCCCTTTTCCCCAGGACCTGGGGAGAGGATGAGCTGCCATGGGGCTGCGCTGGAGGGGAGAGATGAGGTGGGGGGAGAAGCGGGAGGGCAGCGGTGGGGAGGGGGCTTGGTGGCAGCAGAGCCAGCCCAGGGAGGCAGCCCTGTGCCCTGGGGGGACCTGGGCATCCCATCGGTGTCCCCTCGCAGGGACAGCCCTTCCTCACGGCTGGACCCCTGGGTGTCCGTGGGGTTTGGGTCCAGCAGCTCCCAGGGCTGCTGGTGCTGGTCCCCTGGGTTCCCGAAGGGGTTAAGAGAAGAGAGGAAAAGCGGAGAAAGAAAACAGAGGGCTGGGAGAGAGTGGCTCGGTCAGGGGCTGTTTGCACTGGCTCGGTTGTGTCCTCGGCGTGTTTATTCCTACTGCACAAGCACTTTTGCCAGAACGAGAGCCAGGCTGCTGAGCACGCTGTGCACACACACACACACACACGCTGCCTCTGCTGCTCACGCATGAACAGCCCCATCCTAAAATGCTTCCCAGTCGCACCCTTCCTCTTCCACCTCCTGCCCGTTTCCCCCTGTGCTACGAATGGCACCAGGACCCCTGAGTAGCGATGGCTGGTGGCCATGCCCCGGCCCCCGGTGGCTGCTGGAGCCCCGCCGAGCGGCAGGGCTGCTCTCCTGCCTTGCCTGCCCCCACCCTGCCTGTCCCGGCCGGGCTTGCAGCCTTGGGCGAGCCGGATGGGAGCAAACCTCATGTCCCAAGGCCACCAGTCCACTGTGCCACTGGGGCCAAGGCCTGGGAATGGGCATGTGCTGGGGTTTGGCTGCTTTCCTGGGCTGGAAAGAAAACACCCCCCTCCCCAGGATGCTCTTTGTTTCCCATGAACCGTCCCTGACCGCTGCTTGTGGGGCTCGGAGGGGCCAGATCCTGTGCTCGGGTGCACTCAGTCTCTGTCTTCTCACTGCACTGCTAAAATGTCCTTGATCCTGGTCCTGGCGGTCCCCAGGCTGTCTGCACCCCTCTCAGGTCCCATCCTGCCTCTTTGGGATCAGAGCTGGGGACCAAGGGACTGGCCAGAGCTGCGGAGCTGGCAGGGATCTGCTCCCCCTCTCTTAGCAGCACAGTCCTGCTCCCTGTCCGCCCCCTCCAGGCTTCAGGGGTGCCTGGGGGCGGGGGGGGGTCACAGCAGGGAGGATGGGGCTGCCAGGGCTCAGCAAAGCTTGGCTGAGCCACTGCCTCTGCCATTGACCTTGCATCTACACGTGGGCAGGTTGCATGGTGTGATCCCAGCGGCCCCGGGTCATGGCCCTCCATCTGTCTGCTTGGGGGGGTCTGGGGGGGCCGCGACAGTGGCAAACACAGCTGGGAAATCAGGCAGTGGCTCACACAGCGCTCGCCCCCAGGATGGCCCAGGGAGCTCGGCAGCCCCTGGACCCCGGGGGGCTGAGATGCTCCGGCTGTCGGTCGTCCCAGCGCGGGCAGCCCCGAATGCGCAGAGATTGCTTAGACTGGCTTGGCAAGCCCCTGCGGGATTTTATGCTTAGCTAATGTGTCCTGGTTTACGTCTTTTGAGGCTGAGCTCCCTGGGGCCCACACAGCTGTGGGATGAGCCCTATCCCCACTGTGGGATGAGCCCCATCCCCGCTGCAGGATGAGCCCCATCCCCACTGCGGGATGAGCCCCATCACGGCTGCAGGAGGCTGCCCTGCCCTCCCCACCTGGGCAGGTTTTTGGCACAACCGACAGCAGGTGCCCCAACAGCCAGGGGCGACCCCATCCCCACTGTGGTCGCCTCCAGGAGTGGGATTTTCTTTAATTAGCGAGCATTCATCATCACCCCCCCAGCAAATGTTCGTCGGTATCGCTTGGGAAAGGCGTGAAGGCGCAGTCGTGCCAGCCCTCCCTCCGGCATCTGCTGCTGGAGCTCTGCAGGGAAATTTGGGCATGGGACCTGCTGTACCGGCGAGCCCGTGGCTGCACGGCTGGGGCCGTTCCTGCGCAATGGATATCGAAGGCGAGCTGCCCAGGGCAGGGGTGTGTGGAGCAGTGGGGCTGGGAGCTGCCTCACCCCACTGTGGCTTGGGTCTGCTTTGCAGCCGTGCGGTGCCAGGGTGGGCAGAGCTGGGCTGTGCCGCTGGGCGGGCTGCTGGACCCCAGCCGGAGTGACCCTCCCCGCTCTGCCCCCCCTCCGCATGTCCCAGGGCTGGAAGGAGCCTCCGGTTCATCGCACAGCCCCAGCGGGTTTATAGCAGCGGGGCTGGGCTTCCCCACCCCGACTGCTGCCAGCCCAGAGCTCGATCCTTAAGGTCGCCTTCTCCCTCAGACCTCCCTGATTTTTGTGTTTCGTTTGAGCTTTGAAAAGGCCACGCTGCAGTTTCATCCCTGGCTTCCCACAGTGATCTGCTGGGGCTCCAGCTGACCGCCCTATGTCCCCAAGCAGTGGTGGCCAGGGGACCCTGGGGATGGCCATGCACCTCGGTGGCACCTTGGGCTTGCACTGGGCTGCAGCCAGTGGGACCCGGGCTCTGCAGCGCTCAGCAAACCTGGTGCTTTGCTCCCCAAAACTGCACCAAGAAGGGCCCAGGGCAGCTGTGACAGCGGGCTGGGGCTGCCCTCATCCCCAGGGACGCAGCAGCGGAGCTGAAGACGGGGTCCAAGATCAGCAAAGGGCAGGACAGGCTGGGACCTGCCCTGTGAAGGCAGCTCCTAGGATGGTCGAGATGGGACCCCCCCAGACCAGTCAGCCCCATTGGGGATGATGCCGGGGGGTAGACTGACTTCTGGACCCAGCCAGGAGGGCTGAGCAAGGTCAGTGTTGCTCCGCTTCAGTGCACAGGCTGATGTTTGATGGATGTAAATCCCCATGGAGCATCGGGGGGTGCTGAAGGGGCTGGGAGGTGGCTGGAACGGTGGGAGGAAGGGAGCAGGTTTGCTGAGAGCCATAACCCAACCAAAAGCACCCTGGGGAGCAGGGGCAGTGGAGCGGGTGCAAACACCCACCGGGGCTTGGTACGGGATGTTTGTGCTGGGGTACAAAACGCATTTCACCCCACGTCCAGCCCAGCCTGCACCGTGCTGCCCTCCAACAGGCATCCCCCCTCCCCAGCCCACCACCCTCTGCCCCAGCCCGCTCCCAGCCTCCTCCTCCTCGGTACCTGGGAGCTGAGCCCCCCCGGTCCTCCCTGCATGGCGGAGGGGCATCCCAGGGCTGGCGGGAGGAACCGTGCAGTGGCACAAAGGGACACAGGGCAGGGCAAAGGGATGCAAAGGGACACAGGGCAGGGCAAAGGGATGCAGAGCAGCCGCGTCCAGCCCTTGCTTCCAGCATGGGGTGGAGGCGGGAGGGGACATGGTCCAGCTGTCCGGGATGCCGCTGTCCTCCTCTTCCCTTGCTCCGCTCAACACTTAATAAGGGCAATTCCTCTGGTGCCCCACAGCCCCCGTGCCATCCCCAGGCATTTCTCCTGCTGCCTCTCCCTGCCAGCTGTGGGCAGGGGATGAGGGCACAGCTCAGCCTGGGCACCCGTGTGCTGGCACTGGCAGCCCCTTGTCCCCACAGGCAGGCTGGGGCACCAGGGACTGCGGGGGTTGCATGGGGACAGGCACTCAGGAATGTTGTTTTTTCCACCCTGGTTTCCGTCAAGGTAGTAAATCAGTGCTGCAAAAGGCTTTTGTTTTCCCCAGCACGCTGCTGGCTGCTGTGCCTGCCAGCCCCTGCCTCCCCTGCAGGAGCCAGGATGCGGCCATCCTTGCCCACACTCCCAGGGCTCACTCCAAGGACAGGGTCTGTCCTGGGCTGGTGAGGCTGGGGTCCTGTCATGCCAAGGGAGGTGACCTGGCACCTCCTCTCTCATCCTGGCAGGGATTTCCAGGGAAGCAATCACAATTCCCCTGAGCCCCTTCCCTGGGTGCTGGAACCCTGCAGAGAGCCCTTGGCCCCTGCGGAGAAGGTTTTTCTCCATCCTTCCCATACAGCCTGGCCGCATCCCTCCCATTGCCATCCCCTCCCCGCTGGGACCGGTCCCCATCTCCCATGGGAGGATGTTGGGGTGGCATAGGGTGACACCGAGCTGGCCCCAGCCCTGCAAGGCTTTGCGGTTTAGCAGTGGGGTCCTGGTGCAGGGGGGTCTCCCCGCCAGCAGCTTGGCCATTTTCCCCCCCCCCCCCCCCCGCAGGCAGCTTGGCAGCACATCCCGGCCAGGTACCCAGGGAGCAGGGGGGGATATTGGATTGCAGCAGATGGGAGAGAGTGCGGGCACAGGGTGACCCAGGCACGGCTCCAAATGCCGCTGGGTGACAGCTACACCGCAAAGACGTCTCCAGTATCAGCTGCGCCCGCGCTCCCTTAAAGAAAGACGGGGCCCCCCCGGGGACGTGCGGTTGCCCTTCGGGGATGCAGCCGACCCAGGTGCCTTGCCCCGTGTGTGGTGCCACGGGGGAAAACAGTGGCACGGGGCAGGGAAGGAAGGTGCCCAGCTCCCCCGAGGGACATTCAGCTGCTGGCACAGGAAAGGTGTGAAGATCCCCAGATGTATAGGTTGCGGCTGGGCTATTTTGGAAAGGGACGGAGCCGATCTTGTGACTGGAGCTGGGGACTGCAAGTCTGGAGAGCAGGGTCCTGCCTGAGTGACAGCCACCCGCTGCCTGACCTGGGGGAAACCCGAGAGCCCCCGCGGTGCTGGGGGCAGCTTTCGCACCCCTTAGTGATGATGAAAACCCAGTGCTGGGCAGTGATGTGGCTGGGGACAACATGGGAAAATGGGGACCAGAGCTCAGGCGTGGGTGCAAATCCAACCCCCGCTCTATAGGATCCCTGTGGCCAGGCCACCCGTGGTCCCCAGGGCTGTCCTGGAGGTGCACCCCATTTTTTTACAGCTGTGCCACCTCCTGCCCCTGCACTGTGGCTGGGACAGGACCAGCCCAGGCCACCGTGGTCCCCTGGGTCCCCCGGGTAGGTGCCGGGAGCAGATGGAGATGAAGGCTTTCTGCAGGCCCAGTCTCCCTCGGGCTCAGAAGCCTGAATGCCAGCAACGCCTGCCAAAAATATTTGTGTGGGAGGTGGAAAGTTAACTTTAGTTTTCCTTTTTTCAATGGCGGGGGGGTGGCAGGGTGTGAGAAAGGCAGGCAGGGGGGCTGTGCATAACCCGCCAGCGAGTGGGCAGGGAAAGATAGCCGAGCAAAAGGTCTCCCTGCCGCCAGATTTTAGCACTTTGTGAATTGAAGAATTTATTTATTTTTTTTATTCTTTCCTCCCCTGGCACCATTTTGCAGCTTCTCCTAGGGACTCGCTGCTGCCGGGGAGCGCGAGGGGCTTCCCCCGGGGGGGCACGGCTGTTTTGGGGCTGTGAGCTGGGCACCAGCGCCCAACTTGAGCATCCCTTCCTCCCCAGCTTGGTGCTGCACATGTGAAACTGTCCCCAAAATGACCCTCGCCCCTTTACAGCCTCATTCTGCGGGTGGGGGTCTGCACAGGCGGGCGGTTGCCATCTCAGCCTGGTTTTGTTGGACGTGGCTGGTGATGCTGCTCCTCTTTGCTGGTGCAGTGATGCACCCGGGGCGTGTATACCCGTCCTACCCGGCCGGTCTTTGAGCAGACAGGATCAGCCCCATGGCGTTTGCTAGACATGCACATTATCCATAAATATTCCCTTCCTGTGCTGCTTGCAGAGCCCGAGCTGTGTCCCGGGGGGAAGGCAGCCACTCTGCCAGCAGCTCCATCGCTGTTCCCCCGCCGCGGTGCCGGGCTCAGACTGGCCCCCAGCGAGGCAGCAGACGCGTGACTCGGTATTTCGGCGGCGTGGGCGTCCCCGTCCCCGCAGTGTGTCCTCGGGGAACGCCGCTGCTCAGGTCTCATCAAGGAGGGGTTTGCCCAGGGAATGCCAGGATCGTGGGCGCCCATCCCTGGGATATGCCCATCTGCAGAGAGCGCTCCCGAAATGGAAGGGGGTGGCTTTGGAAGACGGTGTTCAGGGCGGTACGGGCTCACCCAGCAAACTGTCAAGGCAGCTCTGGTGTAGGATGGGCGGGAATTGTGCCTCCCAACAAACCTTCTCCCCAGGGATGGGGCGAGGGGGTGGGAGCAGGAGGGCAGCAGAGCCTCTCTGAGAGGATCTCTGCTGACCCAGGCTGGGCTGGGACTATTTTCGGCAGCTTTCTCTTTGTCCTCATTTGAGATAAGGCAGCACCTTCCAGCTCCCACAACTTGCCATGTTTCTAAGGAAAGATGTGGGTGGCTTCCTGCAACTACTGGGGGCCCGAATTACGTAAAGAGCGGGCTGAGATTCCTTTTTCAGAGAGAAACATTGAAATTTTTCCCCCCAGGATCTCCTTGCAAATCCGTGTTGAATAATTGCAGCAGAGCAAGGCAGGAGGAGGGATTTCAGAAAGGGCAGAAGATTTCCTTTGGGCATTCCCAAAAAAATGCAGCCTTGCATTTGGGAAATGCCCGAGTGCCTATTCGGCAGCAAAGCCTCCACTGGCTGGTTTCAAATCTGCCTTCATTTCCAAAATAACCTTGCTAAGGACGGGAACAGTTTGGCAGACAAGCTGTGCGAGCCCCAGATGAAGCTGCAGGGTGTATTCCTGCCTGAGCTCAGCCCGCGGCGTCGACCTAGTGCATTTTCTTATTTCACTCAAAAATCTTGCAATAACTCATGGAGGATTTGGGGTCAAGCAGAAACCACTTTTCCTCCTCAACCAGCTGTTAGGCTGGGAAATCCATCACGGCCCGTGTGCCGTGGGCTCTGTGGGTCTCCCAGCGGTGCCCGGCGGGCGCTTCCCTGGGACCCAGCCTTGCGGTGCTTGCGGCCGGGCGACGCCGGGCTGCGCGGCTGCGGAGGACTCACGGCGCAGGAATTTCCCCCGTATGCTGTAACCCGTATCCTGCCCCGGGAGCGATGACATCCCCCTCTCCCAGCTGACACCTCGCCTCTCGGCCGTGTTGGTGCGTGCGTTCGTCATTCAGCAGGATTTACGCTCGGCAGAAGGGAAGCGGGTCTGCCTGCGCTTGCCCCAGCACCGCCTGAGTCACGCAGTGGTTAAACCTGGCTTTGGGAGCTGGATGCTGGCAATTTTGCTTCCCAGCGGGATGGAGGTGGGAGCCAGAGCTCCTGCTAACCCCGAGCAAATCCCTGTCTGAAGGAACGGGCTTCTTCCCCCAACGCTCCCACCCCCTGAGCAGCAACCATCCCCCAGCGCTGGCCACAAAAGGGGGGGTCTCTGCGGCCACATCCGGGCTCCTAAAGCAAAGGGAGCCGGGCACCCTGCTCCAGCCCTGCGTGGCATTGGGGGGGCTGCTGGGGTGGCTGTGGGGGGCACTTCCAAATGAGCTGGATTGCAGTGTTTGCATCTCAGGGGAGCCTTCCTTGTGGGGAGTGGTGCTGGGGCTGGAGCCCAGGCTGGGGACGCCCAGACCTGCTCCACTGGCTGCAGCCAGAGGAAATCAGTGCACACACGATCATCCTCAACGCTCCCCCTTCCTTTCGCACAGGTCTTTAGATGCTGCTCCTCTGCCCACCTGGACAAGAGAAATTCCTGCAAAATCCTCTTTGGCGACGTGTGTCCTCCAGGCAAATCCCTGTGGCTGGGTCTCCAAAAGCTGCCCGCTCCTGTGGCATCGTGCCTGGTCCTCCTGCCTGCAAGAGGAATAAAGCTGGGCTTGCTCCCGGCACGTGGCCACCTTCCCTCTCGGACACTGCTGTGCTCCAAGGGACGCTGCCGGGGAGGACCCAGACCCCGGCCATGCAGAAGGGGTTTGAAAGGCGGTGGAGTGCCAGCGAGGGAAAGCAGCAAAGATGCTGAAGGCAACGCTCCGGCAGCCCTGCCTGCAAACCCAGCCCGGCTGCCCCACACCCAGCAAGGCTGCGCAAAACCCGTGTGTCTGTGGGATGGCCGAGAGGGACGCCGAAGGGAATACTGGCTGCCGGCAGGAGACGGGGAACAGAGGGGGGCAGAGGTGCCCACAGCTCCAGGATGCTCCTGCCTCCGAGCTGGTCGAGCAGGAGGGATGGTTGGGGCCGCTGGGAGGGACGGGGCTCAACGGGGCTGCGCCGGATCCTGCACTGGGTGGCAGCAACCTGGCCTCAGCGGCTGAGCCCGCAGCCCCCCCAAAATGCCCTGGCTCTGCCCCAGAGCTGCCCCCTGCAGTGGCCATCCCCACAGCCGACCCCAGCCAGGAGTGGAAAGTGGTGAAGATCCAACGGGTCCTCATCAACCCCGCCGGCGAGCTGAGGAAAGCAGGTAAGAGAAACCCCCTTTGGCCACCACCCCGCACCCCAAAAAGCACTGCTGTGATCCCAGTGCCGGAGCTGCCGCTGCCCGGCACAGCAGTGGGAACGCCCAGCTCTTCCCAGGGCAGGACCTCTGCTGGGTTAGAGGTCCCTGGCTCCCAGCGAGCTGCCGGGACTTTTTTAGCTTGAGATGATCTCTCTGGCCTTAAAAATAAGGAGGAACCCGTGGCTTTTCTCAGGAGGGGGCTGGGAAGGCAGGGGCTGGGTTCCTGCGGTCCCAGAGCTCAACTGAACCCTGAGTGTGGCACAAGTGGGGTGGGCTTCTACCCTGGGGCCTCGGGGCTCGATGCGACCCTGCCGAAAGGGGGGGGTGACCAGGGCCAGCTCCTGGGGCGCTGCCTGGGACAGGGACACTGCTCCCTGCTCAGTCGGGGTGGGGATGGACAAGCATTCGTTACCTGGCTCGGGGCCATCCCTCTTTTAGTTGCTGGTTTCAAAATTAAGCGCTTTATTTCAGGCTGGTTGGTTCCTACAATGCTCTTTGCCGTCGCCTCGCTTCACAGCCCTGTTTCACAGCCGTTCCTCTTGGCCACTGTCCCTTCAGCCACGGTGACACAAATACAGGCACATATCGAGGGTGACCACGGCCACTCCCGCAGCCAGACCTCCCCACCCAGGGGAGATGCTCCCACAGGATTAGACCCATCCTCTTACAGGCATCGGAGCCATTTTTAAACCCCGCTTCCACCCTTTCTATTTTGCTCCTGCCCAGCTGCTATCTCAGCTGCCATGCGGCGCCGGGGCAGGTGGGTCACCGTCCCCAAGGGATGGCCTTATCGGATGCTGCTGCTGTGCTCAGAGCCTGGTTTTCCCAAAGCAGCCCCCAGGATGGGGGAGGGACGGGACCGGCTGGGGATGCTCGACATGAACCTGGTGTCCCGAATCTGTCCCCCGCCTTTCTGGGGTGTCAGATGTCCTCAAAACCAGCGGCCCCCTGGATGGAACAGGGGCTGGGAAGCTCAGCCAAGCCCTTTGGCTTGCTGCTGCCCGGCAGCTCCGCTGGCCGCACGGGCGTCGTGTTTCAGGGCTCAGCACACAAACCAGGCGGACCCAAATGCTCTTCCCATTTCTCACTCTGCTCTGGGCTGGCAGATCTGCAGCGGGGAAAGGTCAGGCCTGACTCTGTCCAGGCTCAGCATTTTCCTAACCCGCGCCACCATCCAGAGCTTTTGCTGCCAGCCTGGAATTTTAAAGTAACTCAACAGGTTTGTTGGAAAGAGTTTGTCTGTCCCGTTTCCTCCCCCTCCAAGTGAGATCACCACCAGCCGCTGCCTGCGGGACCCGTCAGACTTTCCAGAGCCTCCGGGCAGGATGTCGCTGAGGGTCCTGAGCACCGGCAGCAGTGCTGGGACCTTGCAAAAAAACCCATGCAGGTTTGTGAAGGAGAGGTTTGGTTCAGAGCAGGGACAGTGGCAGAGGAGGAAGGGCAGGCGGGTCCCTGCGCAGGTGGCACCGGAGCTGCCTCTGCAGCAGGGTGTTTGCCGGAGCATCCCCGGGGGTGTCGGGGATTTGCTCCTCTTCTCCTTAGCTGGCTGGGGGTAAAATACACACACACACACACGCAGCTCCTGCAAGAGAAAGGGGTGCATCCATCCGCACCCAAAATCGTGGAGGGATGGTCCTGCGAGCTGGGAGCCAAGCAGGTGCCCCCTGAGCGGTGCAGACCCACCCAGGCAGGTCCTGGGTGCCCCTTTGGTCCCCGTCCAGCAGCCCAAGGCCAGGCTGGCTGCTCCCAAATATCCGGCACAGCGGCCCGAGCTGGTTGGCACCTCTCCGGGCAGGCTGGGGAGTGCAGGAGCCCCGGGTAGAGGCAGCGGTTGGGAGATGCAGGAGGCAGGACTGGTTTCTCTGTCTGGTGTGCAAATAAACGGAAGGTTTCGCTCCCTGGGGGCTGCCGAGCCAGCACCAGTCTCCCTCAAAAACCAGAAATGCACAAAAAAGCAAAAAGGGCAGGAAGAAAGGAAATTAGAAAGGCAAAAAATAAGGCCAAGAGCTCATCCTGCAGTGTGGACAGGCGCGGGAAGAGGGTGAGGCTGGTCCCACCCGCAGCGGTGCCCAGGAGCTCTGCAGCCCCAGCGGGAGCGGGGTGCTGGAGGGGGGAGGCGATGCTGGCTCCCCGGGAATCCTCTTGCCCAGGGCTGCAGTCCCCCCCCATCACAGGGACCTGACCACCTCGGGCAGAGGGCTTTTGGTGCTCTTCCCCGTGGATCCCCAGGGCGGTGACACCGGTGCCGGCTCCAAGTGCCCCAACTCTTTAGGTGCGGAGGAAATCGGCAGCAAGGGGAAGCCCCCCTGCCCCACCAGGGAAGGTGCTGCGGGTCCCCAGCAGTGCTGGGAGGAGGGATGGGTGGTGAGGGGTGGGGTAGGGGGGATGCTCAGGGCTGGGTAGGGGGATGTACAGAGCTGGGTAGGGGGATGCACAGAGCTGGGTAGGGGGATGCTCAGGGCTGGGTAGGGGAATGCACAGAGCTGGGTAGGGGGATGCACAGAGCTGGGTAGGGGGATGTACAGAGCTGGGTAGGGGG
>JADKXX010005027.1:0-102574 GCA_017310255.1 Butorides virescens | reverse complement strand
CGTGGGGGTCCCCCCCGGGGCTCGGCAGGGTCGTACCTCCCAGCTCTGCAGAGCGTCTTCCCAGGCAATGTCCCCTGTCCCCCCCCAGCAGGGACGTGTCCCTTCTCCTGGCCATGCCACCCCGTGCTGGGGACACGAGCTCTGTCCCTCCAGCTTGGCAGCCAGCGGGATGGATCCCTTACGGGTTGTGCAAGGGACAGGCAAAGGCCCCGTTTCGTCCCGCTCCCCTCCCCGCTCCGTCCATCCGACAGGGCCAAGCTGAGCCAGATGACCTTCTCTCACCAGGCCAGCGCCTCGGCTCATGGCACCAGCCCGGCGGGGCTGTCACCAGGGCCCCAGCACTCCGGGATGTGCCGTGGCGAGTCCACACACCGATGGGTGTAGAGGGGCTGGGGCTCACCTGCCAGGCGGGAGGGGGTCCCCGTGGTACCCGGCCATGGGATGGGCTGGCGCTGCTGCGTGCCGGGCGGATGGATGGCCCGGCAGCCTGGAGGAGGTCTGCCTGGCTCCAGCCTCCTTTTGCAAAGCTAAAAGCTTAATTTTGGCTGGCTGGGGGAAGGTGCTGCCTCCACTTTTGTGGCAGCAACAGTCTCTTCTTCGCCAGCGCAGATGCACGCAGGGCTGGGGCTGCTCGCTGCATCCCCTCAGCTTAGCGTGCCCTGGGAAAGCGGGGCTGGGGCAGGGCCAGCCAGTCCCTATTAAAGAGCCCCTTTAAAGTCCCCCCAGCCCCTTTTCCTCCTTCCCCTGCGTGGCAGATGGGTGCCCCAGGGCTTGGTGCTTGGAGACTGTGGGTCCATTTTCGGCAGGATTTGGGTGCTGAGCACCAGGCGAGGTTGGGGCACAGCTGCGAGCCGGGAGGAGCATTAGGAGGCAAAACCAGCTCCAAATCCAGCAAAGCTCTTGTGAACAGAGCGCAGAGAAAACTTGCAAGCGCATCGAATTTTCTCGCTGTGCCAGATTTTGTCACTGGCAAAGGCACCCGAGAGGAGAGGCCCAGCACCGTGCGCCCTGCCAGGCAGGCGACGTTGCTCCCACCACGGCACCCACCGCTTGAGCCTGGGGTTTTTGGGTCCGCGGGGCCGACATAGGTAAAAACTTGGTGGAGGTTTTATATCTGGGGTATAAGAGGGTTGGAAGCTGGGAACAAGGCAGAAAATTGTCATATTTTTATGCCTGTTTGAATCATATCTGCTTCTAGCCAGCTCGACTGCCTGTCTGTGCTACCCTCCTTGTTTTCCTAGCAGCAGATTATTTGGGATAACGCTGGGAGCTGGAGGGAAGTGCAGCCTTAAATGTGTGCGAGTTAGTGTGCGTTGCAAAAAATCCTGCACAGCTGTAGTTGGGGCAAAAGGCCAGTTGGCTTCTCTGCCAAAAAACCTGCTTACATTTCCTCGGTGTCCAAAGCCCTCAATGTTTGGGTGAAAGCACTGGATTCCCCCTCCGCAGCACTGCCCGGCTGTAGATGTGGCAGGGAGGTGGCGCGGCGGCGTGTGTCCTTCTGGAGATGGGGTTTGTCTTGGTTTAAGTCTTGGTTTTGCCAGTGGGATTTTGCCAGCAGGAGGCACCGTTTGGGTTGACCCACAGCAGCCCAAGAAATGTTTGGAAAGAGGGAAAAGCGCCTGCTGGTCACGGATGGCGGCTGCTGCGCTGTGCAGTGGTGGAGTTGAGGTTTCTGGTCCGTGCTCTGCCTGGCCCCGGACAGCGCTGGGGCTGGTGGGTGGTCGAGTGGGACATCCCGAGCATCCTCCTGCCAGCTGGCCAAGGTGGGCTGCAGCGTTGGGATGGCTGAGCATCCAAACCAGGAGCAGGCTAGGGGTAGATTTTGGAGTCAGCCAACAGCCTTGAGTCCAAGATTTCACATGGCCTGTTGTATCCCGCTGGCTCCACCGGGACTCTGATAGCTCTTGGCTTCTCCGTACAAGGACTTCTCACCGTCGCGCCTGGTGCTTGCAGCCACCCAGACCTGCAAGGTGGCAGCTTCCACATTGCTGGTTTTCTTCATGTGATATCCTGGCCACATCAAGACCAGCAACTGAATCTGTCAGCTCGGAGAGCCCTGGGGTGTCTCCCCTCCCTGCAGTTTGGAGCCAAATCCTCATCTCATTCCAGCTTTTGGAGTCGCTGCCAGGGCAGGGTGGGCCACAGGCAGGGTCTGATACATCCTTCACCATCATTTGGGGTCAGATGGTGACTCCAGACTTTGCTGGCTGGACTTCAGACACTCTGCAGTAGCGCTGTGCGGGGGGGACCCATCCTTTGCACGGAAAGCTGAGCTGGAAGGAAATTTTTTTTTTCCCATCTGGCCAGGAGGGGAAAGCAACAAAAATGCCTTTCATCACCCTCGTCATCCTCACTCTGGAGGAGAGAGCACAGTACGTGCTGTGGGAAAGATGACTGACAGCTCGGTGAGAAGCTGTTAAGCCCCGCACATGGGGGATGTTGCTGGAAGTAACCCCTGGAGCAACAGGAAACCTACGGAGCAAGTGCCTATATAAATATATAGATAGAGATCTATAGGCTCCTCTGGCTGGAGCTAAAGTGCCTTGCACCGAAATAGCGCTCGGGTGCTGTTGGCCGGCTGCTCGTGTACACCAGGAGTCCAGCGATCCTGTGGGGCACAGGGAGCATCTCCTTCCCCGGCATCCCTGGAGTGCAGGGCTGGGGGCTGCCAGGGGACCCCCCAGCGTGGGGACGTGGCAGCCCAGAGGGCTGGCGGGGCTGGATTCATTGTTCTTGGAAGAAGCTGGGACATTTGGAGAGGGGAGACGTTTCCTTCCCGAAGGGCAGCGTGGTGGCGAGCCGGTGCGTGGCGTGGGAAGGAAGGAAGGAAGAGTGGAAGAGCGCGAGGAGAGCCGGTCACCCTTTGGATTTTGGACTGGACTCCCATTAATGGGCGGAAGCTGGTTTACATGCCGTGGAACCCCAGGCGCCCTCGGCTGCGCGTAGTTTTGCTTTCACCTCCTCCCCGCACCAGTGGGGCTGCCTTCAGCCCCGCACCCCTCCTCCTCCTCCCCGGCACCTGGACATTTTCAGCACATTGAGCTGCTCCCACCTGCCTGGGGCTGGGGGAAGCACCCAGACAGAGCCCACCCGAGGCTCCCCGGCTGGCAGGGCATGTCGGGGAAGGATGAAGGGATGGTCCCTGCGGCTGGGAGGGGAGTGAGGGATACAGGACCCTCCCCGGGTGATGGGGACCCTTCCAGCCACCCCAGCAGATGGCTGAGGGCTCTGGCGCCAGGTCGAATAACCTCATCGTATGGCTCAGACTGGAGGGGAGGCGGGAGGGAGGTGGTCCCTGCCCTTCAGCTGGGGACGGGATGTCACCCTGGGTTGAGCCATGATGAGCCACATTTGCAGTGGTGCCTGCAGAGCTGGGTTGCAGGACAGGGCAGGGTCCGTCTGTCCGTCCATCCACTGGGCTGTGTGTGGCTGTGCAAGCAGGGCAGTTTACAGCGTTGTTCTCTGCACTTTTCCCCAGCCTGCTGGAGGCTTCAGTGCTCTCCATCCATGCGATAAAAATTGGATGTGAAGAGCAATTCTTACCCTCCCCATCATCCCCATTAGTACCCTGAGGGATTCATTTCCAGTGGGCGTGGGTGGAGCAGCCTGGGAATGGCAGGTACTGGGTGGGCAGGGGCAGGGGGGCTGCTGGAAGCACATAGGGGATTGGGGGGCTGCAAAGCGACGATGGGAGCA
The DNA here is from genome assembly GCA_017310255.1 of Butorides virescens. Taxonomy (NCBI): domain Eukaryota; kingdom Metazoa; phylum Chordata; class Aves; order Pelecaniformes; family Ardeidae; genus Butorides; species Butorides virescens. The sequence continues at coordinate 98,878 of JADKXX010005027.1, read as the reverse complement.
GATGCTGGGCGGGGGATTTCGGGTGGGGGGGCTCCCACCTGGCAGCACCCCCTGGCCCAGAGGGATGCCTATGCCCAGGGTGGCAGCAAGGGATGGGGACATCTGGGTGCAAAATCCTGGGGGACAAATCCCGGTGCTGGTCCCAGCTATGCAGGAGTGTATCCGGTGGCTAGTCCAAGCAGGAACGGGCTGGCCAAGAGCTGAGTCATCCCTCCAGCACGGAGGAGATCCTCCAAGGCCCCTCGGTTGCTGTTAAAAGGCAGTAGCAAGAGCGAGAGGCTGCGAAATGGCTCCGCCGAGAGCTCGGCTTCTTAGGCGGCCTCGGCCTCCGAGGAAGCAGGGATGCTCAGCTTGGAGCATGAATTTTGCAGACATCTGGAGCCTGTGGCTTATTTCTCAATGGCTCCTTGGCCATATTTCTCTTCTGTTTCGGAGATAAAGGCGGCGAGGGCGACCCCGTGGAGCGGGAGCCGTGGTGCTGGCCGCCCTCCAGCCAGCCCGGCCGGAGGAAACCGCGGCCCCGCTCTGTGCCGCCGCCAAAGCAAATAGAAACAGGGCGTTAAACAATGCCGGGCGCTAACCGGGGGAGATGTTGGCCGCCGGCGTCACTGCTGCGGACGGGCTCCTCGTCTCCAGGAGAGAGTTTCCACTGGCATCTCTGCCTCCTCTCCCCCATGCCCGGCCAAAACCCTCCTGTCAGGCAGCCTGAAGGCTTCATCCACCCTCCTCCTCCTCCTCCTCTCCAGCCCCTCCAGGGAGGCAGGGCCATCCTGCACGCCTTGGCAGTGCTGGGGCCAGGGCAGGGACTTGCTGGGTGCTGAGGGAGGTGGGAGGGATGAAGGGTGAGGAAGAGGAGATGCCCAGCTTGCAGCAGCCCTCTTGCTTCACCGTGGGCTCGCTGGAAGGATTTGGCTTAGTCATTCATCCCTTCCCTCGCTGGTAGGCTGAGCCACTGCTGAAAATATCCTGGAAGGCTCCCAAGCAGCACAGAAGGCAAGAAAATGAGAAACACATGAAGGAAGGGATGGGAAGGGAAGGGAAGGGGAGCGGGTACTGTTGGCGCCCAGAGGAGCGGGGCTTGGGGCGGGTGGCCCTGGCCGCCCTGGCAGCACCTTTGGGGCGGGGGTTGCACCCTTGGTGGGTGCTGGGGTGATGCCGATGCTCTGCACGGGCGTCTGTCCCCAAGCAGTGGCCTTGGCGGGGCCGGGGACGCTGCCCTTCCCACGGGCGCTTCAGGGCGCGCTTGTAGGAAATTGCTCACCCCAACAAAATGCGTTCCCGGCAGCTCCACATCCTCCTGGCCTTTGGGAAGGGGCTGGCGCCCTGACCTTTGGGCCAGCACATGAGAAGCCCAGCGGCACTCGGGCCACTCGCCGCGGGGCTTTTGCCGGGCTTTTAGCACTTTGCTTTGAGCACTTGCAGAGGATCCCAAGGCCTGAGGCTGGTGCCTTGCTGCGGGCTGTGCCTGTGTCCGCCGGGTCGGGATCAGCACAGTTTCTGTCGGCTGCTGCCATCTCGTGTTGCTCCATAAATCAATCCCCAGATGGGGCTGGCCACCGGCTTTGCCATGAGGTTATGGCGGGCCGGCATCTCCCTGCTGGCGCTGGGTTTGCTTTCCTGCCCACTCGGGGCTGAGCGTGCCGGGATTTGGGGCGAGGGGATGGGGCACACACACTGGCCCCTTCCTTGCCCACTGCCCCTTGCAGCCGGTGGCCAAAACCATGTGAGCTGCAACCTGAGACCTGCCAATGCCCTTGGAGAAATTCCATTCCCATATGGTCACCGCTGTGGGACAGGAGGAAAGGCCCTGAGTGCCCCTGGGTGTCCCCTGCGTGTTTGCTGTCTGTCCCCCGGCATTCAGAGCTGCAGCTCAGCACCTCGGCAGGGGCTGCGCTGGGTCCCCATCACCCCTGGACTACGATATCCCCCCCACACACCCCAGCCCTGCAGCATCCCTCCTGCCTTCCCCCAGCTGCCAGGGAAGGGTTTGGGATGCCGAGGAATACCTGGAGGAAGGGCTGCTGGTCATGGATGGGGAGGGCTGGGATCCCACACCCCTGCCGAGCCCCCCTCACCCTCCTCTCCCCTCTGCCCAGGTCTCTCCCGCAGTGCCAGCCTCTCCGAGAAGGAGCTGAAGGAGGCGAAGGCGCGGAGCCGGAGGATCGCGGCACAGCTCACCACGGCGCCCGGCCCCAGCTCCAAGGGCGTCCTGCTCTTCAACCGCCGCAAGCAGCGCATCGACGGGCTCGCCGGGGCCGGGCATGGCGGGGGGCCGCCGCTGAGCCCCGCGCCCCGGCCTCGGCAAGCAGCCATGGAAGAGGGTGAGGGGCAGGAGACGAAGCCAGAGCCCAGCACCCCAGAAGAGGAGCTGCGAGCGAACGCCTCCCCGTGCCAGGAGCCGCCTGCCGAAGCCCAGCAGGTCCCGCTTAGCACCTACCTGAAGGAGAACATGGCATCGGCCGCCACCAACGGCGTGCCGGAGCAGGCTGTCGGCGGGATGGAGAGTGGGGGGGGGGGGGCCCGGGGACGTGGGAGCCCCGGTGGGGCCGAGCACGGCGGCTGTGGCCCTGCCGCAGAGCCCCGAGGAGGGGAAGAATGGCGAGGTACCCGGCGAGGTGCCCAGCGCGCCGTCGGGGACGGCCACGGGGTCAGCATCCCCATCTGGCCGGCAGCAGAACGGGGCATGGGGCCGGCAGTACTATGAGGTCCATCTCACCCTGGCCAAGCCCAAGCCTGTGAAGAACCGGACGGCCAGACCCTTTGGCACCCAGGCATCCCCTGCCAGTGGCCAGCCCGCAGAGGGACCCCCCGCCACCGAGCTGCCCCCGCCACCCACCTACGCGGAGACCCTGAGCAGCCCCCCGCCGCTCACCCGTGTCCGCTCACCCCCTGCCTACTCAGCCCTGTACCCGCCCCAGGAGCAGAAGATGCTGCCAGGTCCCCCCCTGAGCTGTGGGATGAGTGGACCAAACCCCCTGCCCAAAACGGGGATCCTGGAGGAGTCAGCCGCCCGGAGAGCCGGCAAAAAGTCCATGTTCACCTTCGTCGAGAAGCCGAAGCTGGGCCCCAACCCCGATCTTCTGGACCTGGTCCAGAGCGTGGACAGCAGGAAGAAGCAGAAGGAGCAGGGGGAGCCCGGTGCTGAGGATGAGCCCTTTGCCCTTGGGGCTGAAGCCGCCAACTTTGTCCCCAGCAGCGTGGCCAGGGGCGGGCAGCACCTCCCGCCGGCGGACGATGCCCCAGCGTGGTCCTCCTGCCTCAAGTCCCCCACCATCCAGCCCAAGCCGAAGCCGCAGCCCAGCCACAACCTCAGCGAAGCGAGGGGGAAGGGGGCTGAGCTCTTCGCCCGCCGGCAGTCCAGGATGGAGAAGTTCATCATCGAGGCTCCCTCCCAGCCCAAGCTGCTGCGGTCCCCGTCGCCCACCATGTCCCTGCCTCCCTCCTGGAAGTATGACGCCAACGCTTGCCTGTCACCCATGGTCTCCAGACACTCCTCCAAGAGTCCCTCCAGGCCCTCCAAAACCCCTCCAGCGTCTCTCTATGGCGGCAATCTGATGGAGAACGAGGTGTCCCAGAAGGAGCTAGAGATCTCCAAGCACCAGCCCTACCAGCTCCAGTCTTCGCTCTTCATCCTCTCCCCATCCAAGGGGCCAGCGAGGTCCATGCCCCAGGAGATGCCTCCACCCAGACCCTCTCTTCCTGACGCCTACCCCTACCCCCAGCAAACCTCCTGCCCAACCTCTCCATTGCCTCCTTCCCCCGTTTGGCATCCCCCCGCTGCGCCCAGCACTGGCCAGACCACCTCCAGCCCCTTCCCCAGTGCCACCAGGGCTCAGCCCCTGACTCACGGCAGCCGTGCTGGTCCCGGAGCCCCGACCGAGGTGCTGCTGGCCTCCCCGTGCCGCCTGTTGCCACCCCGAGCGAAGGGGGGCTTCCAGGCACCCCGGCCCTCCTACTCCACCAGGAACGCCGGCATCGAGCCACAGGTGTGGAAACCTTCTTTTTACTACAAGTAGCGGTGGCAGAGAGAAAAACACGGGGGTTTTAGGCTTCCCTCCGCTGGCCGAGTCCTCCCTAACTGCTTACGGGTGTGCCAAAAGCCAAAACAGCTGCAAAAAAGGGGGGAAAAAAGAAAAGGAAATAGAAAAAAGAAGTAGCTGTGAGGCTGCAGTGCCAGGACCATGGGTGAGACAGGCGCTGCCAAACCCCCAGTGTAATGGGAGCCGAGGGGTCCCGGGGAGGCGGCAGGATTCGGGGGCATAGAGCCCACGGGATCCCAAAGAACCATCGGCAGCCTGCCCATCCCACGGGACCGCCGGCACTTTCTCTCTTCTCTCACTTGGAAACTGTATGGAGCATCGCATCTCTGGCTCCGTCCTTTCCTCGCCTCCTGCCTTTCCAGCTCTCGTAGCCGGCAGCTGCCGGTGCTGCCTGCTCACCCCCAGCCCCTCTGTCCTGCCGGCTCCTATCGGCCTCCTACCAAAGCCAACCCGGAGGGGACACACCGCCTTTCCGCCTCACTGTGCCTGCTCCTGTCTCTTTTGCTGCTCCTTCAGGATCTATCCTCGTTTGCTTCCACGCCACGGAGGAGAGCCCCATCCCTGGGAGAACGGCGGAGCCCCCCGGTGCTGGGGACACCCTGGGGTCCCTGTCCCTCCCCACGCTCGGTGCTGGAGCTGGGGCCGGGCAGCGCTGCTGGGCACGGCCGGGAGCGAGGGATGTGCCGGGCGAGGGCAGGGCCAGCGCGGCGACGCTCAGCTCCGTGCTCCTGGTCCAGCCGTGCCTCTGCCTGTCCCTTGCTCCTGCAGCTCTCCCCATGGTAATGAGTTGCCTTTCGACTGTGCTTTTATTTCTTCTGTGTTTTCCTTTTTTTTCCCTCTTTCTGAATACACTCTCTGCGCTGTCAGACCTGGCTCTTCTCTTTCCTGCCGGCTGGGGAGCAGCCACCAGGCGATGGACCCCCGGGGCGGCGCGGGGGGATCTCTGCATCACCCAGAGGGAGGCTTTAGGAAGCTGCAGGTAGTGAGAGGTCCTGGGTCGTGTTTTGGGCAAGGATGATTTATTGCAGGCTCAGCCTGCCCCAACCTCTTTGGCTGGTGAGGGGGTGTGGAGGCACATGCATTTTTGGGGAGCCCTTGCAGGGGGTGCAGTGCATGAGGATGCATCCCCAGTTCTCACAGGACTGAGCCAGCACAGAGCTTGTCCTGGCACCAATCCTGCCCCCCTTCATCCCTCCGAGTGGTGCTGGCACTAACCTGCTCTCTGTCCCCCTCCAGGAAAGGCGGCTGTCCCTCCCCGCCTCGCCCACCTGGACGCCCCGGCTGGTGCGGTGCCCGGGCAGCCTGGACGGCTGGGCCAGCCCGGCCTCAGTGCCCGAGCTGGACGAGGGACCCCCCACATCCCCTCCGTGGAGCGAGAGGTCCCTGTCCCCGCTGCGGCAGGACGCCGACCCCCGGGCCAGCCGGCAGATGCAAGCACGGCTCGCCAGGAACATCATCAACGCTGCCCGGAGGAAGAGCTCCTCTCCCAAAGCCATGGGGCCGGAGGGCTCCCAGCCCTTCACCCCCATCCCCGCCGGTCCCCCCAGCCTGCCCCAGTCCCCCCGGCTGGCACGGCTGGAGCGGTCCAGAGCCCCGGCACCGCAGGCTGCCAGCAGCGTGTTGGGCAGCCTGGGCAGCCCCTTGCCCACCCACAAAAGCCCCCTGCGATCGCCCCGGGCAGATGGTCCCCAATTTTGTGTATCCCCTGGGATGCCCCGAGCCGCCTGGGCAGAGGGTCACCGGCTCCTGCTGCCACCCGGTGTGTCCTGCCCCGTCCCCAGGCTGTCCCCCAGCCCCAAGAGCCCCCTGCCATCCCCCGTGGTGGGCGGGCGGTCCTCAGCCAAGCGCTGCACCTCCCGGTCCCCGACGGACTCGGACGTCTCCCTCGACTCCGAAGACTCGGGGGCCAAGAGCCCGGGCATCCACAGCTTCAACCTCTGCCCGCGGGGCTGGACCAGCAGCCTGCGCCTGAAACCAGGGGGGCTGCCCTCGGGGGCCCCCTGCACCTCCTAGACGAGCCAGCCCTGGCCAGGCCACCCTCTCCCTGGTCCCACCAGCCTGGGCAATGCTACTCGCTGTCCCCCCACCATGAACACCCCAACCCTCGGGGCTGAGGTCCCCAAAAACCGTTGTCCCCGCTCCCCTGCGGCACTGCCGTGGCCCCTCGGCGTGCCGGCGGGGTCAGGTGCCACCCGCCTGCCCGCCATCCCATGGCCCTGCTCTATTTTTACCACCCTTAACCTTTTGGGGCAGGACTGCGTGGTCAGCAGGCAGAGCAGGCAGCGGGGGGGAGCCAGACCCTGGCACGGCCCCCTCCCTCCCCAGCCCTAAGGCACGGAGCCGGGATGGGGACAGGCTCAGTGGTCCTGTGCGAGCCCGCTGTCCCCAGCGCCGGGGTGTCGCAGACCCTGGCACCCGCAGCGCTGCTCTCCCGGGGGGGCACGGCCAGTGCTGCTGCCCGCGGGTTCAGGGAGCGCCCGGCATGGGTGGGCAGTGCCAAGTGGGTGCCGCCGCTAGGGCACCTTCTCTCAGCCTCTCCCAGCCTCCAGATCTGGCTGGTTTCAATTGAAACCAGATTTTGAGGAGGAAAAGTTAATTTTTCATTCCAGCCCCAAGCCCCCCCCCAGTTCTTCATTGCTTTCTTTTTTTACTTTTGACCCCTTCTTGAAGAAATTCCCCCAAATCCTTCCCCGGTGACCAAAAAGATCTGAAGTTATTTATTGCCATGTCAAGGGAACCGTTTACAGGTGCCCTCCTGCCCTGCCCAGGCGACGAGGGACAGCCCCATCCTGTGCCCTGTCACTGTCCCCATCCCTGTCCCCACCCCTGTGGGACGGAGGGACACAGGGGGGTGGGTGGGCGCTGTGGCAGCCGGGTGGTGGGAGGAGGTGAGGGGCTGGTGGGGGGGCAAAGGAAGGGGTGCAGGTTGCAGAGGGTTTGAAGAAGGTGTGGGTGCAGGAGGTGGTGCTGAAAGTGCCTTGGGGACGAGCCAGTGTCCCCACGGGGAGGCTGGCAAGGGGCTGGGGGGTGGGCAGAGGTCCCCCGATGGCTGAGGTGTCAGAGGGAGGCTCAAGAGGGGGTGATGTGGAGAGGAGGGCATCAGGGTGCCCACAGTTACGTGGCAGAGCCTGGGGAGGGCAGTGGGTGCCCAAGAGGGCTATGGGTCCCCAAAGCACTTGTCCCCACCCAGGGGTGAGCAGGAGCTGGCTGGGTGCCAGGAGATGCTACGGCAGTGACCGCAGCCGCCCACCCGGGGGACACAGCACCGAGAAAGGAGGATGCATTTGGGCTGTCAGGGGTTCTGGCACGTTCCCCGTTCAGGGAGCCCCTGTCACCCCTTCCCTTTCCCCAGGACACACTCTCGCAGCCAGCCCATCCCTGCCCCGGGGTCCCCCCCCCCGCAGCCTGCCCTTCCCAGGACACAGCCCCCCCCTCGCCGCACCAGCCACCACGACCCGCCTTCGCCACACGGTTGTGTACCCAGCTCAGAAATAAACTGCCGCTATCCCACCCGGCCTGGCCTGCCTGCCTCCGATCTGCCCCCGAGCTGGCCTGGGCACACGTGGCACACGGCCACCTCCTGCCGCTGCTGCATGGCCACCACCCCAGTCCCCAAGGGTCACCCCTGCTCCGTCCTGGGGTGATGGCATCCCAGTCCCCAAGGGTCAGCCCTGCTCCATGCCAGGGTGACAGTTTCCTGGTCCCCAAGGGTCACCCCTGCTCCATGCTGGGGTGACAGTGTTCCAGTCCCCAAGGGTCAGCCCTGCTCCGTGCGGGGGTGACAGTGTCCTGGTCCCCAAGGGTTGCCCCTGCTCCGCCCCCTTTCTCAGCCAGAAATAACTGCTGTCCCGCTGCCGGACCTTGGCATCTGGGCTGGAGCCCAGCACGGGTCGGGGCGAGCGGCAGGGAGCCTGGGGGTGCTGCGGAGGGCCAGCCGGGGCCACCAAGTGCTGGTGGCCACAGCTTGGCTTCAGCCTCATCCCCAACGCAGCAGGAGAGCATCTTCGGTCCCCAGCGTCTGGGGCGTCCCCTGGCCAGGTAGGGGAGGTGAGGTCCCACGCTGGGGGCAGAGGGTGGGTGCACGGGGCTTGGGGACATCCCAGCCTTAGCAGTGGGGACATCGCCACTGTGGGGGTCAGGGTTTGGTCTCCCCAGAGGGGTTGAGGGAAGGATGGGGTGCAGGTCCCATGCTTGCCTTGCAGACGGTTAATGTTGAACTCAGAGCTGGCAGGGAGCTGAGTGCCAGGCAGCCACGGCTGTGGCCCTGCGGGGACCCCCTGCCCTCCGGGGCTCTTAGGAGAAGCCAGACAGTGTCAGCCGGAGCGGAGGGATGCCAAATGTGCCAAACAGGGCCAAGCCACCGCCCCGCTCCTTGCACCCGCTGAGCCGAACGCCCTGGCCGTGCCGGAGGGGGCTGCTGCAGGTGGGCAGCTGGGGGGCTCCGACCGGGTCTGGTCTCCAGCCTTCTCCCTGCAAAGAAGCAACCCAGCCCCACAGCCCTGCACCCCATCTTGCTGCCGGCCAGGCTCACCGGGTCCCCGGGAGGGTTGGGGGTGTGGCTCCCGCACCCTTGGGGCCAGTGGCTGAAAATAGCTGTGCTGAGGCAGAGGTGCTGGGGGGGGGGGAGCCAGGGCTCTTGCTTGCCCGGCAGGCTGCGGGTGCTGCTCTGGGGGGGCTCAGGACACAAGGACACCAGCTCACTGCCAGCAAGGACAGAACTGGGGACATTTTCTGCCTTAAAGAAAAGCAGAGAGGAAAGACGACAAGCAGGGGCTTTGGACATTTCCCTACATCTGTTGAAGGGAATGGAGAGTAGCGTGGGGATGACGCTGGCCAGGGGAGGTGTTCGGGGATGCTGCTGTCTGGGGGAGATGCTCAGCTGAAACCTGGCCTCTCCCCATGGCACGCCGGGGGCTGATGTGTCCCCATGCTTGGTGTCACCCTGGGGCTGCCTCTCTCTTCCAGCTGGGCAGGATCCGTCCCCCTCCCGTGGAGCTGCCGCAGGAGCGTGGCAGCAAGTGATGACCATCATGAGACCGGGCCCTGAAGATGGTAAGGGGGGGCAGGGGTGCTGCTGGTCCCAGGGCAGTGATGCCTTCCCTGCCTAGGGGCCAGACCCAATGCTGGTTGAAGCCACTGACCCTGCTCCCCAGGGTCTCCGTGCCTGCTTTCTTGGTCCCCTCTTGCACCACAGCCCCAAGGGGCGGCAGTTGCGTGTTGAAGGCTGAAGGGGTCCATGCACAGGGGCAGAAGAGGCTGTTTGAGCCTCTGGAGCCGAGCTAACTCCCCAACAATTCCCCCCATCAAGGAAATGCCGGTCCCTGGTACAGCTCCTGGCACAGGCGCATGGGCTGAGCTGTGCAGCAGGGGCCCCGGCGAGGGGACACAGGGGTCCCCAGTGCTGCAGCAGCCTCAGCTGTGGCTCTCCCCCAGCCTCCCCAGCACCCCGGCTGGACCTGGGCAAGAAGGTGAGCACGCCGCAGGACCTGATGATCGAGGAGCTCTCCCTGCGGAACAACCGTGGCTCCCAGCTCTTCCAGCAGCGCCAGAAGCGGATGCAGCGCTTCGTCTTTGAGCATCCCGGCAGCTACAGGGAGGTGGGTCTGCGGCGCACCCCCTGGCTCCGGGTGCAACAGCCCTGCCCTGGCTCTCACAGCCTTTGCAGGGAAGCGATTCCTCGTGGGGCTGGGGGTGTCTCAGCAGGGTGGCCATGCTCAGCCACCCGCTCCACCAAGATGAAGGGAGAGCAGAGATGGCCTGGTGGGCCGGGAAGGGAGATGAGCAATCATCGGGTTCAGCGTCCACCAAAGAGCAAGGGTGCCTGCCCCCCTCTGCCCCCACTAACCCTTCTCCTCGCCTCCTGCAGCTCCCAGGGCTGGGGGCGGGCGGCTCACACCGCACCGAGAAAGGTGACCGGGAGGGAACAGCAAACGAGTGGATGGTGAGTAGGTGGAGGAAGCTCCAAGGTGCTTTTGACAGCCTCCTGAGTGCCAACGGGGCCAGGGGCAGCTGCCCCCACCCTGCTGACTGTCCCCTCCCCAGGCAGGGGAGGACGCCGGGGGCCAGCAGAGTTACCACTCGGAGCTCCATGTGGCAGCACTGCCCCAGGGCGCCCCCCCTGAAGTGCCCAAGAAGACAGAGAAAGTCTTGCACATGAGCAAAGTCCTCAACCCCGATGCTCTGGCCCCAGGTAAATGCCACCTACACCCCAAAGCTAACACCATTGTAATGGCAGCAATGTGGGGCTGGAGGCACAGCAAGCTGCTGCCTGCTCCCCGCAACCCTCCCCCCGAGTTTTTATATATATCAATATATAACGTATTTATGTCATATATACGGAATCCTGCCCCCAGCAGCAGGTCCTCCGCGGCCGTGTGAAGACAGGGCTGTTCCCAACCCCGTTTCCCTTGCTGGGGATGTTGCCCCAGCCCGGCTGTGCAGCAGCCCACGCTGTGTCTCCCCCACACAGGGTACTCAGGCCCCCTCAAAGAAGTCCCCCCAGAGAAGTTCAACATCACCGCCATCCCCAAAGGCTACCGCTCCCCATGGCAGGAGCTCCTCGGTGACAAGGACAACACTGTGCATGGCAAGAACCAGCCGCCTGTGAGACCCTCTCCATGGGACTTCACGAGCTTCAACAGGTAATGCTGGCCTAGAGGCACCACCAGCCTGCCCAGCCCTGGGCTAAGCCCTTCGGCCTCAAGAAGCACCCACCACCCTGCCAGGGAAAGGCAATGGTCCGTGCCCTCCTTACACACCAGAGGGGAGCAGCAAGGTTGCCCCTTTTCCTGCTCAGGAGCTGCTCGGTGGCTCCTCTGCAAAGGTCCCTGCCCCAGCAGCTCCCCAGATCTCATCTCACCTCTACCACCAGGCTTGCACAGCCTGAAGCAGCTTGGTCTCATGGGGTAACCTCAGGGATGCCGGCTGAAATTTGGGAGGGCTGATTCTCATGTACATGGTCCTGGAGAAGGAATTGCTGCTGTTCCCAGCCAGGCTCAGCTCTGGGCTGGGTGGAGGAAGGGCACAGACACTGCCAAGTCTCACTCCTAATTTCTTTAAGGTATCCAAGCAGCTGCTGGAAGTGGTGGGGGTATAAGGTTAATCTTTCCACAAGGTGCTAAGAGGTCACCAGATTCCTTCCAAACACCTGCTTGAGACTGAAGTCTCCAGGCCCATTTCTGGTGGCAAGCTCCAGGCCCTGCACCTCCTGTGCACCTCCAAATTACACTGGGGGCAAGGCTGGGAGCAGAGACCACCGAGGAAAATCTCTACTCTGAATAGGGGTTTGGCAGGGATTCAGGAGATGGAGAGCTGGTGGTAGCAAAGCACCAGCAGCCCAAGGTAGAGTAATGAGAACTGAACTTGTAAGCTGAACATCAACCTGGGGAATCTGCAAACCGAGGTCCTGGCTCTCCTCCTCACTGAAAGCCTCTTTCACAAGGATGAAAGTCCATTAGCCTTGGTGGCCTGGCCAAAGTCATCTTCCAGTAGGCAAGCTCCCACTGGAGCTCCCTCGGGGACACAGCACTGCTCCCAATCAGACCGTCATCTGCCACGGTGCTGGGTCTCTGCAGATGGCAGCTTTCCTGAGCCCGCCCCAGGGCTGGATTCCAGTCATGGGAAGGTGACTGCTGCACTTTGAACGCTTGGCAGAAGGGGCTGCGGGGAACTACGACCCCTCTGCGTGGGCACCGCGTCCCAAAGGGCAGAGATCAGCCCCGCCGCCACCGTCCCTTTGCTGCTCTCCTCTCCCTCAGCCCTGGAGCTTTGCCATGGGGCCTGGCGAGGAGCACAGCACAGCTGCCCCCATTTCCCCTTCCACACCAGTGGAAGCGTGGCAGTGCACTGGTTTGCAGTGGAGTGGAGCCAAGGTTAACAGAAGGGACAAGAATCCATGGGCAAGTGTAGAGAAGCAAAGGGGCTGCGTTAACTTCTCCCCCAGGGTCTCCTCTCGTTACTCAGCCATCTTGAGCTTTCCTGGAGCAGTAACATCCGAGGAGGAGCCGTAGGGGGAGAACAAGAAGCTGCTGCAGACACTTGGCTCTTTTCATTCAGCATTAACCGTGTTTCTGCCTCCGTATTTATTTATGGACAGGGACTGAAGCAAGGGCATGTTTCTGAATAATGCTTTACCCCGTACCATTTCTCCCCTCTCGCACGCTGCCTTTCTATTTAAAGTCTTGAACTGTTATTCAATACAGATGGATGCTAATTTAACACCAAGCCTCTCGCCACCTCCTCTAATGCTTCACTGAGGCATGAAGATTCAGAGAGCCAATCTGCTTTTAACTGGGCTTTTCATGATCTTCCAAGCTGTTGGCTTTTAAATCACTTCTCAGTTCATCAAATGCCAAACTGCAGAAAAACAAGCTTTTTGGAACAAACCAGCTAGCAAGAAGCCAGTGGTCTTGCCTAAAGCCAGGTGACTCCCAGCACAGCTCACATGGGTCAAGGGGCAAGGGTAAATTCACCATCTCAACAGCAACTGCCTTAAAAGCAGAGTGATTTATTCCCAGCTTCAAACGTTCAGGCTGTGATGCAAAGATCTTCGGCCACCTTGCTAAGGTGTGCTGCCTTAAGAGAGAGTGAAACCCAAGCTTTGAAAAGGACTGTCTTTTTGCAAAAGGGAAAAAAGTCTCTGGAACAAACCTCTCTCATTTACCTTCCCCCCTCTCCCACCTTATTTCTCCTTAGGACACTGTTGCAAAACAGTGCCACGTTACTCATGTTCAAGCAGCGCTTCCCAAAGCAAACATTCCCAGCTATGCCTCATCGAAAGCTCAGCCTCCACGTGCTGCTCCAAAACCAACATTCTTGGCTTTCCGGGGCTGGCAATCTCTTCCCCGGCCCCTTTCCACTTTTCTCCAGAAAGGGATGACAGCTCTTGCCCCCGCGCTGCTCCTCCTGTTAGTCATAGTTTAAGAGTAGCCGTCCCAAAAGGCAGGCTGGAGCCTGGGCCAAGAGAAAGACATTTGCCTGCACATGTGCTAGAGCAATCAGGAGGCAGCACTATCAGCCCTGCCCTCTGCACAACACATCAGCAGCGGACGAGCCGCTTTCTAAAGACCAGGGGGTTTGTCACCATCACCTACTCTCTTAACTTAACCCCTTTCACACACAAAACATCTCTACTGCTGTTGGCAGAGTGCATCAAGAGACTATGGTAAAGGTAGGAACATGCTTCCTCCCTCCCCTGCATGGCTGGGGACTCTTGGGCACCAAACCCTGCTCTCCAGGCCTGCCAAAGCTTGACTTGAGGTTGGCTCTGTACAAGAGAAGCACCTCACTGGGCTAGCAGAGACTCTAATGGCATCCTGGGGAAGAAGAGGAGGGTTGTCATGTGCTACAGGCACCGCTAGGTTGCTGCTGGGCTCAGAGTTAGGAAATCCAGCCCCGCTTTTTCCATCGCCGTTACCACAGGCACAGCCTCTCCTCGTGACCTGCTAAATCTGCTTTGTCTCGTGCCGCAGGACTCCCACCCCGTTTGACAGAGCACTGGTCAGCAACCTGTTCTCTGTGCCTGCCACCGAGCTGGATAACCTGAGCGTCCTGGAGGTGATTTCCCACCGACCCAACTTCAACAGAGTGCCGCAGGGTTGGGTGCGGATCCTACCAGAGAGCGACGAGCTGTAGTACGCGCGCTCCCTTCCCCATCGCCACGGATGCTTTTATCGCTAGACTCGAACACACTTCGCACGGTAGGGGAGAGGGCAGTAAGTATTCTTCGTGAAAGCTAAGCTAGTGGTCTCGGGTTGTCGTCTTCTTCAACGGGATTCGAACAAGCTCAAGTCTGGGACCATTTTGAATTCCCCTTGTACCAGCCATTGTCACAAGGGCGTTTAGTGCTAAGCCAGCCAGCCAAGTTCTCATCGTTAATGCAAGCAGATGCCCCTAAAACTCCTGCACAAGACATCCCACAGAGCCTGTCCTCTTCCCTGCCTCATGGAAAACGGCAGGACCGCCAACTGCAACACACCAAGCTGTCTCGCTGCTTCTTCGCCAACACACAAGACCTGCTCTGACAGCTGGTGCCTTTGCAGAGAAATTCCATCTTTGGGACAACTCTATGTCTGTCATTCCGGTCAGGACAGCGAGAAGAGGCGACAACTGAAGAACACCATCCAAACAAGTTACCAGAGGCACTGGCATGTTAAAAGCCATTACCTTGGGCTTGGCTGGACAACAAAAACAAATGAGGAACTGGGCACCTGCCTGTTTATCAACACATGCACAGCGCAGCCAGGATAGACGGGAGGGGAACACCGGGAGTGGGAAACCGGCGCCCATTTTCCACAAGCTGCTGGCTAGCACCTGGCAGCTGTTATTTTCCCCTTCCTACTGCTAGTTGCATGCCTCGCTTAAACATCTAAGCCCTTTGACTGACTTAACGCCAGATTTGCTTCATGCACAATTGCACCAGTCTGAAAGATACTGCCAGGGCATTCTGGCAACTTCAGCATCAGCGGGAAGGAAAGGCAGCACAGCCGTGACTCCAGGGCAGCACGGGCTTCTCCGTGAACGCGAACATCAGCAGCAAGGATTCAACTACACAAACATTTTCAGCAGTGACACACAGCGGGACACGCAGCTAACGACGTCTATAGGACACTCATTGGGACATCTGGAAAACCCTGCTAACCGCAAACAACGTAACACAGGCTTTCTGCAATTGCTTTTGTCAGGTTCTTAACATCACCCTTATTTAATCCTGCAAAAGCAGGAGCATCGGGATAAAAGTTTCTTTTCCTACCACCGTGGTTAAACCCAGCAACTGAATTTTGTGGTAGAAGTGCAGTTAGCAGCTGCCTCACCTGTGAAGCGTATTTGTAATGCTGCGCAGACAGACGCGCAGAGCAAATCCCACACAGGGATTCCACCACCACACCACTCAGGCAGGAAACTTCCATTGCTCTGTTCTTCCCACACAAGCAGGAGGGGACAAGCAAATGGAAAGAAAAAAGGTCTGTTCCTTAAATGTTAACAATTTATGATGCTCGACTGCTGTCCTGTTCCAAACCCCTCTCCCTCCTCTTTGTCCATCAGCTGAAGAACCCGTGTACCCCTGGGGAGCTGGCTGGAAATAATAAATAAATTGCAATAATGTAAAGTATGCTTACATTCGAGATCTGTCTGCACAGCGCTCACAGGCCCCGACTGCAGAGACTCAGAGCTAGAGAAGTACCAAACGCCACAGCCCCCCCCCCCCATCCACCAGCAGGGCTCTGCCTGTCCTCCGACACTGCCCTGGGATGGCTCTTACTCAACAAAAACTAATTACCTACACCCAAAGCCCAGCGCTTTCTCCAGAGAAAGCCAAGCTGCCTGCAGCCGTGCCCCTGCTGCCACACGTGCTGCGTCACCTCCCACAGCCCGGCAGGGCTGGCAGCATCAGTGGGACACGGTGGCACAGTACAGGGCAGCACGCAGAACTAAAGGCAGACCCGCCACCATTGCCCACGCTGCATCTTGGCTTTGGCAGCAGCCAAATAAAAAAATAATAATAATAAAAAAAAATTTAAAGCCCTCCAGGAAGCGGGGTCTAAGGAAAGTGTTGAAAAATTCAAATATTTAATGTATTTTTTTTTAAACAAGCAAATGAAGTTTCGTAACAGGTCCCATCATGTTTTGCTTAACAGAAAGATGTCCACAGATCCATTACAAGAAAGCAGCTGACACACAGATAAACTTAAAATCCTCCAGCCACGTGTACACACACCATATTTAACAGCAGGCCCCCACACAGGACACAGCTACTCCTGGACAAACACTGGAAAGCCCTAATCATGCTCCCAGCATACCCAGGACAAGCTCCCCCCACAGCTGTCGGCAGCACAGGCCCAGCCTCTGGGGGCCACCGCAGGGGCCTTCCCCAGGCTAAAGCAGGACACTGCTAACCTGTCACCCCACCTCACGCTTGCTCAGGACATGCAGGATTAGAAATGAAGCATCAAAAAAGGTTTTGGTTTTTTTTTTAGAACAAGAAAGGAAAAAGGAGGGAAGAAAACTCTGTGGCAATAGTAAGGCAAAGCCATGGGTTTGGCACATCTGATAAACTTGTTTTTCAGCTCTTATTCAGTCCTGGTTTAATACTTCATTAGAATAATAATAAGTCATTAGTTACCTGACAGAGAAGAGTCTCTGGTTACTTTTCAATAGTCCATAGTGTTCAGACTGAGGATATCAAATGGGCTTGAAAAGGGTTTGGTTTTGTTTTTCCGGGAGTTTATTTCAAAAGTGTGCAAACGGGATACACGGATAGCACTGTAATTCTGGTACACCTGATCCACAGACCCCCGACAGCCCTTCTGTCCGCCCCCCGCCCCCCCCCCCAGCCCCCCAACACTAAATGAAAGATCTGGGATGTATCAACAATCTGATTAGCTAGCGGAGACACGGAGCTCAGCCTGCCCAGCGTCTGCAAGCAGGGAAATAAGGCTTCTCTAGCTCACCCACAGCTCAACATATGGCGCTACCATGGTAACTAGAAAATAGCATTTACTTAAACGATGAGGGTGGCACAACGTGCTAGGGGCTGCTGTGCTTTCCCGCGTGGGCACCCATCCTCTGGGGATCTTGAGACGGGTAGTGAATGGGGCCTGGGGCTCTCATGAAGGGAGGTGGGGGCCCCATGGCGTGGAACATGTGTGGTCCAAAACCTGCAGAAACAAAGGTGTCAGCTTCAGACAAAGCAACGGCACCACCGGTGCAGATGCACTACTGCTTGGAACTACTGACAGAAAACAGCTGGATTACAGCTGTGCCTTAGAAAGGTGCACATCTCCCACGATTTCTCAAATCCCCGAACTCCTTCCCCTCTTTCCAGCACAACAGGGGGCAATCCTTACCCAACACACAGCCTTACCCACAGATAAACGCTGGCAGGGGACTGGACAGCTGTCTGCAACGCCAATCTAAACGCTTCCTACTCAACCGCGGAGCAAAGCAAAACATATCCACCAGAGTCTGACATCCCATAAAAAGAGGGTCTCCAGATAGATATAAACACACAGCCAAACACAGGCTGGCATCCAACCAGCTGCAGAATTACCCTTTGAAGTTCAGGTCAATGTGGCATTTACACAGCCAGCAAAAGCACTGAGTAGGCCTCAGTACCAGTAACAGGGATCTCTGACGTGCCTGAGAATTTGCAAGTGAATACATACCACGACAGGCAGCTCAGTGTAATTAAACTGTGCTGACAGCTCATTTTAGGTCATCGGTTTACATTGTATGATCAGGGATGAGGAAAATCAACTCGGGGCATGCATCAGCGCAGCGGAGCAAGGAGGACTAGATCATCTAACACCAAGTCAGACATCCCTGCTTGAAGGGGAAACACAAGTACCTGGAGGTGGCGGTGGAGCAATGCCAGGAGGAGGTGGCAAGGCAATGTTAACCACGGCTGGAGGGCCACTTGGAGGTAGGTTGAAGTAATTTGCAGAAGCCTCCTCTTCTGCAGCAGGAGGAGGGGGGAGAGCTGCAGAAAAAATACACGGTGGTTATGGAAAAATCTCTCAGTCAAGATACGCAGAGGTATCTGCCTTCGGAGAGGAGGTGCAATCAGTTCTTCCACAAGGGCAAACTGCTGCTGCTATTGCACATCTGAACCAGAGCAAGAAGCTGGACCGCACTGAAACTCCAGAACAGTCACCATTTTTCTTCACCCGAAACCAGCTTCGTTTCTTCCATCATACAACACTCAGTGGATTAGGAAAACATTGACCAAGCCTTGAAAAGCATTTGTTGCCAGTATCTCAGAACTAAGTAACTTGAATTCTGCTTTAACTTTTCACTCATCACATAAAGAAAACTCTTTTCATCAGGAATTTGCTGCTAGACAAAGCTGCCCTTCCATCCTAGTTGGATCAGCTACAAACCTACAGTAACCGCCTGCTCTGGGCTCACCAGTGCCTCTGCTGTCCTGACCTCGATTGCTGCTCTCGGAGGTTTAACACCAGCAGGTCAGCATGAAGTGTTTGAGAGGCAAAAACAACTCCCTTACCTCCAGGAAGTCCTGGAACTGGCTCCAGCTTTATCCCTGATTCTGTAGTACCTTCCTTGTCCTTTTCTTTTCCTCTTGCTGCCTGGGACCTAAAAACCAGACAAAAGTTTGAGGAGAAGAATGAGAAAAAGCAGGATAAGCAGATATTCACACCACAATAGTTTCACATTATCAAATCCAGATCCATTGCTTCAGGCCAAAGATGAAAAATTCACAGAACATCAGAAACAGCTGGTACAAAGCGTGCCAACAGTGTTTATAGGAGATGGATTAGAAGCAAAACTACGAAACTCATCCATAACCCTCACCCAGGAAATCCCTTACACATTCGTGCAATTTGTGTAACCTCCAACCCAGATCCCACTGCTGAAAGAAAACCAAACAGCGAGAGGACCCCAGCTATTTACCAAATCAGTATCTACTCCAACTTAATACCCAATCCTGCTCATCAAGACTGCACAAACCGAGTGAAGAACCTTGCGGCAGTATCCACAAGGCTTCCTCCTCCCACACTCACCTTCCCCATTTGACATTGAGCCTGCGACCATTGACAATGAGTTTGTTGAAGGATTTCTCAGCAGCCACTTCCGCAGCTTGCCGGGTGGCAAACTGGATGAAAGCACACTGCTGCCTCTGCACTACAGTTATTGTCCGGATCTCCCCAAACTGGTAGAAGTGATTTCTGTAGGGGGGGGAAAGAAAAAAAAAAATATTATGAAACCCCACTCCTCCTAGCTGCAGGGTACACAGGATCTCATTGTGTGCTGAAACAGATATGCAGATCCTTTCTTTTCTTCATGACCAGCTCAGACTAACCATTAGAAATCAAGTCTCTTGTCCTGCTGCACAATTTTGGAGCAAAAAACCCTCTGCAGCAGCTTTTCTCAGCAGCTAGCTAGAGAGAGGGTATGGGACTTTCTTGTAACAAGTGTAACATGGTATCCCCAACAGCTCAGAAGGATGAGTCATCTTTAAAGAGAGAAATTTTAATCAAACATTTGAAATGTGCCTGTTTATCTGTTCTCCTACAAGCTGGCACTGCTCTCCAACAAGCTGGCACTCCTCTGCACTTGCCCACCAACTGGTTCCCCATTAAGGAAAACCAAAACCAGATTTTTCTTCCTTGCAAGAGAGATTTCCTCACTTGAAGATGAGCAGTAATCAAAGCGTCAAATAAAAAGGCAAGGGCAATACAAATTCACCAACACACCTGAGATCTGATTCAGTGATAGTATCTCCAAGCCCTCCAACATACAGCGTTGTAATAGTCTTGTCATCAGGGGGGTCTAAACGAGGCATGGTTGATGCTCGTTTCAGAAGTTTATCAGCCACAGGATCGTTAATTCCATAGTAACGATCTTTGATGTTCTGATCAGCCAGAGGATCATCTGGATCTGTAGGTTTCTCATGTCTAAGATTCAGAAAACAAAGCATTTCATAACACGGGTCACAGGTGCATCAGATGAAAATGACTATAGCTGCTACCTTCCCTTCTAAACACTCCCGGTCACTTATACGCTTAACCCTGGTCACATAAACACGCTAAAATGGAACAAAAAGCTCTGAGAACTTAAAATTGCAGCCAGGACTCCCTCGATTTCCAAATGAATGGCACTTCTGACAGCTCAGCATTCAACACTACAAAATACAAGAGCTGGATTTCAAATGGCCTCTTGTTTAAACACAAAGATGTCTGATTAAGGGGACTGACGCCACGAAGGGAAAAAATGAACTACGCAAGAGAAGAGCTGCAGTCACTGCTTCGGCAAAACACTACAAGACCACACAGCCAATTCCTCACTAGCGAACTTGCCACAACAAAGATCCATTCACAGGCACTGCATGCCAACTGAATGCAAGTTTTGCACTGACCCCAACCACAGCATTGCATCTCCTGTCCCCTGCAGCATTTCCTGT
Source organism: Butorides virescens (assembly GCA_017310255.1). Classification (NCBI taxonomy): domain Eukaryota; kingdom Metazoa; phylum Chordata; class Aves; order Pelecaniformes; family Ardeidae; genus Butorides; species Butorides virescens. The sequence continues at coordinate 78,919 of JADKXX010005027.1, read as the reverse complement.
TCTTCAAACCCTACAGGGAGCCATATCTGAACGTGGTGAACAGATTAGTGGTTTAAACTGTATTTGTACCTGTAGGGACACTCTTCTCCTCTCTTGCATTCTCCTTTTACCCAGAAGGAGCAGATGTGAGGACGATTTCGTTTATAGTAAGGAGTGGTCCGTGCCAGCTTCAGCAGCATGTCGCTGGTAGAAGTAGCTTTTCCTAGCGCACCGACTGGTCTAGTGCCATCAGAATTGGATATCTAAACAGTAGTTAAGACACAAATAATTGTGTATATATATCACCGTTGAAAACTAATGCACAGTATCAGAGCAAGAAAATGGTTTTAAGACGAACTAGGTCATTCCTCCCCTTTCCTCCTCTGTACACATCCACACACAGAGAGCGTGGTTACAACCACATGTCCTTACCTCTCGCTCCATATTCTGCGTGTAGTACTCTTTATTAACGTCAGACTTCGGCATTTCATCCTTAAGGGAGAGTCCTGCATCCCGGACTTGAATAGGCAAACCTTGAATGAAACAAAACAAAACAAAAACCCCAACAAATCAATATGAAGCAGAAGTTGAAAGAGCAGAAATAGTTTTTGCAACCTTTGTTAGCCAGAGAGATAACTCATCTACTGTTCAGGTATTCCATGCTGCCCCTGAACCTCAGCAGAGATGTGATCATCAAGATGACTCCTTCTCAAAGACTGTCCAGAGATGCCAACTACATGCACACATTTAAAGACATTTCACTGACTTTCATTTCAGAGGCAAGCAGACCAGCTTCTTCTCTCAGTTTACTTTTTCTGGTACATACCATATTCCAGGTCAAGCAGACAGGTTTGACAGACGTTCTTCAGCTTGCTGCATGTCTGGCATACTTCTGTTTTCTTGAAACGCATACGAACACCAGGGCACCAGCGGAACACTGTGAAAGGCCTGGCACAAATCTGAGAGACAGAAAGTCAGCAGTTGTATCACTATCACCCAGAAATCAAGTTACCATTCTGGTTCTTGCGTGGAAACCTAAAGTCCAAACACAACTAATCTCTTTAAACTGTAAATACAACTTCTTCATTTCAGTGCTAAGATTCAGACCTCAAGAAATATACCTCGACAGGAGAAAGGTTTAGGAAGGTTTTTTCTTGTTGTTGTTTTTTTGATTTATTACAATAACCCAAATGCTGAAAGCAGATCTACTCGAAGAGAAAAGGAATTCTCCCTCCTTCCAGGAGATGTCAGTAAAGAGCTATTAGAGATAAAAGAAGACTCCTGACCTCTATCTTACCGAGTGGAATGATGCATCTGCTTCTGCTACATGTAGGGTTTGAGGAAGGGAAGCTAGATTCCACCACGCACCTTCTCCCTACCTCAGATGACAAATGATAAAAGGGGCAAAGAGGCTCTTGCGTTTCCCTCAGTCGAGACAACACTAAATATTTTTTGCTTTCAGAAATAAACGTAGCTTATTGCTTAGACAGCCAACAAAAGTCACCACCTTGCCAGGAATAACATACTCATAGCAAAACCTAAACTCCATTTATTTATGTACTGCCTACGAGTAAAAACAAATGTGGAAGAGAAAATATGATATAATTTTAAATGCTGAAATACCATCAAATATAGTACAATTAGTAAAACTGAATTCTGATAAACATGAGCAAATCCTAAGCCTGCCTGAACAGCCTTCAATAATTTTACTACTTTAAGAATAACTGACTTTGTTTAACAAAGCCCACAGTAGAGTGACCTAAAAAATGTATGCAGTTACATAAATATTTTAAGTTAACCCAGATAAGCAATTTTCTGAAACCAACAGGATTTTTTTTTAACATTAAAATTTAATATTCCTAGATGTGTGCCAATTCAGGTCTTTGTTCTTCAAAAGAAAACAAACGTACCTTGCATTCTTTTCCATATTTTTCTTTAGTCTGAAATATAATAAAAAATGATAAAAGAAAATATGAAATATCATTAATTCAACATAAAACATGAAACATACAATTGATGTCATAGCACAGCATTTTTTTTTCCAATTATGCTCCATTTAGACTCACCCACCCCTATGTTCTGGGCTTACGCCTTGGCAGGTCAACAGGACAAAAAAAGTCCTAAAAAGCTCTCAATCCATTTTTGTTTTAGAAACAGTCATTAAAATGTATTATACGCCCCACCTCATGTACCGATGAAAGGTGAGAATGAAACAGAACATTAATTTTCAGCCAAGGTGATACCATTACATAAAATAAATACAGAAAAATAAACAGTTTTTGAAATATCACCTATACCGGCAGTAGAGTTACGTTTCACAAAAATATCTTAATCTCCCCAGCAAACTTGGTGGAATGGAAACGTGAGGGAAAGACACCATAAACATAGGTTCATACACAACCGGGCTGAGCGCAGAGAAAAGCAGCATAAATGGACTGACTCATCCTGCACAGAGGAAACCCAGGTAAACAAACCAGGATTTAAACCACCATCAAGCCCTTCATAAGATGGTTTTAACTTATTTTCACAGGTGCATATCCTGCATGCTTTAGAAATTGTGCTAAGCTATTTAATATTTCAGCAGCTGTTTCCCTGTTCTCCATGTCACATGATTTATCCGTACCAAAACTTTGTTTTCTAGTATTTCCTGCACTCCAGGCATCGGACTCACCCTTCTCTCCTTTTTTGACTGATTTAGTCTTAAATCACATACCTAATGCCATGACATCACATACCAATAATGGCCAGAACCAAATCCTGTTGGGCAGAACCAACTAATTAGGAGTGCACATGCACCTCAGCATCCACTCCTGTAGCCAGGCTTATTTTAATCCCCCAAACCCAGCAGTTCTAGGGCCAGCACAGAGGAAAGGACCATGTGGTCAAACAGGCACCTACCATTCGAATATACGGGTTTTCTCCAAGACATGTCTGGCACAGAATAGGGAAGTCCTGAAACGAGCAAGGAGAAAGAAAATCAGGAATTTGCAACAAACTCTCTCATCACAACAGCGTTCAAATCACGCTCTGAACCAACACTACTGAGCTAATCAGACCATTTGAAAGACATAAAAAGTCTTATTCAAAGAGTCACTGGGAAAGCTACAAGCCATGACCCAAGGCCCATATTATTTAAGAACCACGACCTGCTAACTGGTCCGGTTTGAAATAAAACTTACCTAGAGACACAAAAAGGTTATTCCTGAGATCACAACTCTTCGGCGACCCGACTGCAGCAGGTGACACCACCTCCAATCCCCTCGGCGCCGACCATCTGCAGTGTGCCCACCCGGGAAAGGCCTCAGCCCGAAAGAGCGCGGCCAGGGGCCCGGGTCAGCCCCTCCCCGGCTGCCGTGGGGCCTCCCCAGCTCCCAGACCCCCAAGCCCCGGCAGGGAGGCGGGGGGGCCGCCCGGAGCGCCGCACTCCAGTCTCCAGCCTGCGCTACCCGCGAGGAGGGCCCGGGTTCCCGCAGCAGCCCCTTCCCGGACCCGGCGAGGGATCCCCGCGCTGGCCGCCGCCCAGCCCTCACCCTACGGCCTTGTGCCCCCACCCGCCCCCTCACGGCAGCAGGGGGGCCCCGCCGGCCAAGGCCCGGCCTGCCCCGCCCGGCCTTCCCCCTCGTCGCCTCCCGGCCTCACCGCATCCTCCCAGTTCTGCCGGTTGTATGTATTGGAGCCCAGCGATGTCGACATGGCGGCGGGGCCCGCTCCGCTCCGCTCGGCCGCCGGAAGTCCCCGCGCCGCTCCGCCTCGGTCCCGGTAGGAGCCGGAAGTGACGCCACTTCCTCTAGCGACGTGACCGGGAGGGGATGAGCGAGGAGAGGTGGTGAGGGCAGCAGCGCGTCTCGGGGGCGGAGGGCGCTCTAGGCACGGCGAACCATAGAGCGCAGCCAAAGGGGCGGGAACGGGCGCGGCGGGCAAGACCACCGGGGGTGCGGGGGGGTGCGGTGAAGCGGGGACGAGACCATTGGGAAAAAAGGGGGGGTAGAGTTTTTTTCTTCAAAATTATTATTTTCTAAAAATAAAGCACAAAGAATCCGAGAGCCACGTTTGCTTTATTGAAGGTCACTACACGACGTCAAAGCAGTAAGGCAACAGTCACCTGCGGGGAAGGGTCAAGGCAGAGGGGCGAGCGCCCAGGGACCGGGGAGGGAGGCAGGGACAGGCCGACGCTTTCCTATCGCCTACAGGCACCTACTGGGAGGGGGGGGAAACAAAATAAACCTCACCGAGCTAATCAGACCGCTCAGAGTATCACAAACCGATGCACCTTTGTGTTGTCAGCGAGAAAGGGAGGTTGGGCGAGCCCAGCGCTGGGGGACGGCGGCCCGAGGTGGCTCCCTGGATGGGAGGCTCCATCCCGCACAAGCGTAGCGGCCATTTCGGCTACTGAAGAGGAGACGCCACGGCCAAAGGTTAAGCGTTTGGTATCTGGACGGGTGAAGCCGCAGCGGGCGCTAGCAACCGGAGGCGCACACCGAGCCCTGAACTCCGTAACCGGCGCCGAGGTGCGAGGGCGATGCCGGAGGCGCCCTCCCGCGCAGAGCGCCTGCAGCTCCGGGCTGGCAGAAGCATGGCGCAAGGGTGGCGAGCAACACGGCCGCGGCTGGCCCCTATTGGAGCCCTTCCCAGAAATGTTTAACAGAGGTCAGCGCCTGAACTGGGAACGCTCGGCAGGGAGAGCGATCTCGCCCACTTGTACTAAGCTGTGCAGTTACTGGTAATTCAGTATCCCGGATACGCTGCTCTTAATTACTGGTTTTAGCTTGGGCTACAGCCAAATTACACCCCAGATAAATTACCTATGGTACGGTGTATGCTAGGTAATGTATAACTGGCCTTCCACCTTTACACCTCCCTCCCACCCACCCTAACTGGAAGAAGACAGAATATGAACTCAAACTGTGGTTTTATGTATACCAGGCCTAACTCTAACTCTCCAGGTTTCATACTCTGATCGCTTCCCCTATTAACACACATTAATTGATCTGAAGACTGCCAAGCAGCCTCTCCGGAGCACCCCTGCCTCAGTCAAGAGCTGTACCAGAACCTGAATTCCCACCTCGTAGCACATCACGCTACCACAGCCACCTGCAACACAGCGGGTTCGGTTGCCAGTCAAATCCATGAACGCTACAGTACACTACATTTTGAGTTTCAAGGCAAACTGATCATTCCCTTTGTGAAAACAGATCTGTCACCTTGGCTAAGCAAGCTACATATGCCAGAGTGGTAGGGTTGGATGTCCCAATCCCCCACAGCTGAGGTATCCTACGAGGTAGCAGAAAACCAAAAAAAAGTATCGTGCTGCTGCCAATAGCTTGCCAGTAACACAGCAGACATGGCCACCTCTTAAAATGTTTGTTCGGGAAGGGCATAGCTCTGTGTGAAGAAGAATTTGTTCACTATTGAGGATGTAACATCAGGTTTGTGGGCTGACATGAAGAAAAAAAAACAATATGGGTTCTTTTCTGTTGATAAAGGCAAATTTAGCCAGGTGCAGTGCAAATCTGGAGAGAGCGAGATCTTCCTCTGTGCTGAAACACGTGCTGCAAGTTAAACTAGCCTGTGGCGGTGTGGGGGAGCGGAGCGGTAGTTAGTGGGCACTACGACAAGAGGAGAACAAACCATCCCAAACCACGGCACCCTCAGCCACCTCCTCACGGCCCGGCTGGGGCCCGTGGCACACACCCACACATCACAAAGGAGCTCTCGCAGAACGCTTCACCCAGTGCTTTCTTTACTGTGACAGCCCGTCCTGCGGCCAGCCGTCGGGGCACAAGCGTTGGGAGCGTTTATGGGAGCACTGGACCGAGGCTGAGCTCCACGTGATGGGTGAGCCAGACGACCCCAGAGGTATGATCGCCTTCCTCGCTGGGCCGGATTATACCAGTGAGGATTTTAAAGTCGTGCTTCATCTTGAAACTCACGGTCACTTCACCCTCTTCTTTCTGCGGGGTGACCTTGATGAAAACTCCTACCTTATTGGCTTTTCTGAAGGCAATAATGCTGCAAGGCAGAAAACAAAAGAACGCTGGGTCAGCCAAGTTCTCAAACAATTGTTCTGAGAGATTTATTCTGACACCACACAAGAGGGATGTTCAGTTCATGGCCCGTGGGCTGAATATGCCCTGCTAGAACAGCTGCCCTGTTGCTGGAGGCAACTCTGTCGTATGCCCTGCTGTGTAATTGTCACCGCTACCGTGAACCCCCTTTGCTTGCAAAGGAAAGGATTACACCAAGTATTCCTGGAGAGAATTAGTACCACCACCTATAACTCAACTGCTGTAACAGCACACCTGGCCTCAGAGGGAACAAATGTCTCCTGAATAGTCCAAACTGCAAGCAGAAAGATTTGTATTGCTGATCTCTGACTCCCCAAAAAAACCACCACGCCCCCACAAGAAAACCTGAAAAAAAAAAGCCCCAAACCATGCTGAAAACAGAGAGGAGAATGAGTTACTTGGTTGAAGTGCCAAGTTTTTAAGGGAGAGGATCCCCACAGGACAGACAACACTCACTCAGGGTCATCCTGGAAGTCTTGAGGCTCTGCCAGCTCATCATATTCTGCCGCAGCATCTTTGCCGGCCAGAATAAGCTCCTTGGGAGGAACTGCCACCTGAAACAGAACACGAAGAGAAGCAGCCTTTCAGCACTGATCACCACCTACGCTGCGAGCAGGAGAGAGCCCTCCCCTTCCGAGGGTTGCTTTACTACAGTTTAACAGAAGCGTGATTCATCCTCCACTTTCCTCCACTCTGGTACCAGCTGGTTACCACTCTACCAGTGAAATTGTGTATTCTGGATCTCAAAGAACAGACACAATTTCAAAATACTTTATGAGCTGATGTTTACATTGGTGACATTAAGCTCCAAGAAGGAAAATGCAACACAGTCAGGGATGGAAGGAGACATGGGAAGTGTGACCTGTGGAAGGACAGATGGGAGTGGAAAGACTTGGAAGAGGCCTGGGCTTGCACAGCAGTAGGGTACAATACCTTGGCGGTGCTGTTGATGTTGTCAGGGTCTCCCTCCTCACACTCCAGCAGTGTGACATGTGTGATGTTCTCCACTGGATTGGTCAGAGTCAGGAGGACTTGGCTCTCCTGGGGAGATTGGGGAAGCACAGTGCAAGAAGTAATTACTCTAAAAATCATTACTATGTTAGCACCTCCATCTTCTGTGACTGATCAACACCTTTAAAAAATCGTATCACATATCCATCCCACCAAGGGATGGATAATGAACACCCCCGGACCATAAGAAAGGTGTCAATGCCACGCAGCACTCTTTCTTAATGCAAGAAATACGTGTCTTTGGAATCTAGCCCAGATCTCAACTCCACACCTTTTATTCTTCAGATATTGGCGTATGCTTGTGATGCCAGATGTCACACGCTGCACAGTAATCTACTCCTGCAGAGTGACAAGTACATGCAGTGTTATCCTGACCACGCCCTTAAACCCTGCACCCTCTCTAAACGGAGTGAGCAAAGCCCTCAGGGAACAATCATCACAGCGTGTCATCTTCCAAAAAGATCCCACATCCGCATCTCCCGGCCGTGTCTCACCCCAAGACATTTCTGGAAAAAACTACTGACCTTCATGTAGCGCAGGTTGGGAATAGACATGATTCTCACTTCAGGCATATAGTTACTACAAGAAGAACAAAGCAAATGACCATGATGGACCATGTAGCTGTCAACAACCCACCTCTTGAAGTACAGATTTAAGCCTAATCCTACAAACTCCTGCTGCCACGTGGGGCTGGCACGTCTGAGATAAGGTAAATGTATTTAAAAAGGTGATTACACCATCCTAAGAGAGGACACAGCCATAAAAGAGGTCAAATCAAGAGTACAAAAGAAATGAAAATAGAAGGCATTAACTAAGTATCGATAGGCATCGTTCTCCCCAATCCCCATATCTTACTTACACAGCAACCAGCTGGATCTTGAATTTGATAGATGTCGGATTGAATTCTGGTTTGCTCAGGTTATGTTCACATAGCTAGACACAAAGATATTTTAGTCAGCACCAACAGACAGCATCCAGTCACACACTGAAGAATCAGAGCTGCAAGCACAGTGCTGCTAGCCACATTACCGGCCTCTAGCACAGTGCATGCAAAAACCACCTCAGGATGAGTGTAGCCAGAGCTGTGTCAGGTTACTGATACTCCAAAAATGTCATATCCAGCCCTATCAGTGCAATCTCAGAAATACGAGATTTGGAACTAGGCTTAAAAACACTTGGACACTCACTGACTGCAGCAGGAAGAAGGCACAAATACCTGCAGACCCTTTGACTTACGCTTCAGAATCCATTAAAAAAAACCAAACAGCTGGAACTCAAGACTGATCTTCTCATAAGCTGCTCTTCAAACACAGGCTCAGCCTGACACTACTTATTTCTGAGAAAATATTTTGCATTTGCAAGGCATTTTGCATCTTAAATACTTGCAAGAATATTGCTCTATTACTCTGGGAACTAGATAAATATCACTGTTCCACTGATAAAGCAAACAGCTTTTTAAAGACCATGTAGTAAGCCAACAGCAAAACTTGGATTTAATTCCTGCCCATCTTTACTTTCCAGCTCTCTGCTTTTCTTGTCTGAAGTATCCTCTTTCTGCCTTCACTCTAAGGCCTTCAGTATTCTGCACTACCTCTCACTGTTTCCTGACTTGATTGTTGCCTTCAGTAATAGCAGAAATTTTTTCATTCTGACTGTACTGGCAGCCTTCTATGATTCCTCGGCTAGGCAGGGCACACAGACCCTTATGCAAACCCACCTTTGGATCTTTATATATCTTTGACAATGTTGTCTCCCTTTCACAATCTTCATCACGTCACAAATGCCTCTCTCATCTCCTAGTGCTGTTACCAGTAATTTGGTTGAGAACTTTCTTTTAAGAAGAAATACACAGCCCATTTCCCACAATCCAAGTTCTGAGAGCCTACAAAAAGCGCTTTTTTTGTATTTAATTACCTACCCGACAGCGCAGCGAACGTTTGATCAGGAGGTGCTTATGACGTGGGTAGAGCTGGGAAGCACAGATCGGCTGGAAGTCAGGCTGCAGCAGACGCTGACGCAGAGTCGTCACTGGGTGCACACCAGAAAGCAAGACCAAATTAATGTCTCGCTCAGGCGCTGAAACTCAAGCTAGACTGTACATATGCTCTGGCCTAAGAGCAAGCATGCTGTGCACTGTGGGCAGACATGCTACAATCTCTAAGGACCTTCATTTCACCTGCACCCAGAAGCCACTGGCAAGTACCACTGTTTCTAGCAGCAAATCAGTGGAAGGTAAGAGCTGTAGAAAGGGCTGCCCTGACTGGGTACAATAACACTAGAGCAACATCAGTGCCAAGCCCAGGAGAAACAAGGGACCCTGATCTCTATTCAAAGCTCAGCTGGGGTGGGAACAGAATTTTGTAATCATCTAGAAAATAAGTTCTTTCCCCTCCATGGGCAAATCTGTTTTCACAGCTTTGTTACCCTCACAGCTGGGTGCTGCACAAGTACAATATGCAGCTTCTCAGCAAGGCATTTGCGTAACTCAGACTCACGCATAGAATTAGTGACTACATAGTTCCCAAGGCAAGGAACTCCAGCAGCCAAACTTCCTGTGGGTTTCTCCCAAAACAGGCTCCTCACTGTTCCCAGTGTCTAACAGGCAGTGAGCCACCTGGCAGCCTTTCCCTCACTGCGGGGAACTATGAAAATCGTCTTCTTTACCAGCATCATACTCTCACAATGCTGACAGTCTCATGAGAAAAGAAGACCAAGGTGATCTATCCCTTTCCATAAACCTTTCATGAATTAATTAATATTGGCAGCCTTTGTAGGCCTGCAGGACTACTGAGAACATCTGTCCTACTTACAGCCACCTCAGCAGGAATCCACATCGCTTCCTGTACCTGCTGCTTTATCCCATTCGCTCCCAAGTTTTGTTGACCGATTTACAATATTTGCTGATTAAATCACGAGCCAGCTAAATAACTGGCAAGCATACACAAGCTGTTCCAAGCTGATGTCAAAGTAATGCGCAATTGTCACTTCACAGGTCAGTTAACGTTCCAACTCCCCAGTAGCTCAGCTACTTCCTTATTTCCTGCTATTACTTGAAAAAGGACATCAGCTCTTTTCTCCATCCAAAAGTTGACACTTTCACACACAGAGAAATTAAGGTCAGCAAGAAAATGAAACAACAGTTAAGAGGCCTGACGTATTTGGCTCTGAGCTTTCCATATACGATATGATGCTGAGGCTGCATTCAAAGTTACCATTTAAAAAGTCACAAATTTCCCACTATTTCAATCCCAGCATAAAAATCACTAAAATTTTGTGGCACTAGGAACTTCACAGGCAAGTTTCGAGGCACTGCCCACGTTATAAAGTGTAAGGGCAAGAAGTGACAGAATATTAAGGTGGCACCTTCTGTCAGATTGATTGGTCTTGTGTAGTAATCCTCAGGAAGAGGTTCCACTTCTTCCACTGCATCAGCTGGCTCAATCTTGATCTCCTTTTGGTCCTCTCCTTCCTTCAGCCTGAAGCAAAGTGAGGGATACCTTGGTCATAAAACACGGCATGCGTGCTCTGGCAGAGAGCAACAGCAGTAACTGCATTATAACACAGAAGGCAGCGAGAGCTGAGGTTGCAAGGCAACAGCAACTGCACAAGGACATGAGCAGTCACTTGTTTCTGTTAGGAGAAAGCAAAACATCTGGAGCTGCTGCACAAAGATGCCTGAGGATTTGATATCTAACACTCCAAAGAAGAAAGCTTCTTTCACTGCTATCTACTAATACGTTCATCATCTTTCTGAAGTTGCTTTACTGTTCTGTAGGAGGCTGCCCACACCTCCTTACCCTTCCCACAAAGGTAACCCCAACCCTGAGACTCACGAGAGTCCGGCGAGGGCACTGATCGGTGCTCCGGGCCTCTGGCGTTGAAGCCTGGTTCCTAAGCCATATTTGTCCTATGAGAAAAAAAGGAACTGTCAGCTTCAGGTCTGCTTCCTGCCAGGACGAAAAGACCTCCTGCAAACTCATCCTTTGAGCTGCATGACAAGCACAGGGAGACAAGCAAAGGAAAGCAAAAAGGGAAAGGTATTCAACGCTTCCCAAGATTTTTTTTTTTCCTGCTCAAACTGTTAGTAAGGAGAAAACAACTACCACTGCACTGCAGGCGGGGACAGACAGATGTGGCTACTGCTTATGAAGCTTTTGCTCTTTCCATAAATCACCAGCCTGCGCTACTGACACATTTTCCCCTTGATCTTCTCTTCAGAGCAACTGCATGTCAAGTAGCAGAGAATGAGAGCTCAAGTGCCAAAAAAACTGGGTCAACATGGGTATGCATCCATCTGAGATGCTCTGTAGCACTACTAGAAGCAGCTGGAAGGTTCAACCTACAATGAGCCTCATTACCTACAGGTCTCTCTTGCCAGGCACCATCAGTTAAAAGGAACAGCTGAACTACTCTCCAGCTTTCTACAGCTGAACTGTAGGCAGCTACAGACCTGGAGGCAGAAATCAGTTCCTTCTGGGCAGGACTGAAAACCTGAATTCTCACCAGACAAGAAATCTGAGCATCAGCCTACACTAGTGATTTTTCAAGGATCAGAAGATTAATGTCAGCGTTCTTTGCCTCAGGCAGACAGCTGCGTCTCAGCCAAGCTTTGTGAAGGACTGCTTTTCAAGTGTGTGTTACTTACCCAAACACCGCCCTGTTGGTAAACTAACAAAAAATATAATTTTTTTTTTTTTTTTTTTTTGTAACAAACGTTATCCTCTAACTAGTTAGCCTTCACGTGCATTTGTTCTAGGCACATCCAACTCAGAGGCCCTGGGGCAAGATGAAGAGCAGGATCTGTTACTGCCCTTCAGTTGGTACCGTGAGAGCTTTAACACCAGCAGAAACTGTGAAAAGACTTACCACTACGTGTATAGTGTGTTGCTGTGGAGAGCCCCCAAAATAGCAGCAGGTAGCAACGGAGACAAAAAATGCAGCCATAAGACAGAAGCAAGAGCACAGAGCAAGCACAGTTAATTGAGAAGTAGCAAGCATATGCAGAGTCACCCAGCTAAACAAAGTAAGCATTTAACTGCCAGTTACAATAATCAAGTCATTCAGGCCATAACCAAGTCTTAAGGTTAATTTCAGTTGAGACTTCATGCAGAAAAGTGCCAGACAATCCTGATCTAATTGTTGCTGAGCTGTGGTATGCAACTGTCCTGAGAAAGAGCTACCACTGGTTTCATGACTGCGGTTGCACTGCATTTCACTGCTGGATAACATAATCCTTTGCATGGCAAGTATAAACCCTTCTGGCATGATCAGAGAGGACTATGAGAGAGAAGGGCAATGCCATACACAATAATGGGTGTAAAACTACCTGTCCCCAAAGAAACCCATGTGCCCTAGCACATTTTCTTCACGTTGTTCTCAATAGAAAAAAAGCTGAGCAGCCCTACAGTGCTACCAACTATGATTTTCCAAGCTGAGGTGGTTGTGCATCACTTTTCCTGCTCCAAGAGCACCGTACCCCCAGCTCACCGAAAAGGCCAGGGGCATGTAGTTTCGGCGCCGCACCAGCTTCTTCCGGTCCCGCTCAATCTTCTCTTTCTGAGCCAGCTGCTGGTAGTACTCAACCAGTTTGTTAATCTGCAGGGATGAAAAGGAACAGATACCCAGTGAAAGGGGAAGAAATGCCAGATCAGCTGCAATTTGCCTGTGAACAAGGTGGGGTTCCTGCTATTTGTTTCACTCTGTTCCTAGTACTAGCTGTATTTTGAAGGATATATATTAAAGAAGCCTGCGTATCTTAACCTGCACCGTGGGTGACAAACTGACCCTCCTTTGGGAACGACATCTACCAGAGAGCAGCATCCAATTCTCACTGTGCAGTTTGGCAACTGAGACTTTGTTCATGCATTTGCTGTGACTGGACAGAGTAATGTCATGTGGCCAAAACCGAGCAATTTGGATTAGCGGAGCAAACAGCAGCTTTCCCCCTGCCCTCCCAGGCTGATCACATTTAGTGTAGAGCCCTAACTGGTGACAGGGAAGGGTAGTAAAAGTGCAGTTCTGTTTTCCAGATCCTCGGCACAGTCTTGATCAGAAAACAGCTATTTTTTGACATACATACACAGCATATTCATTGGTGTAGTTTTAACAGCACTATTAGATATGATGTTTTCAACTGAGTTTCTTCTGAAAAGGAGATTTTATACTGCGATATCCACAGGAGAGCCTCTAAAGGCCTTCCTTCCATTGAATTCAGTCAAGGTGGAGATTAGGAACTGGAACTGGTATCTGAAGGATTATATAGATGCAGAAAAAAGTCTCTAGCAGCTCTTTTTAGCTGATGCGTCTCAGCCTAAGCATGGCCTTCCCCCTCACTCACCCTCTGTGTGTGAGGATTCTCCGGCTCCTGCCAGCCACCACTAGCTGCATGAGAAAGAGAAAAAACGAAGTCCTCAGGAGAAGATTTCCAGACTGCACACAGAAATCACATGTAATGCCCAACTATCTCGGTCTTACTCATGAAATACGGCATTCCCTATTTTTGCTACACTTACTGTTGCAAATCTTTAAGTTCACACCTACGTAAATATACCCCTCTGAAACCTTTTCACAGGCAGGTTTGGGCTGAAGGAGCTTCACCATCTTTTATACTGCATTTTTAAAAAACTGCTGTTTGAGAGAGACTCAGGACAGCACCCAGGAGTCACAGCAGCAGGTACATGAGTTTACAAGAACAGTCTCTTATTACTGGCTGCCCATGTCCCTGCATCTTCAGCTCCCAGTCTTCAGTCACATCAACACGGGAAGTCAGAGGATCTGCTTGGTCTACTCAGCCCCATTTCTGGAGCCCGACAGGTATTTTCTGCATATCTTACACACTAAGAAAGAGATGAAAGCTTTGTTCTGGTGCTGTCATGAAGAGAAAACCCAAGTACAAACACTGACTAGCAACTCTGGAATAAGCCTAAGTGAACAAAAGGGACAGAAAATAAATTAGATGTTTATGCTGTCAGACTGAGCGGCTTTAAAGTCTCCGAAGGTACACAAACAAGATCTCAGCTGTGGGGAGAGCACACCAACAGAAAAAAGCCCTCATTTGACAGCTTTCTCACTAGTCAGGTAACACAAGCGTGGAAGTGGGTCACATGTTCCACTAACTCATCTCAGCTCTTCAGCTGAGACTTCAGCAACAAACCCTTTTCCTGTGAATTTCCAACTGTGACTCAAAACCTGGACAGATATTATGTGTATCATACGGCCAGAAACTAATTGGATTATCTGTTAACTTCAGAACACACGCTGGGCTCCTGCTGTTACTCAGTTTTCTGTCTTTGACTGTCACTTACCAACAGACTTATCTGCCATGCCCACATCCCGGGAAGTCCAGCGGCAAAATCCACAGGCCAAGTAATACGCTTTCTTCATGGTAGTCTTGGCCGGGTCATCAGGGAGCGGAGCAGGAATGCTCGTGGCACGGGTGGAAAGGGTGTGCATGCAGCAGGGGCAGTCAAAGCAGTTAGCACACCTGAAAAGACGAAGGCCTATAAGCCAGCGCTCTGACAAGGATCCCAGGCTGAGGAAAATGCTCTCAACAAGCAAGTCAAGATTAAACCAACCGACCTTTTCACCTTATGCGACAGCGCTAGGGAAAAAGGGCAGCAGAGCCATCAACAGAAACAGGAGGGGTTCAGAGTCAACATAAGAATGGCGGCGGTGAGAAATACTGGGCGATACTAAAAACCCCTTTGTATTATGAGAGCAGGTCATCAAAAAAACTAGAACATGAAGAGCACGTGATACCTCACGGAAAGACACTCATTCCCCCAAAACTGACTAAAAGGTAACAAGAAGCGATGTCATTTTTGAAGAGAGTTTCAGATATGTGTGATCGGACATTGATTAAAAGAAGAAGCCATATAAAATAGCGAGTCTTGATGAAAAAAAGCCAAAGCGACCTTACCTGTTCTTTTTCAGCTTGGCTTCGGCCGAAGGCATGTTTTCCAGGCAGCTGGGGCAGTAGTGAGAGTCCACCTGATGAACGAGACGGTCACATCACACTTCCTGGCACGTGTTTGTCTAGACAGCATGCTTGCAGCAGCCTGAAACTCTGCCGTGCGATTTAACAAGGCTTTGTGTCTGGCAATGGATCGGTGAAGTCAGTGATGACTGGAGACATTTTTTGGTATCTGAAATCTTAGCCCATCTCAGCCAAATTTTGATCTTTAATAATGTAAGTCAGGAGGTTTCTTATGTAAGGACAGATTAAACTACTCCGCCTAGTAAATGGGAAAAGGACAACTGGGTATTTTGCAGTTACCAGAATTTAATTTTTCAGCTTTAACATGCTGTTTTCCATTTATATCTACATTTATTCTGCCCTTGCACTTACACTGGTCAGAAATACATGTGTTTCAGAAAATGCTTTGTATCTGTCTGTTGTCACAAACTAACTTCACTAATTAAAACAACAGCAGCAAGAAGGGGGTCCCCTTCCTGAAGAGGAAAACAAACTTATTGTTAAGCATGGAGAATTTGTGCTAGATGCAGCCTGGTGACAAATCTATTTTCTGCTCTTCAGCAGCTCTGGGTTGCACGGTCATTCTTTCAGGGCTCTCCAAATCCACCATAATATCTTAATTCACCCGGACTTCTACAAAATCAGTTTTCCCAATTTTATCACAACGACCTGGGAAGTCCCACGAGCTGCCAGCCCCAGGACCAAGGCTTGCCCGCATTCTGCTCTGCACAAAAGCAGGGCTGCTGGCAGCCCCCCAGGTGCCGGCAGACCATCGCCCCAAGGCTGGCCACAACCTTCAGCTTAAGGCTCCTGGACAAGGAACAAACCCTCCGCAGGAGAAATCCCACTGTATAACGTGGGGAAAACGCTTGCCCAGGCGGAAATAAATTCACATCAAACGCTCCCAACCCCGACTTCGCTCTCGAAACGGCGTGGGGGTCGTTACTGCGACAGCCAGCAGATGTCGGCAAGCCCCGGGGGCCGTCCGAGGGCGGCTCTCCCCCTGTGAGACAGCCCCAGCCCCAGCCCCGGAACGGTGCGAGAGCTCCCGGCCCTGCGCGGCCTCCGCCCCAGGGCGGGCCCCACGGAGGGGTGTGGGTCGGTGGGTACCCCTGCCCCTCCCCGGCGGGCCCGATGGGGATGTGTGCGCGGGAGGAGGTTCGTGTCCCCCCGGGGGGTCCCTGCTGCCCCGCCGGGCCCGTGGAGGAGCCGCTCCCGCCCCACCGGGCCCGGAGGTGTGGGCGCATCCCCAACGAGGGGAAGCCGCCTCTCGCGGCAGCCTCCACCCCTGGCGCGCACGCCTCAGCCAATCACAGCCCGAACTCCGCCGAAGGACAGGCGTGCGGAGCCAATCCAACACAAGGCACCGCCCCTTCCTTCATCCGCTGCCAATCACCGCGCTCCATGAAGGCACCGCTGCGCCCACCTCTTAGCCGCCCCACCAACCAATGGCATAGCAGACAGCGAGTGAACGGCAGGTGGGCCGCCCAATCGCTGCGCGCAGAGAGGGCAACGTCCCGCCCCGTCCCACCCGGGCTCCGGGCGCAGCGCGGCCGGGCCGCCGTTACCTCGTGCGAGACGCACTCCAGGGAGCGGAGCTCGCTGCAGTACCGGCAGAAGTACAGCTGCGACAGCGGCGCCCGCACCTCCTTCCTGCCGCGCACCAGGTACCGCACCCGCTCCGACTGCAGCAGCGACGCCATCTTGCCAGGGGGGCGGCTGCCGCCGCGCCGCCGCCGTCAGACGTCACGGCGCAACGTCACCGCGCCGCCCCGCCCACGTGACCCCCCGCGGGAGGGGGCGGCGGCCGCCGGGTCCCCACCCCCACCCCCGCGTTTCGGGCCGGCCCCGGGCCGCGGCTCCCCGCTCCGGGATCCCAACGGAGCCGGGCGCCCCCGTGCCGTGGGATCTGCAGGGCCTGGCTCGGGGGAGTGCGCTGCCCGCCGGCATCCGCCGCCGCTCGCCGTGGAAGCCCCGCGTCGGTTTGGTACCCGGGAGCAGCAGGCGGTGGCGGGCAGGCGGGTGCCCGTGCGCGGCTCCCGGGGGGTCGGGGAGCTCCCCCAGGCCAGAGCTGCCCGGGAGCACACGGCAGGGGTTTCGGCCACCGGGAATCGGGCGGGCCTCCCCGGGAAGGGCGGGGGTGAGGGCAGCAGTGCCTGGGTCCCACTGCAGGGGACACCGGGCTTGTGTCCCAGCAGGAAAACCAGAGCACCCCGCCTCGCTCCCCGGGGCCGGCCGGGAGCTGCTGCATCGCCGGCGGAGCGGAGTGTTCCAGCGGGCAGCGGAAGCGCCGTTCCCAGCCGGGCCGAGCTCTGCCGCCTGCCTGGAGATGCTCCCTGCCCCGCAGCCCTGCCGGAGCCCCGCGCGGCGCTGGCTGGTGCCTCGCTGCTGGCGTTTTCCGGCGGCTCTCGGGGGTTTTGCTTTTCCCTCTCGCCTCGGCGGCAAGCGGGTGCACGCGAGCCCTGCTGCCGGTGAGGCGGGAGGGGAAGGCGGCGGGGGAAGAGCCCTTTGTTAAGCTGCCACGCTGTGAAATGTCCCCACGGCACCTCCCTGGCACCTGAGACCTTGGGGTCTGGCTCCGGGTGGCCTCCCCCGGTGGGACCCTGTCCGGGGGGGTGGATGAGCTGCGTGCTCTTGCTTTCTCCTGCTGTAGGAGGAGGGTCCTGCCCTGCCCTTCCCCTCCCCTCCTCTCCCTGCCCTTCCCCTCCTCTCCCTGCCGCGGGCCGGGCGGGGCCAGGCTGAGGCTCCCTCCCCCGGCGGGGACCCTGTCGCTGCTGCCGCCGCCGCTCCCCGGAGCCAGAGCCGGAGCCGGAGCCGGGCGCAGGTAGGGGGGCACGGGTGGGCAGGGCTGGCGGCTGCCGCCGCCTCTGCCCCGCAGCGGGGGCTCGTGTCCCCGTCCTCGAGCTGCCGGAGCCCGGGACGGGACGGGCGGCTCAGCCCCGTGCTCTCGGCCGTGTCACTCGGCGGCCGGACCCCCGGCCCAGCGGAGGGCAGCTGCGGTCGGAGGGAAGGAAGGCAGGGAGGAGCGGTGCCCGGCCCCTGAGCCCCCGAGCCCTACTGCTAATTAAGCCATTAACTCCGTGACTCAGCTGGAGGCCCTGGGGGGGGGGGGGGGGGGGGGGGGGGGGGGGGGGCCCCCCCCCTGCAAGGGGGGCTCTGGCTGCCCTGGTCCCACCGTTTCCCCACCCAATGACCCACTCGTGAGTGACCAGCGGGACGCCTGGTTGCGGCTTTGCTTTGTCAGCTCCTTCAACAGCGGTAGCAATTAAGAGAAGGAAGTTTTTTCCCTGGGCTTTTATCTAGCTGCATCAAAGCACGCTATAAATCCTGGGGCTTCTTGATGGAGCCTTTACCCTTTGCTCCCAAAGGAACCCAAGGCCAAGGCTGGATGTGACCACAGGGCTGTTCCTGGAGAGGGCAGGGGTTGCTCAGAGCGTTGAGGGCATTTTGGCTGTGAGAGGGACAGAGGAGGCTGCCCCATCACTCCTCTACCTTTCCCTTGCAGGATGGACCTCCCTGACCCCACAGGTCCTGCCGCCCTCCCCAAGCACATCCTGGACATCTGGGTCATCGTCTTGATCATCCTGGCCACTATCCTCGTCATGACAGCCCTGGTGCTCTGCCCAGCCACTGCCGTCATCATCTACCGGGTACGGACTCACCCCACACGCAACGGCATCGTGTGAGGCTGCGGGAAAGGTGACAAAGGACGGCCGGCTTGCTGGGCAGGGGGCCACAGCCATGGGACCCTGTGCTGAGGACCCCGCAGAGCCTGATGGGGCACTCTGAGAGCTGGGGAGAGATGGGCAGGAGCTGGGGTGGGCCAGCATCCGGATGCCTGTACCTGGCTCTCAATGGGTGAACCCACTGCCTCCTGTTTACCCACCGAGCTCATGGGAACCATCAGGGAGACGGAGGCCTGGGCACCAGCGAGGAGATGTGTGACTGTGGACTTGTCCAGCTGGAAATAACTCGCTCCCATGAGGCAGGCAGGCTGGTCTCACCTTCGCTGGCGACCCCGTCTCCTCCCAGGCAGGCAGGAAGGTGTGGAAATGCCCAGCAAGGTTATTTCTTCTTTGGAGTCCCAGCTGTCAGGGTGGTTGGGGAAGAAGGGTCAAAGCAAGGTGGATGTGGCTTCTGGTTGTTCATTCGAAGACTCGGCTAAAAGCATCGGTGACAGAGCCCGTCCTGGCTGCACAGCAGACGTGCAGCTGGCAGCATCAGCTTCTCCTCTACCAGATACCTGCTGAAATTGTAGGAAGACCCTATGGGGTGCTCGGTTCCTCTGGGTCTCGCGGGGCAGAGGAGCATGTGTAGCTCCTGCCTGCCTGCACGCCGGCTACGCTTGGTGCTCCTGCTGATGGCGAGGGGCCCCACCGATTGCCCGGCACACTGTCCCCATTGGGGGGGTCTGTGCACCCCTCGCCTGGGCAGGCAAAGTGGGAGGAGCAAAGGGGCTCGCGCCCAGGCAGTGGCAAGGGACCATGTAAGCTCTTACGTTGCCCCTTGCTACGAAATAAAGACTTTATTCTACACGAGTGTGTCATGTGGCTTTGTCCATACCACGGATGGTGTCCGGGTGCCCGTGTGCAGGATCTGAGAGACTTCGCAGCCTCTCTAGAAACCCTCCCTGTGCTGACCTCCTGCACCGCCTTGGCTCCTCGGGATCCTTGCCCGGACTTTTTGCCCAGTGAGCGCAGCCCCACGGGAGGCACACTGCCAGCCCAGCCCCACGCTCCGGGGGTACAAACCTGAATCTGGCTGCGACAGCAGCAGCGGGTGGGAAGGATCCCCAGGGACTTTCTGGCAGCAGCGGTGGCTGATTTTCTCTTGCTGGGGCAACAGGCATCGCTCCCCCCCGCCAGCCTCATGCTGGGCTCTGGCATGTGGCAGGAGTCTGTGGGCCAACACGGTGTCCTGGTGACTCACGGCAAGAAAGGTCACGAATAATGAGATGAATCAGTCTGGGATGTGGGGAAATGCTATGGTGATGCTGGTGGGAATTGTCTAAATCCCCTTACATCAGCTGGAAAGAGTAACCAGCCCCACGGTGTTGGAAACCTTGCATTCCACCCCCATGCGGTTTGATCCATGACAGACAGCATTGGGTTTGGTTTTGGTGTTGGGGCCGGAGGGGCAGGCAATTCCCAGAGAAGCAGGACCTTGGGTGAACGCCTCCCTCCCTGGGGAGGGAGCCCAGCACGGGGACGCAGCCCCCGGGGAGCAGAAATGCCTGCGCTGGAGCTGTGGGCTGCGGTTGTGCTGGGGAGGGAGCGGACACGTATTCCTTGCCAGGCCCAAAACTAAATTTGTTTCAAGCTGTTGTCTTTCTCCCCTCTTGGGTTGCAGAATTTGAGGCAAATAACCAGAGTTCTTTTCCTGTTGTTCCCTCTGTCTCCTCCCGTCGCTGGCAGGGTGCAGAGGCAGCTGGAGGAGATTATGGCTGTGCTGGGTGGGAGCAGCCCCAGCTCTGCCTCCCCCCTGCACTCCACCCCAGCGTCCCTTCCTGTCCCTTCCCTGGGGACACCATCGGGTGTGGGGATGGCCAGCAGCATCTGGCACCAGGAACCGGAGCTGAGCAGCTTTGCTATAAGAGGAGTAGGGAAGAAGCCACAAATACTGGAGTGGTTTGAGAAGGAAGCCTGGTTTGGAGCAAAACACCTGAGGGAAAGCATGCAACCCCCCCACCCTGTTCCTGCAGCCATGCCTGGTGGCTGTTCCTACCCCCCCCCCGTGCCCCTTGTCACCAGCAGCTGGGGGGTGCCAGAGGTTTCCTTTCTTGGTAGGAGTTTTCTGGGAAGTTTCAAGCCTGTGGCAAACATTTCCAGGAAAGGCATTGCAAAGCCTTGGAAAGACAGGTTTGCTCGTGACAATAACAAACTGCAGGAGCAAAATGGCAGGGCGGGGGGGGGGGGGGGGGGGGGGGGGGAGAGGGGGGAGAAGCGAGGACTTTTAAAAAGGAAAAAGGGGGGGGGGGTGAATTTAGACTGATGTGCACTGTCGAGCTGGAAATTCCTCCTCCAGGACTGAGCAAGGGAAGCAAATCCCCCCCATGCCCCGGAGCAATGCTGGAGCTGAGAGGCAGCGTTTTCACAGCGTTTCTGCCAAGGAAAAAACGCCTTTTCCTGCCCGCTGGGGGTCGGGTCCTGCAGCGGCGACGCTGCAGCAGGCAGGCAGGCGTGATGTGAACACCGAGGTGATTCAGCATCCGCCGGGACGCTTCCCTGCCAGCGCCGGCGGGTGCGGGAGCTGGCTGCTGGCCCAAGGGGGCTGCTGCTGGGGGAGGCGGATGCTGGCAGCCCCGGCGGGGAGGAGGTGAGGCAAGCGCTGGCTCTCACCTCGCCTCTGGGCAGCGATGAGAGCCATGCCAGGGATGCAAGCACCCGGCTCGGTTGCCTTATCCCTGCCGGACGGGCCATCGCGGCCCCTGTGGCTCGTCAGGGAGGTTGTGGGGAGCCCCAGCGGCAATTGTGCAGCGGGAGGCAACCCGGAACATCTTGGGCGCTGCAGGGGAAGCGTTGCCTGGAGCAAGTGCTGATACAGGACCCAAACACAAGCCCCGTGGCCCCAGAGGGAGGCTTACGGGGTCCCAAACCACCCTCTGCGCTCCAGACTGCGGTGGGGTCTCCAGGAGCACATCGCAAACATCACGGCCGGTGGGCTCGTCGGCAGCAGGTCACTGTGTACCACTGTCCCCTTTGGGTGGGGGGCAACGGGCCAGAGGCATTTCTGCAGGGGGCAAATCTTTGCCTGGGAGAGGAAGGGATGGGGATGACGGAGGGGGCAGTGCCCGCAGCCATAGCCTGGGAGGTGCGGGGGCACTTGGGGAGGGGGTGTCCCCACTCCCAAGGGTGTGGGGCACCATGCCCAGCAGGGAGGCTGCCGTCGAACCAGGGCAGCGCCTGCAGGAGCAGACGGGCTGGGGCAGGGCGGCCAGGGCTGGGCGAGCTGCGGAGGCAGCAGCGTGGGGGGAGCCTGGCACCGGGGGAGCTGGGGCCTCTCACCCAGCAGAGCTTGTTTTACTTTCTCCTCCTGTTGCACACCTAGAACAAAAGTTCAGAGGTTGCCCTGGGATGGATGCCATGCCAGGCTGCCAGAGGGAAAGCAGCGCTGCTGCCAGCCGGGATGATGCTGCCTGCCGCTGCCCAGCCCCTTGCTGCTGTACCTGGCATGCTGCTGGCACCGTCCCCATCGCTCTGCATGGAAGCAGCTCCTCGCTCGGCTCTGGGATGAGCCCAGCCAGCAGCAGTATGGGGCCCCCACTGCTGTTTTCATGTTCCCTGTGCTCACCATGGCCCTGCAGCCTGGCACGAGGTCTCTGCAGCCCCCGGCCCGTGGCTCAGGGACAGCTGAGGAAGCTGGTGACAGCGGCAGTGTGGCGGCCAGGGGACTGGAAGCGCCTGGCCTCCCGCCCCCGGACTCCGGCCAAACATCTGCAGCAGGCAGGGGCTGGCTCCAGACCGGCTCTGGTGGAAAAACAGCCGAGGAGGGAGGTTTGTGTGAGGGTCAGCCCGCCCAGCATGCCTGCCATTTGGGGTGGGGGACCCCGATCGGCAGGGTGGGGCGGTACGCTGCCCTCAGATGGTCTTTCTGGAACCCCCAGCACCCTCAGCTCTCCTGTGCTGCCTCTGGCACAGCACAGCAGGGACACTGGGTGACATGCCCAGAGTCCCATGGAAGCTCAGTGGCAGAGATGGGGTCCACCAACTGTGGCTCTTTAAATCGTCCCCTGTTCCCCACCTCCACCAAGGCCGATTCAGCGCCAGGACCCAAGGAGAGGGGACTTGGAGAAATGGGTTCCTTATTTTTATTTTGGCTTTAGGAAAACACTGTTTGGGAGTGGTTCACCCTTTCCCTGCATGTGGTGGGGAGCACGGACACAGAGAAGGGACCCAATCATGTTGTGCCACTGCTGCGTGTTCTGCACTTGCTCCTCCCCGGCCCCAAGTCCCTGTTAACCATGGGAAAGCCACCAAGGCAAAAAGGCAATTAGGGGATATAATTAGAAGTGGGTGGCTGTTCCTGTGGCAGGCGCTAGCAGGAAGGGGAGCACAGCTCTGAGCAGCTCCCAGCTCTGTCCCAGGCGGTGGCTCAAGCCCTGGCCAGGGTCACCAGTGTGAGCTGGCTTGGGAGGGTGGCACCATGCTGGGGAGCATGGCACCGTGCTGGGGAGGGTGGCACCGTGCTGGGGAGCATGGCACTGTGCTGGGGAGGGTGGCACCGTGCTGGGGAGGGTGGCACCGTGCTGGGGAGGGTGGCACCATACTGAGGAGCATGGCACCATGCCAGGCATGCACCAGTCCCTGTCAGCTGCAGGATGCAGCAAGGTGCAAGCACCGTGTCTGCCAGGAGCTGCAGCCCCATGGCCCCGTGGCCCCAAAGCTCCCCAGAGCCAGGGAAGTGGGTAGGGAGGAATGAGCCCCTGGTTTTGGCTCCCAGAGTCTCCCTGGTTTTGGCAAGGAGCTGCGTCGCACTGCCCATGGCCACATCCATGAGGGGTGACCGGAGCATCCCTGTGTCCAGCCCGGCTGTTCATGCATTGCCTTGGGCTCTGGGCAGTCCCCAGGCAGCAGCTGAGCATCTCAGGGGTTTACCTGGACCTGGGGGAACACCCCACACTGCCTGGGGACCCCTGCCAGGGCAGGGCTAAGACAGTTCTCCAGTAGCAGTGCAGCTTTAAAGCTTTGGGAAATGCTGCCCATTGACGGAGGGACCCGCAGCTCCCCTCCTCCATGGGTCCCCTGGGTGCCTGGGGGACATAGCCGACCCCCAGCCCTCCTGCGCCAGCCAAGGCTGCACTCAGAGCCTGACAACGTCAGCCTTTCCAGGACATGGTGTTCCTGACGGTGAAGGACGTGGGATGGAGATTGCTCCCAGCCTCCCCCGAGCCCACGGCCCCCGCTCCCCTTCCCTGGTGGTTTCTCCGGCAGCCGACTCAGTGACAGCTCCCTGGCAGGGCTGGCCCTGCTTTCTAGTAAAGCCAAACCTCATGCTCGCACCCATGGTCCCCCTGGGGCTCACCCGCTGCCACCCCATCCTGCCCTCTGTCCCAGGCCAGCCCCCACCCCAAACCGCAGCCCCCCCCCCAGCCAGCTAATTCTCCCATCAAGCTTTTCTTTTTTTTTTTTGGCGTGATTTCAGGGAATTTACACCTCACCACGGATATTTCCCTTGGAGCCAGCCCAGGGTAAATGTTTGCATTGCCCGGGTATGTAAACAGGGCCCTGGAAACTCCTGCCCCTGGGGACACCGAGGGCTAAGGAACAGCCGTGCCCTGCCCTTGGCCGCAGTGGGGTCACCGTGGGGCTACGGCCCCCCCCAGCCCCGGCACAGCCCCCCCACCCCCGGGAGGGACCCTAGTCCCGGAGCACCCTAATTTGCTGGGCTGCAAAGGAGATGAAGCTTAATTAACCCTTCCCCATCCTGCGCCGCACAGCCGTGGCGGGAGGGGGCCGGCCCCCAGCCCAGCCCAGCCTCCCGGGGCTGCCGCTGGGGCGGTTCGGACCCTGCCCCTGGGGGTCCCCGCACCCCGCTGGGGGTCGATGTCACCCCGGGCGGGTGCCCCGGGCAGGGTGGGGACATTGCCGGGCACCGCCCGCCCCGCCGCGCGGGTTTTGATCCCCGAGACCTTGGCTCCCACGGCGCCTGGCATCGCCCCCCGGGCCGCCCCGGGTGCTCGCGGGTCCCCCACGCCCCGGCCCCGCCACCCTCCTCCTCCTCCCCACGCCGCCCCCGCCGGCGCCGGGTCCGTCCCAGGGCCCAGACGGTTAACGCGGGCCTCGGCCCGTCCTTCCCCCGGCGATTGGCTCCCCCCGCCCAGCCCAGCGGCTTTTTCCCGGCTGTCGGGCTCGGAGGTGGCAGAAGGCGGCCGGGAGAGGTGCGTGTCCCCCCCCGCCGCCGCTCTCCCCCGGGGTGTGAGGAGGGTGCCCGCACCCCACGCCCGCCCCGGCCATGGGGGGCTGGTCCCGCAGCGCCTGGATTTTGCCCCTTTTCTTGGCTGGGCTCGTCCAGCCGGGGCAGAGCCAGGAGAGGGAAAAGGTAAGGGGGGGGGGGGCGGGCCCCCCCGGGGGGCGGGGGGGGGGGGGGGGGGGGGGGGGGCATGTTGTGGCACCCTGGGGACCCCCTGTCCCCAAAGCTCGCTGCAGAGCTCCCGGGGGCAGGAGTGGGGCACGGTGACCCTCTGCCCTCCCCGTCCCCATGCCCGGACTGAAGGGGGGGGATTTTTATTAGCCAGTTTTTGCAAAGGGGGGGATTGCTGTCCTGGGGCTGGGGACAGAGCCCTGTCGCCTCGACCCCTTTATCCCCCCACCCCCAGTGACCCCTATAGGGGCAGAGCCTCAGGGCTTTTGTTCCATGTACAGTGTCCAGGGGGGTGCACCCATGTTTGGAGGGTGCGGGGGCTGCTGTGTCCCCACACCCCGGCGGGCAGAGAGCAGGGGTGACCGTCACCCCCGGGCAGCCCCCCGCCCCGGGCGGGCGAAGCAGGGCCCCGGCTGCCCCCGTGGAGGCTGAGCTCCCCCGGGCAGAGCCCTGGGACTTTATCTCCTGCCAGCTCCCAAAATAGCCCCTCGGTGGCACTTGGGTGAGCCTGGGTCCCCTGATGGGAACAGGAGCTGGGCTCCCCTGGGTTAACCCCTGCAGCACCGCGGGCAGGGGCTGCTTCACCCCAACACTTCCCTGCGTGGGTCCGATCCGGCCTCGATCCCTCCTGTGCCTGGGCCCGGCTCGGCCACGGCGCAGCAGCCGGTGCTGCTCAAGGGTGCTCTGGCTGCCCCTTCCCCTGGGGGCGGGGGGGGGGGGTCCTGCCTGCCTGCAGCCCCAGAGAGGCCGGGGCTGGACTCCCCAGCCCAGCTCAGGCTGTTTTCCAGCCTCTCGCCTTCCTGCCTGACCCTGGCTGGGTAAACATCCCTCCAGCTGCAGCCGGCCCCGCTGGCCGGGCGTGCGCATGTGTGCACATGTGTGTGCATGTGTCTGTGCATGTGCATGCACACGCCAGCCCGTCCCGCTGCCCTGATCTTGGCATGCCAGAGCCTGGCTGCTGCCAGCGGCATTCGGGGCAGGAGACACAACGCAGGCAGCTGCCATCTCAGCCAGGGCTGGACCCGCTGCTCTGGTGGGTGCAGGCAGCCGTGGGGTGGGTGAATGGGGCGGCTGGCAGCCCCCAGCCTGATCCCTCTGGATGCTCCTCGCCCCACAGGTGAAATGCTACGGCTCGGTGCAGGGCACCATCTACGACTATGGGGCCCTGACCATCGATGGGGAAGAGTACGTCCCCTTTAGGAAGTACGCGGGGAAGATGGTGCTCTTCGTCAACGTGGCCACGTACTGAGGCCTCACCCTGCAGTACCTTGGTAAGGGTCCCCCAGGGCACGGGCATCCCGGGGGAATGGAGCAGGCGGTGTCACCCAGGCGTGCAGCCCTTGGCAGGTCCCCATGGTCCGTCCTGCCCCGGGGAGCTGGGGGAAGGGGCAACGCCTGCTCCCCGGGACCTGGCACAGCCAGGGATGCTCCAAGGGGGTCGGTGCATGTGTGGGGGTAAGCCCGGTCCCCTTGCTAACCCACCTCTGGCTCTGCTTGCATGCAGAACTGAATGCACTACAAAATGAGCTGGGACCCTATGGGCTCGTCGTCCTGGGCTTCCCCTCCAACCAATTTGGGAAGCAGGAACCTGGCCAGAACTCAGAGATCCTCCCTGCGCTGAAGTGAGTACTGTGGTGGGGGCTGTGGGGCACCTGGCCCCCTGGCTGGGCTGGGGTCCCCAAGCGGGCGGTGGGGTGCATAGGCTGCAGCTCCTGCTGGCTGTGACCCCCCTCCCAGCCTGGGGCTGTAGCCCCCAAAAGTACAGGGCTTGAGGTTCCCCCACTACCCCTGTGCAGCACCAAAAGCTGCTCATTGCATGTTGTTCTGCCCACCCTCCCCTTGCAGGTATGTCCGGCCGGGGGGCGGCTTTGTCCCCAACTTCCAGCTCTTCCAGAAAGGGGACGTGAATGGGGCCAAGGAGCAGAAGGTCTACACCTTCCTGAAGGTGGGTGCTGTGGTGGCAGGGGGGAGTAGTGCCCAGCTTGAGGGTTTTTTTTGGGGGGGTGGTAGGGATGGGGCAAGGCAGTGATGTGCTGGCCCTCATTCCAGAACGCCTGTCCCCCGGTGGCGGAAGAGTTTGGGAACCCCAAGAACCTCTTCTGGGAGCCCCTGCGGAACCATGACATCAAGTGGAACTTTGAGAAGTTCCTGGTGGGCCCCGATGGCGTGCCTGTCATGCGCTGGTACCATCGCGCCAACATTGCTGTTGTGAAGAACGACATCATCGCCTACATGAGGCAACAGCAGCAGCAGCAGGTCCAGTAGAGGCTTCCCACCTGCCACTGGTACCCCCTCGCTGTCCCCTCCCAGGATGCTCCCAGCAGCAGGAGCCAAACACCGAGCCAGTGCAGTGCTCGCCCCCCATTGCTCCCGTCTCTGCCACCCCCCAGCTGGGATGTTGGGCTGGGCAACCCCGTGGCAGAGACCTCAGCGATGGGAGGGGGACATTTCCCAATAACCCCGTGTCCACCTCCACCCCTGGCAGTGACATCTCCTGGCCCCCAGCTTGCCCCCCAGCTCTGCCATCCTGCCTTGCCGGACAGCAGGGGGATGGAGGGGCCAGCCGCCCCCGGAGGAGAAGACCATGTCTCCATGAAGGCTTAGCCCGAAAGCCCCTGGTGTGGGGCGGGCCTGGCCTGATCCTGCCGGGCACGGAGCAGCTCTTCAGTGCATTCAAGCTGCCCGTGGTCCTGGCCTAGAGACACGTTCCTCTCCTGGCCGGGGATGGCCAGCCCCTCGTCCCCCATCACAGAAATGCCAAATAAAGGCTCTGCAGATGCACAGCCCTGTTTCTTGGCCAGGAGTTGAGGGAAAGAGTGGGGGGCACAGAGGCCAGCCTGGGGGTACCAGCAGGGAGGGACGGCTCCCAGCTGGAGAAACTCCACTTTTTTTCAGGTCAACTGCAAACATGGATTTATCATCACAGCCCAGCATTTGGGGAGGGTGGGGGGGGCAGTTGGTGCAGCACATGAAGGGGGGCAAAAGGAGCTGGGAGTGGGGACCAGCCTGCTGTGAGGAGCACACCAGGGCTCTGTGGCTCCTGCTGTCATGCACGTGACAGCCACGCTTACAGAAACAGGGTTTGGTTTTTGTGTTTTTTTTTTTTTTTCCTCTCCAGACTTGTTTTCCTGGAGCAAGATCTGCTCTGTGCAATTTGAGAGACTGGCTCCAAGGCCATCGCTGCAGGGAAAGGCAGAGGGGGGAGCAGGGGGGGCCTTGCCCTGGCAAAGGCAGGGAGGGGAGGGCAAGGGGCTGAGCCCAGTGCCTGGAGGGAGGCAACAGATCATGGGTGCCCACGCAGGGGTTGGGTTCCCCTCATGCTCGTTCTGGCCCCGTGGCTACACCCGAGCACACGGGGACCAGCAGCCCTGCCATCCCTCCCCGTCCTGCAGAGGCTCCCCTAAGGAAAGCAGCTTTCAGGATAAAACCAGAGAGACTCAGCTACACTTCAGTCCTTAAATAAATACAAAGACACCAACCACCCTCAGCCCAGGCCGTGGCTGCAGCAGGCACCTGCCTGCAAGCACGGGATCTCCCACCGCCGGGAGAGTCCCCGCTGTCACCCGCTCCTCCAGGGGCTGAACCGAAGCCCCTGGACCGGGCCAGCTCCTCTTCCCTTAAGACCTGACTTGGGTCTACAGCGATGGCAGGCCTGACGCCTCGTGGGGAAGGGGATGGCCGCAGGGGACTGACCCTGCATTGGCTGCCGCCGTGACGGCATCTCCAGTCCCTCCTTCACACTCTCCTGGTGGGGATGCACTGCTGAGCCGCTCCAGGCCACGGGTGCAGCCGCGTCCACTGCCTGTCCGCACACAGGGATAGGCAGCCGGAGGAAGCTCCTAGATATATACACACGGGCACACACACACACCCTAATCCTCTTCTGACGGTATCACAGCGCAGCCGGTCCTTGGCGTTAGGGTAATCCAGGACCTGCCTGTTCTGAGACACAAGAGAAGGGTGGCACAGGGTCAAGCGCGGCTCTTCGTGCCCAGAGGAGCCCCGCGTGAGGGATGCCAGCCATGGGGTGGTTGTTATCCCCGAGCACAGATGGCCATAACCCTGCAGGCTGCTGGGGTTCAGGCTTGCACCCATCTTCAGATGCTGTGGGGTTGGGGGGGGGGGACACACAGCAGGGACCAACCCCAAAGCAGAATCAGAGTAGGGGCTGAAGGGAAATGGCCACTGCCCAGCAAGCTGTTGCCCCATCCCTTCCCCAAGCATTCAGCCAACTGCCCAGGGTCTCAGGGTGAAGGACAGGGGTGCTCCCCTCGCCGAGGGCCCAAGCCTTACCCAAGTCCTTGGGGACCGGTTTCACCCCGGCCACTGCCTGAGCGTTCTGGCTGCGAGCCATGGCACAGGGCGGGCGCCAGGGGTACTCGGGCTGCAGGAGGAGACGAAACAGAAAGAGCGCATTATCAGAGATGTGAATCACAAGGCTGCGCTCCATATTTGATTGCTAGGGTGGGAGGAGGAGGAGGAGGAGGGCTGAGTGTTCATGTGCCAACAGGACGCGTGCTCAGCTCCCTGCTCGGTGACTCGGTGGCCCTGGAAGAGCTGCTCACTTGGCAGCAAGCCCCAGGCCCTCTGCTCCCCCTTGTGCCAGCATGGGCAGACACTCACCGCGGGAAAATGGTGGAAGTTTTGTCCTGGCGTGTGCTCGCCTGGCATCGCTGGCGGATATGGGAGCTGCTGCCACTCGTCGAAGCCGTGGTACATGGGGGGAGCCACAGGGGAACTGTACTGGTATCGGTACATGGGGCACGCAGGGCCCAGCGGCCCCGGCCGTGGCTCGGGGTGCAACCTCTCTCCGGAAGCCTGCGAGGAGGCAGGAGAGATGTTGGGGAAAGCCCCAAGGGCAGCTGGCTGCCACCACCCTCACTGCCCAGCTCAGAGCTGCCCCTCCAACAGGAGACGAGGGCCAGGCCCACAGACCCCAGCCCCTCTACCCAGGAAGGGTTTTCCCCCCATCCCCACCTGTTTGTGCTGTTTCAGCAGCTTCTTCAACTTCTCCTTCTCCTCCTTCTCCCGCTGGCAGTCATCCTTGGATGCTCGCAGCTGGAAGCAATGGGGGGGTTAGTGCAGAGCCCACCCTGCTACCCCCCGTGTCTGTGGGGCACGGGATGCTGCCATGCCCTGCAGGAATGCATGCACTGGTCTGTCCCCCAGGAGAGGGGCAAGAGGAAGAGACAAGTGAAAGATGCTCTGTCAGGGACAAGCAGCAGCAAAACCACCGCTCCAGCCCTTCTGTCCCCGCTCTGAGATGGGTATGGGGGCTGTGACACTGGGGATGAGCACACCACTGACACACCCGGGGGGACATGGTGCTGCTTGGGGTGCTGCTGGTGGCACCCAGTGCTGCTCACCTGGTTGTTGGAGAGGACCAGCTGCTTCTGCAGCTTCTCTAGCTGCTGCTTCAGCTCTTCCTTCTCCTCGTTCATCCTCTCCCTGTCACTCCGCTCCCGCTGGAAGTCCTCCTCAAAAATTTTCACCTGGCAGGAGGGAGGCACATGGGTGCACCTGGCCAAGGGTGGGCAGCTCCCTCGAGCACCCCCTGTCACTGCGTTGCCATCCCTGACCACACCAGCTACACCAAGCCCCAGGCATGTGGGTTGGCACAGTGGCCCACGGCTGTGGTCCCTCCAGCTGTACACCTGGAGGATGCTGAGTTCGGTCCCCTGCTCCCCACCACCACAGCACAGACACCCACTAGGACTGCTGGGCTGCTCCCGGCCACACCAGGCTCTTTGCCAGGGAGGTCCAGGGCACGTAGCTCCCTCCCTGCCTCCGGCAGCTCCATGTCCTGCCCTACCTGCTGCTTGAGGAGCTCATTCTGGGTCAGCAGCTCCTGCTGTGGCATCTTCCCCACCGGCTCCATGGTGCTGGCAAAGATGGGTGGTGGGGAGGCCTGGACGTTCAGGGCCTCCTCTAGCGCCTGCAGAGGAAGAGGAGGAGCAGGGAGGGGGGGGTCAGGGCAAGGGGCTGTGCCCATAGCATCTCCAGAGGGTCATGGGCCCATGCTCAGCATGGGAAGTGGGTATAGCTGGGAAAGAGCGAGAGGCACTACAGACCCTCCCACGCCCCCTTTTCCTAGGAGCCCAAGGAGATGTGGTGGGCGTCATCTGACACAACCTTCTGCCTGGGTAAGGAGCTGGGCTTGATCAGGGTCAGTTTTGGATTTGAGAGAACAGAGAACATAAAAGACATTTTTCAGGGAAGGGTTTTTCCCTGGCCCCCACCTTGTTCAGCCTCTGAATCTCCTTCTCCTGGTACTCCCGCTGCCTGGTGACCGGAGCCAGCTGCTCCTGCAGGAACCGCATCCTCTGCTGCAGGTCCCTCACCTCCATGGCCAACCTCTCCTTCTCTGCCTGTAGGATCCAGGGCACAGAGATCAGCCAGGGCAGGGCCACGGGGCCAGCAGCTCCCTGCTGCACTTCCCGAGGGACTCACCTCCTCCGTCTCAATCCGGGACTTGGCCAGGAGCAGCTTGCGGTCAAAATCCCGTTGCTTTTGCTCCCGTTCCGACTCCAGCTCGGTCAGTGCCCTACGGGCCTCGGCCAGCTCCTGGTGCAAGTCTGTGACCTGCCGGGAGAGAGCGGGGATGTTGGCCTGCCTGGAAGGACCCACACTGGGGGGGAAGGAGGCACAGGCAGCCCCAAAACCTTCCCTTACAGCTGGTCTCCTCCAAGTCTCCCAGCTAGTGCCCAGCAGAGACGTGCCCCCTGAGCACCGAGCCTTACCTTCTGCTCATACTTCTGCTTGGTGGCTCGGAAGTGCTGATCCCATTGCTTATTCACCTCCAGCAACTGCAGGGAGAGAGGGGCAGCTGAACAGGAGCCCAACCCCTGCCCCGAGCCAGCCATGGCGCTCCCCAGCAGCCTCCCATCATGAAAGCACCTTGGTGCTCAGCTGGATAGAGATCCCAGCTCCAGCAGTGCTTCCCTGGGGCTCCACAGCCCTGCCCCAGTCTCCCCGTGCTGTCCCAGCCACATGCCCCTGCTGCCCGCTCCCACCCTGCTCCTGGCAGTGCCTTTCTCCCAGCCCCATCCTCACCTCCCTGCGCTGGTGCTCCAGGATCTTCACCTTCTTCTCCTTGGCCTCCAGCTCTCCTCTGCCTGGCACATTCTCCACCACGGCTCCACTCTGCTGGACACACATGGAGGGGACCCTCAGGGCTTTTGAAGAGGTTGCACTTGAGGCAAGCTAAAAACGAGCCGGTTCCCTTCCCATGGCCTCCCCCTTCCCCTTGAGGCCCTGAGAAGTCCTGCTGGTTATACTGGGACAAACTGGGGACCTGATTAAAATGAGGCCACATTTTCTGATGTGTCAGCGGGCTCCCCGCCTCCTTCCCAGCCCTCTCTGAGGGCAATGCTGCTCCCTCACCTGCTGCTGCTCCGCACCTTCCCTCTTCCCACTGTCCTGGCTGCTCAGTGTCACCATCCTCCGGAGCTCCTGGTTCTCGCACCTTTGGGCAAGGAGGGACAGGTCAGCGGGAAGAAGCACCCACAGCAGCCCCATCACCTATGCACCGCCCACCCTCACCTGAGCTTCTCCAGAGCCTGGTTTCTTTGCTCCAGGTCCCGCTCCAGCTTAGTTCGCAGCTCCTTGTTCTCGCTGTGCAGCGTCTCACACAGTGTCTGGGGGATGAACACCGGCAGCATGAGGACTGCTGGCCAGCCCCAGGAGCCTGCCTGGCCACCCACCTCCCACCAAGCCCTGGCATGCAGGTGGGTGTCCACCTCGGGGTGGACAGAAGGGGCTTGGTGGGAAAAAAAAAAAAAAGGGGGAAAACCCCCACAAGAGCCCGGTCAGCCCTCACTCACCTGCAGGAATGACGTTCTCTGCTCATTCTTGTGTACCTTGGAGGCCAGGCGCTTGAGCTCGGAGGCCATGTAGCCCATGCGCACAAAGACCTGGTCCTTGCTGGCCTCCTTGGTGCAGCTGCTCAGCGTGCTCTCCAGCTGCTGCAGCTGGGGCAGCAGGTTGGCATCCTCGTTTGGCGGCTGCTCCAAGTCCTGGGGATGGGATGAAGCACAGTCAGATCGGTTCAAGCATTGCAAAGTTCCTTCTTGGGGCAGGTCAGCCTTGTCTCCCATCCAGGGCTGTGGCAGGGAGCTGGGCCAGCACTGAGGGACTCTGCAACAGCCCTTGGTATGCTGAAAAATTGTGTCAAGTTTTGTAAAGGTTTGATTCCCAGCCACTGAACATGGGACACCGAGTCCCTGGGTAGACAGGGACATTATGGCAGCAGCTCTCCCAGCCCACGGATTCCCCATGCTCCTTGGCAGTCTGAGCAGACCGTGCTCCCGGCTTGCTGATAGCGAGGGAGGCACCTCCACCCCTGGTCCCTTCTCCCACCGACCTCTCCCTGTCAGCATCAAGACTAGAAATCCCAGCTCCTGAGACTGTCCTTTCCATGCACGCCCTGGTCTGCGCTGGGAGCTGAGGTTTGCCACGTGAGGGGTAGTCTTACCCCAGTCCCCATCTTCTCTTTCCTCCTGCCCTCCCTCTGCAGCTCCCCTGCGCCACGGCACACCAGGCGTGGGAACCTGGGCTCTTTGGCAGGCGGCAGCCAAGAGGGTGATGCACGGGATTTAAACTGTGGCTGGGAGAGCCCGGGTCAGGGTGCACCCCCACCCACGCATGAGGGGTGTCCCTGTCCTCCCCTGGCATGGCTGGTTAACTCCTCCATTGCCTAGGAGACACTGCCAGCACAACAGAGCCCAGCCCGGCATACGCAGCACTGCCAGGGAAGGGGTGGGGATGTGCTGGCATGCCTTCGCCCGCTCCGCTCCCAGCCCCACTGACTCAGCCTGCCGCCCGTGGGAACGCCCTGGGCAGCACCATGTGGGGCCAGGCACCCAGCGTGCCCCCGGCACCCCAGCCCTGGGGTTTACAGCCCCGAAACTGTCATGGGAGGGTGTGCGCAGGGCACAGCACGGCCGACGCCGACTCCCCCTCCTCCTCCCACCAGAGCCATGGCAAGGGGAGGCAGCAAGGACCCAAACCCAGCTGGAGCACCCGGGAGAGCCCGGGTGCAAGCATGGGACTCAGCACTCGGCTCAGGCACCAGCATGCAGAGGTGCCTTGGAGACCTGGTCCTTCCACCCAGCGCGGGTGTCAGGAGGTGAGCATCAGAGCACCACTGACAGCTCCTCAGGTCATCACAGCCCCTCCTGTCACATGGCATCTGGAGTGTCCCCATCTGGCTGAGGCTGCTTTGCTGGCCCTGTGCCAAGGCAGCCCAGCCAGGCCACTTGTACTGGGGAGCCCTTGCCCCTGGAGGGCAGCCTGCACAGTGTCCCCTCTCCCCACCTTGGCCAGGTGAGAGGAATGGTACACGCTGGGGTGCACATGCCATCACCCCCAAGCCCTCTAGCCCCAGCAAGGCATGGCAAGGACCAGCCACAGGGCTGCGTGGTTCCCTCCTGCCTGCAGACCGGCCAGGTCCCCTCATCTTCATCGGTGGCAGAAGCTGAGCACTGCAGCACGAGCACTGTCCTCAGGGCTGTACGTGGGGCTGGCTCTGCTCCCCTGGGAACACCCGGGCACAGTTTATCCCTCCTCTGCAGCTACAACATCAGGACACACCACTGTGTGTCTGCATGCCCTCTCATGCCCCCGGTACCACCACCACCACCGCACCAACGGGCTCGACTCTCTGCCTGCCGCCCACCAAATCCCACAGGCACCAGGACTACTCACCGCTCTCCCACTCTCCTGGGGAAAGCCCTGCGCTTCCACAGCGACGATCTCAAACTCTGAGGAGGATCCCTGCAAGGGGAAGCAGCCGGGTCAGGTCTCCCCAGGGAATGGCAACCCAGGATGACCACCGCGCAGAGGCAGGGACTGCCGGGAATGGGATCACAGCAGGGAAGCTGACCCCTCCTTTCAGATTTATCCCCATTTCTAGAGGCTAAAAGTTGCCTCCTTTTGCTTTAACTAGATGGAGAGCCTCTCTCTCCAGCCATGCCAGCACCAGCTTTTGCATTCACCAGACTCACACTCGGAGGAGATTTCCGTGCTTCCGTGCCTGGCTGGGTGCTGTCCGGGGCAGCCCGTGTGGAGCTGGGATCAGGGCCGACGGCTGCAGAGAGGGGAGAGGACATAGCCATGAGCCTTTTGAAGCTCTGCCTGGTGCAGGGATGCAGAGAGCAGAGACACCCTGTGAGGTCAGGCACAGATAGATGGTTTCTACCACAGCTATGGGGACAGGACAGAAACCTCCCTCCAGGAGAAGGGAGGACGGCAGTGGTTGATACACTCCAGAGATGACAGGGCTGCAAGAAACCTTCATGAAAGTCTCCTTCACACCCTCTCCCTCCCACGAGCCCAGGATTCTGAGCCATCCGGCTATCCCTCCCCAGCGAGCCTTGTGTCTCCTACCTCCGGTTTCCACCAGGTCCTCCAAGGAAGATGATGCCATTAGCATTTTGTTGTCCCTCACGAGGTCCTCCGCCTTCTGCCGCAGCTTGGATGCCTCCACCTGGGACTCCTCCAGCAGCTCTCCTGTTGTGGGAAACAGAAGGATGCTCACCCTCCTTCCCCAAGTGCCTGTCCTGCAGCAGCCTCATCCATCAACACCAAGCCCCCTGCTTGGGTGGAGAAGTGCCCAGCATGGTCCTTCTTCACCCAGAAAGTACTTTTCTTCGCCAAATCCAATGGCAAAGCTGTATCAGCGGCTCACTGGCTGCAGAGTCTCCCATGCTGATACATAGAGGACTGGTGACAGGAGGCAGCAGGG
Organism: Butorides virescens; assembly: GCA_017310255.1. Lineage (NCBI taxonomy): Eukaryota > Metazoa > Chordata > Aves > Pelecaniformes > Ardeidae > Butorides > Butorides virescens. The sequence continues at coordinate 43,065 of JADKXX010005027.1, read as the reverse complement.
GAGCACTGCATCTCTCAGAGATCTCCTCTGCTTCCCAGAAGAGCCAAATTTAAGCCTAGTTGGTGGACCTAGGGGTCCAGCCTGCCCACTCTGGGGTCTGGCACCGTCAATGCAATCCTCTCCCCACCCCGGGCAGCTGCTCCCACGTCAGTGGGTCCCAGTCCCAGGTAGGGGCACAGCAATGCGACAGGAATCACGAGGCAGGTGGAAATTCGGCTGCAGAAGCGGGACTTGAAAGTGGAAGCTGGGTCACGAGACCGAAAACAAAACTGGGGGGGCGGTGGGGGAAGGCGGCCAAGGAGGAGAAAGGGGGTGGCACAACTCGGCTGGGGCGTTGCAATGCTGGCACATCCCTGTCACTGCAGGGAGCATCCAACGCTGGGTCTTTGAGCAGCACCCAGGAAAAGCTCCTGACCTAACAGAGGTTGTGGGAGGTGGGGGCTTTCATCAAAAGCAGGACAGATCCTGGCATCTGCGACCTGCCACTGCAGGACTCTGGGAAGGTGACCTTGCTCCATCACTTGCCTTTTTTTCAGCCATTTATCCCACCATAAAGCACCCCAGGAGTTCAGCAAAAGCCTTGCTCCCTCTGCACTCCCGTGTGAACAAAGCCCAGACATTCTGCTCGACCCCCAGGATGAGAGCTTTGCTGCTGCCCCAGTGCCAAGACCCCCAGCTTCTTACAGCACCCTTCCTAAAGAGAGCAAGAAACCCCCGGCTCGGTGGGCACCGGCTGAGCTGCCCCAAGAGTGAACCTCACCCCCCAGCCACGCAGCAGTTACCGATAGACTTGATCCCCTGCATCTTCTCCTTCAGCCGGGTGTTCTCCTCCACCAGCCGCTCAAAGGCTGTGGGTCCATTCTCCTCCGTCCCCCCGCCGGGGTCGTAGATGCGGTAGGGTCCTCTCCCTTCCATGCCCGCCATTCAGTCGCCTACCTCCCAGCCGCGCATCCCTGCAAGGCAACAGAGCACAGTGTCACCTTCCTCTGGTCCCAGACATCATCGCGGTCCCCTGGTCCCAACTATGCAGGGCTACCTTGCACTGCTCACTGGCCAGCAGAGAAGTGTCCCTGGTGAAGGCACTTCCCCCTGCTTGGGGTGAACGTGCTGGGGTGACTCACGGCCATGAGAAGTGTCACGCGAGGAGGCATCACCAGCACCCCACCCGAGGTCGGCTCTCACCCCTGCGGGGTGTGGGAGCCCTGGAGGAGGTCGCAGCCACCTGCCCCTGCGTCCCCGTGGGGTTGGAGACCCAGTCCAGTAGCATCCACTCACACCAGCGTGGATGCGGGCACCATCATTGGAGCATCCCGCTCACCACAGAATATTTTTGGGGGCCAGAAAGTGTTGCGGGGGGCTGTTTGGGGAGGGGCAGCATCTGCAGCCGCAAAAGCCTTAACCCACAGCCGGACAAGCCCCAGCAGCCAGGCAGGGACCTGCTCTGACCTCTGGCTCAGCCAGAGAAACTGGCTGCCAACGGCACGGCTTCCCGAATCAGGACACGAACAGCACCGGGTCTGGAGCAAAGCACAAGGAAACACCCGCACACAGCGTGCTACTTGCTTTTTTAATTCCTTGCATCGGTGGGTGGCCCAAGGCCTCCCTCTTGCTGAGGTCTGGCCTGGGGATGGCCGGGTAGCATCCCAGCCCCAGGTCTCACCCATCTCCTGGGTGCAATAAAGCAGCTGCTGTGAATTATAGCCCAACTCTACCAAAACTGCCACTTCCCATGCCTGCTCACTATAAAGCAGGGCAGCGTGGCAGCCGAGATGGCGCTGGGGGTGATGCCAGCCAAAGCTGGGGCTGCCTGTGGTGCCAGCTGCCGGGGACACCACGAGAGCACCCGTGGGCACCCCCAAGTGCTCCTCCACCCAGCCAGGGCAGCTGGGCGCTTGTGAGCAGGAGGGGCCCAAGGGGGGACCATTTTGAAAGAGGAAAGGGGAAAGCCTGTACCCGAAACCGTCTCAACCTCAGACTAATGCTCACGCCACGAGCGATCCGGGCTGATCACCGGTTTAGATGACCTGCCTGCCAGGGAGCAGCGGGGACTTTCCTGATGACAACTGCCAGCTGGCAGCACCCGCAACTGGAGTGGCAATTAACGCCCGCCTCGGCGGCAGGTAATTACACAGGGCCTCAGCAGCAGTCTGGTTTTGGGAGATGCATCTCTCAGTAGGTCTCACCTTCCTCCTGCTCTGTGGGTGCTGCCAAGCCCCCCATCGCCCCGACCCCATGTGGGGAGCCAGCAGCCCCATCCCAATCAGCTGGAGGTGGTGACCGCTGGCTGCTGCCCAGCTGCAGGGCGGGCGAGCAGGGGCTATTTCTGGAGCCCATAGCAGCTGACAGGAAGCTGCAGAAGAACCGGGGCAGTTTCCACACCCTGGGTCCCAGCACCAGGCAGCATCACCACAGACGGTATGAAATCCTCCCCTCCCCCCCGGCGCAGGATGAGGAAAACTCCCCGGGCAGACCTGCTGGCGGGCAGGATGGAGCCCAGCATGGCGGGGCGGCACGCACGTGGCCTGGGGACCCAGTGGCACCTCCAACTGCAGGGAAATGCCATTGCCTGTGGCCATGCTACCTGCCTGGCCAGCCTGGTGGAGGACAGGGACAATGTCACAGGCAGTCTGGGGACCTCCGGCTTCCTCACCAGCATCTGGTCACCATGTGCTGCTCCAGATGCAAACTTGGGGCTCTGGGAGGAGCTGCTTAGCAAAGCAATCTTGCAGCGAGCATTTCACGGGGTGTCCATGTCCTCCACCAGGATGAACCCAGATGTGAGTTGAGGAAGATGGGGACAAGCTGCCCTCTCACATGGCATCCTTTCCCCGTGTGGCTTTGCCGCAGCCTGAAATACCAGCCCCCATTTTCTTGCACTCCAGACCCCAAACTGATCAGTTTTCCACCTTGTGGCACACGTGTGGGAGGTCCCCTACCCCTGTGCATCCCTGCCTGCAAGGCAATGTGGCACCAAACACCCAAACCCAAGCTGCACCGACCACCTTGCCCATCAGCAGAGCTCACCCATGGCAACCTCATGTTCTTCCAGATGGATGGAGCCACCGAAAGATTCTGCTGTTCCCAATTCTCATGATTTTACAAAAGATTTTTCTACCCAAGGTCTGCACCCCACCAGGCAGACAGCACAGCAGAGGGGTTGCTGGAGCTATTTTCCAGCGGCAGACGGGGAAAGGAACTGAACTATCCCCAGCTGACAGAAGCATAGACCAGCCACGAATTCACCAGCAAACAAGACCCAGCAAGAGGGGAGGGTTTCTGCAGCATCTGAGCCCATTGCTGGGGTCAGGGTGGGTTTGTCCAGGGTGAAAGAACAGCCCTATTTCTGCAAGGAACCACTGGGACTGAGCTGTCACCTGGGGGACAGGACCCTGGACCTAGTCATCATTCCCAGCCCTGGTTTGTTGATTTTTGGTTTGTTTTTTTTTTCCCTTAAGAGTTCTGAAAGGTGAGATTTGCAGTGGAGAATGTCACGTTTCAAAAAAAACACCAGGGGAGGAAAGACTGTAGATGAGCACCTAATGTTGGTTAGAAACGCAAAGAAAACAAGACTACCACAAACTCAGAAGAAACCACCGAACCACCAGAAAACACTTCTCTCTTTGCCAATCAACAGTTTTTAAGCTAATGTGATGGTATTTCACAGCCCCGGGGGTTGAGGGCCAGCCACAGACCATGGCTGCCTGGGTGTAGCTCACCAGCTCCGTACCCAGCTGCCAGCAGAGGTTGCCAGACACTGCGGTCGCCCGTGGGCGTTGCTGGTTGCAAGCGGGGCACCGAGACCTTTAGGTAGTAAATTTTTATGACAACTCAGCAAAAGGAGAGAATGAGAGTGCGTGAGGGCAGGGGAGACTCCCAGGCAAAGATGAAAGCAGGGTGTTATTTAAATAGCTGTGCTGCGGCTTGGGAGCGGAGCTGGCGCCGCGTAGCTGTGGCCAGACTGTTCCCCGCTGTCACCCAGGAAGACGTGCATCACCGCCACAGCCACCAGCACCACAGCCATCGCTGCACCGCCACGCAGAAGCAGTAAAAGGAAAACAATTTCTGTTTTAAAATTACTTAACAGCTGAAGATGAGGAGGATGCGAATCCGGCGCAGCGAGTGGGCCGGCACTGCTGGAGGTTGGCTTTTGGCAGCGAGCCCCTGGGTGGAGACCAGCCTGCTGAAGCCACAGGCTTGGCAGCCCATCAATTCCCATCCTGGTATCCATGGTAGGGGCTCGACCCAGCCCTTAGGAGAACGGGGTTTTCCTTACCCGGCGTGCAACATTCCCAGGAAGTCTCCTCCCTACCTGGATCACACAAGACGAAAGCAAATCCCTGCAGGCTGCCAGCATCATTTTCCCATGACCGGGGCTGCTGAGACCCCGGCATCCCTCCTCTTCAGAGGGAAAAGAAAAGCCACTCCAGACTGACACTATGGAGGAATTCTTTTTGTTTAATCATTTTACTGGAATTCAGCAAAATGCCACAGCCCCTGGCCTGGTTTCTTTTCCTCTCCAGAGCTCCAGCAGCTCTACAGCCTCAGGGACAACCATTCCTGGGCTGGTCTTGTTTGCAGGGAAGCAAAAGCAGAACTGGCTAAAGGATGAAGCAATAATAAGGAGAGTTTGTGGACACTGCAGTCCAGAAAACTGGACCCCCTGGGCTGGAAGAAAGTAGGCATTGCAAGGCTCAGGTCTCAGAGGGAAAGATCTGAACCTCCACTTGAAGCATTTTTCTTCCCAGCCTGGCCAGCTGCAGAGAGAGTGTGGGAAAGGCAAGAGACCCATCTGAAATCCAGCAGATGTTACAGATGTACTCTGGCCAGAAATCCCACCCTGGCCTGAGAAACCCGCCTCCTGCAGGGGCTTCACAAAACAACCTGCCTCCAGTGAGGCTGTTCGCAAGGAAAAGAAAGAGTTTCCCTATTCGGAGACAGGTTTACAAACACTGGTAACCACACGCAGCTGCAGAGCTCCTTGCCACGGGTCCAAGCTTGGCACAGGCAGGACAGGCAGCCAGATGTGGTGGTGGTGCTCCCCTGGGCAGCATGGTGTTGTTTAACGTGAGACCCTGTCTTCTGCTGCAAAGACAGCTTGCTTCATGCTGCCTGCTCCGCTTTTTCCCCCTGCAGAGCTCGGTAGCATCATGGCTGCTTGTCACAGCACTCAAAAGCAGAGCAAGGCACAGCCACCCCCTTCCTTGCAGCTCCAGCACAACCCGGGCTAATCCTGTCCAACCTGGTGTACTTCAGCCTGGGCAACGACCGAGCAGCAGAAGACAGTGACACCGCAAGGCTACAACAGCAAAGCTACCTCTGTCACCCAAAGCGTATGGATTGTTCCTTTAAAACGAAATCTGCAGTGCCACAGGAGTAGATGGTTCAGCTTCCTCCACCCATGAGTGTTTTGTACCAGCTGCTGGCAAACAGCGACCCACGGCCCTGTGCTAAATAGCTCTGTTTGGCATAGGTCAGGCCAAACAGGCGTCGTGGGATTTCTTGCAGAGCCAGGAACGATGCCAAAGGCTGCAAAAGGCCTTTCCTCTTTTCTTATTGCCTCACCACAGAGACGGCTCTCAAGGATGTGCCTGGCTGGAGCCTTCCTGCCTCCAGAACTTGACCCAGCGCTCAAAGTCCGGTCTCCTGGCTCCAGCAGCTTTGCCTGCCTTTGCCAGCGCTCTCAATTAAATTTGCACTCCAAAAGAGCTTGTGGCAGCAGAAGGAACAGCTCTTACTCACCCAAGCAGATGGAAATAACAACCTACAGGGGAAAGGTTTTGTTTGCATCCTGATACAGGGAGCAACCTGTGCCCAGGGGCACTGAGGAATGGGACAGCCAGATCTCCAAGAGGCTGCAGGTCCCCACTAAGTCCCATCCAGAGCTATTTTCACCCAAAAGCAGGGCTGACAGGCAGCACTTTTCTTTCCTCTGCCCACAGCGGGGGCCTTAGCCCGGAATTGAGGGAGGGGAGATGGGGAGGCAAGCTGTACCCCAGCTCCCCGCAGAGGAGGGGAGGCTGCCATCCCCGCTCCGGCTATTCCAGCCTCTGGATCCACATCTGAACTGGACTCCTCCATCGACAGGAGGCTCCTTGGAGTGGCAGCCGCCCACAGCCCCCGGGGTGGGACCCACGCACCCTGCCCGAGGGGGACGGCAAGCCCAGGAATAGCCAGAAGACAGATGCGTGGGCCCGGGGAAACGCCGGGGTTGTGTAAGGCTGAGCCAGGGGAGGAGCGAGCCCGGGGCTCGGCGCGGGGCACGGCCGCGGTGCGGGGCTGCCCGGCCCAAGGCACCAGCACCCCGGGCCCGCCCAGGCCGGCGGGCGGGAGGGACCCCCCGCACCAGCACCCCCGACCCCTTCCCTCCTCTGCCCCCGGGCGCTGCCACCGCCGGCGAGCCCCGGCTCCCCTGCAGCCACCCTGCCCGTGCGGGAGCGGCGAGGGGAGCCGGGAGCCCCTGCCCTACCCCGAGAGAGGGGAGACCGAGGCACGGCACGACTATCGCGACAAGCCCGCAGCACCCGGGTCGGCCCCGGGGGTCGGCGCGGCCCCGGCCCCCTCCAGGATTTCACCTCGGCCGCCCGCGGAAACCGCCATCCCGGGAAGCGGCCAGTGCGCAGCCCCGAGCCTCGCCAGCCCCTCCTCACCGCCCGGACCCCTCGCTGGGGCGGCCCGGCCCGGTGCCCAAGCGCCATCCCCGGTGCCCGGTAAGACCCCGGTGCCCCAGGCAGGGCCCGTCTCTCCCCAAGGGCGGCGGGCGCCCGTACCGAGCTCACCTGCCAGCGCGCCCCGAGGCGGGGCCGGTCCTGGGGCCGGGGTCGGTACCGGTACCGCTCCGCTCCGCCACCAGCACGGGAGGAAGCGGGGGGAGGGGAGGGGGGAGGTGGTTCCACCCTCGGGAAATTCCCAGCATGACGGACAGGCACCGCAGCCAATGGGCGCGGCGCGGCGGGTATAAAGAGGGAGGGCGGGGGAGGCTGCAAATGGTCTGTCATGGTGGCGCGGCGGGGTCGGTCTCGCTGCTCTTTCGGCGATCCCTGGGGCTGCGGGGGTCCTGCGGACCTGCCCGGCACAGCGGGGTCCTGGGCGGTGGAAGGAGCCGGCCTGCCTCCGCCTTAGGGGGGGTTCCGCTCTCTGGGGAGCGGCGGGCCCGAGCCCAGCAGCGGCTGCTCCGGCTTATCGAGAGACAAAATGGCGGGGCCGAGGGGAGGGCAGGGCCCAGCCGCGGCGCCTTCCTGCCGGCGGGGCGGAGGATCAGCTTTGCACCCCCGGTGCGGAGGGGTAGCTGAGAGTAGGACCCGGGCCCTCGGCTGCTCTGGCGGGCGGGCTGCCGCAGTCCCGAGCTCTCCCCTCTGGGGCGGAGGATTGTGTGCTCCCGCCGAGGCTGAGCAGACCTTTCCTCTGAGGCAGGGAGAATTCCCCGCCGTGCCTGTGTCTCCGAGTTAGGTTACACAAGGAAGTTACACCCCCCAGCTGGAGCAGTTACTACCAGGGATCCTTTTCTGGGCTGCTGCTTTGATTATTCTGCATTTGGGAGGAGCAGGAACCATAGGGAACACGTTCTGGTTTCAGACAGCTCTTTGGGACTTGCTTCGTAGCTACCTGATACTCTCTTGTGTTGGTTTTGCCACAAGGAAGGTGTTTTTTATATGTGTACAAACAAACCAGAAGCAAAGGAAGCCTGCTGTAAGCAGCCGTGCTGCTTGCTCTCTGCCTGTACCCCTGGCGTTTCCTCCTTTCCATAGGTGACTGCTGCTGGGCTTGCGGAGGTGTCCTTCCCTGGCCATCGTGCTGTTTCCAGCTGTCCCAGTCCAGGCTTCCTACTTAATTTAGACAGTTCCACCACTCCTTGGAGATCTGATGTCTTTTTGAGTTGTAAAAATTAAAAAAAACAACCAAACTCCTTTTCCCCGAGTGCCCTTTACTCCAACCAGGTCATTGCCCCAGCAGCTTGGCTGGGTTATGAGACAGCTCAGTGGGTGCTGGGACCTGGACATGCTCTTTGGCCGTGCTCATGTCTGAGGTCTCGACTGGGGGTGAGACGGCACGACCCCCACGCACAGGCAACATCTTCCCTTTTGTTCCCCAAAGGCCCAGTGCTATTCTGTAAACCCTCGGAAAACCTGGCTTCGAAGCTAAGCGCAGTCCCACAGAACCAGAAAGCCTCTTGTTTATAACATAATGTCTCAGCCTGCAAAAAAAATAGCCAAACCCTGCTCTGTTTCTGTGAGGAGAGGAGGGGGGTGGCATGGTTTGGCTTCGCAGCGCTCCGGGCTGGCTGCCGAAAAGCTGCCTGCCTTCCCCTTCCTCCATCTTGGGCACACTCGCACCGAAAAAAGCATTGCTCTACTCACCCGGCCGGGTCGCGGAGGGGCTTGGGACGGGGGGTGAGAGCCCTTTTGGCCAGACGCTCTCCGACTGTGATCCCCAAATGCAGGAAGGCCGGCCCAGCTGAGCTTACTTTTAGGCATGGAGAAGGGGAATTCCCCATGATGGAGGTCCCAGACAGCCTCTGCGTGGTTTTGATAGGGAGCCAGGCACGGCTTAAAGGGCTCTCCTGTGCCGTTCCTTCCAGGGGCCACTGGGCCGTGTCAGGTATTAGTCAGCAAAAGGAGGGAGTGGGGGCTGTCATGGAGGCTGTGATTCACTTTTGGACAACGGGGGAGCCGGGTTACATCATTCTCCTCGCCTGGTTTCTGAGCGACTTCATAGGGTTTGCAAACACATCGTGCTTCTCCCCTGGGAAACTGCTGCGTCTCGCGAGAGGCCCCGTTGCTGTCCCATGCGTGTTTCCATCCCGTTCTCATCCATCTCTGGAGTCAGAACAGGATGCGTGTTCCTGGGGGAGCGGAGAAGAGCCGGCTCTGCTGCTGGAGCCGGGCAGGCGATGGTGTGCCAAGGTTGCAGGTAGTCCCTGGAAACCATCCACCAGGACAAGTGATGGTCAGAACCAGGGCTGGAGCCAGCTGGTGCTGGAATGAACACCAAGGGTTTAAGTGTTTCTGTCTTAGAGAGGCCGATCCCAGCTCCCCAGCTCCTGGCCAGCAGGCACAAAGCTGTACCTGGCAGGGCGTTTGGTCTATGCTTGCCAGGCGTGAACTGCGTGAACTGAAAAATGCCTTCCTTTAGTCTGGCTGGTTTGGGTGGTAGGAGCACGGGTGCTTGGCAGGAGGGGTGGCCCCGTGGGGTCCGGGGCCCGCCTGCAGCCTCGGTACCGGTGGAGGTGGTCGGCCGATGGCGGGCTCTCACCCAGTGCCTCTCCATGTCTCTAGCCAGCTGCTCTTCGTGTTTCTACCTGAGGTTGCCAGCTCAGGCTGGCCCTAAACACCAGGAATTTCACTGTGAAAACCAAAGGCTCTTGGTCCTGTTGGTCCTTCCTCATTCTTTCAGTCCTGCCGTGCTCCCAGGAGAGAAAACTCACCTGACAGCAGCTGTGATTCACGAGCCCGCCTGCGTGGCTGTGACGATGTGTTTGTAGCTGACGCTTTTACATACTAGGGGGTTTTTTTTGGCACGGAGGGTTGGGTTCACCACCTTCAGCAAAGGCTCGTTCGTGTGAAGGCACCCTGATTGCTCCCGTGTTTGCGGCTGTGCTGTGGAAAATGGGGCGAGAAGGAGCACAGGCCGCGGGTGGTGGAGATCTGTCCTCTGCTCCTGCTCATTTTGGGTCAGGACTAGCTTCCTCCATGTTGGCCCCACTCAGGCGTGAGCAGGGTGGGCCTTGTGCGTGCCTGGTGGTCCAAATCCCGAGTGGAAATGGCCCAGCAGCCCAAGGCACCCGATGCCCTCAGTGCTGCTGGGTGAAGGGAGTGCATTTCAACCCTGATGGCAGCCTGGCTGCCATGGGTGGCCGCGCTGGGGAGATGGCCCCGGAACACGGCAGGAGCAGGGGGGCAGCTGCGGAGCAGGCAGTGGGTGCAGCCGGTTTGGCGCAGCACCCCAGGGCTGCCCCTGGGCTTAGCTCTGCGGGGTGCTGCCAATGGGTGCCCCTTGGCATCAGCAGAGGGGTTTCGCTGGGGGCTGCTGCCTGTGCCGCGGTGATCGGGTGCGTCCCGGTGCTCCGGCAGCGAAGGGAAGCAGAAGGCCCCCAAGTGACGCTGTCAGAGCAGGGAGGAAGCTCCGGCCGCAGGAGGGGATTTCCAGAACATTGTGATCTGCTGCCTATGCAAATCAGGAACTCAAATTAATCTGGCAGGATGGGAGGGCTGTGGGATGGAGGGCAAGGGGGAGGCAGGGGAGGGAGCCTGGGAGAGCAGGCTGCTGGGAGAGGGAAGGAGGGAGCGTGGAATGGATCGGGGTAGGCGAGGGCTCAGCAGAGGGCTGGCGTTGGGGAGTGATCTTGGGAGACGTCCCGCAGTGCCCTGCCTTCACAGGGGCTGGGAGCCGCACTGTGGCTTTCCAGGGATGCCGGGCTGCTTTGGCTTTGCTGGGCTTACCCTCTTGCTGAAGGAGACCTTGCTTCTCCCTCTGCCTCTGGCATGTGAGGCAAGGCTCGGTGTCACCTGCTCCACGGGAGGAGATCAGCACCTCCTGCCTTCCTCCAACAGCCTTGCCATCCTCCTCCTCCCTCCTCCCAGTCAGCAGGGGATGGGTTATGGTGGGATGTGGTGCAGCCCCACAGCGCTGTGGGAACTGGATCTGTGAGTGCTCAAAGGATTTCCTTGTGTGCCTGAAGCTTTTGAGTTATTCAGAGTCCAAATTTGCAAGGTCAACAACAGGCACAGAGGGGATTTTCCCCTCTTCCGCTTTCACCAGGCCATGTCTCATCCAGTTGCAATGCCTGAGAAAAGGTGTCCTCAACAGTCATTATGTCCTGGAAGGCCAATTTCAGGGATGATGGTGTGGGGAGAGCAGCCCCAGTATGCTCAGCCCTTTTCCCAGCCTCAGCTCACGGTGGGGAACCGGCTGCCCAGTGAGCGGCACGTGGATGTGAGGGACAAGGCTGCTTATTCCTCCTTTGGCTTGGGAAGAGGAAGAGCTGAAGAAGAAACCTCTGCCAGCTTCCAAGACTCAAGGCTGGGTTTCTCCCCTCCAGGGGAAGGGTAGGAGGGTGGGTGGGCTGGAAGTGGCTCGCTCGTGTTGCAGCGTTGGGGACCGAGACCAATGTCCCCTGTGCCTCTGCACCAGATGCGGCTCCTCCCAGGGTCTGGTGGTGAAGAGGATCTGCAGTGGCCCCCAGAGCTGACTCAGGGGGAGAGGCCCGACCCTCTGCATACCAAACGTGGGCTCGCGGGGTTTTTTGGATGTCGCAACCTGTGAAATCTGGTGTTGGCTTTGCCTGGAAGCGAGTCCTTGCCCCTGGCATTGCTGGTCAATGTGCAGAACAGGCGTGTGCCAGGTGCTGGGGCGTAAATCGCAGACCCCGGCGGCCCTTCCTCTGCGGCAGCCCTGAAGGCTGAAGCGTGGGTGGCCAGCGTGGACCTGCCTCCAGCCCTTGCCCTGCTCACAGCCGTTCTAATTCTTCCCCTTTTTTGTGCCCATCGTTTTGTCCCCCTCTTTCATTTCCTTTCCTTACCTTCCTTGAATTGCTTGCCTTTTTGTTGATCACAGAAGCAAGGCGTAAGATCTGCCACCGATGGCCCTTGGATTGGGCTGGTTGGAGCCAGTGGACGGAGTGGAGGTGTTCCTGGAGAGCACTGCTATGAAGCCCATTTTCTCTAAAGACCGGGATGAAGCTGCTTTGTCTGAAGGGTCTATGACCTGCCCACGTGTAGGGGGTTTCATGGGCAAAACAGTCCTCACTTGGGGAATTTTTATTTAATTTATTGTCAATTAACACAAATTGCTAGTGAGTGATTTGGGCATTCAGCAAAAAAAAGTGTTCTTCCTTCCCCAGGCTTGGCTTAGGCCACATTCTTTCCCTTTCCTAGACTCAGTGTTCCTTGTTTCACCACAGACTACACTCACTTTGTCCCAAATCCTTTGGCAAGGTGACGGGTCACGTGTAACCTTCTGGCTGCCACTTTTCTGTGCTTCTTAGGTGGTTTCTCCCACTCCTCTGTGCTTCTCCATGTCCCAGGGTCCACAGCCTGTCTTGGTGCTGCCAGTCCCCAGGCTCCTCTTGATTCACCTGGGGTCCTTCTAAAGCAACACCCCTGCCCAGCGCCTCCTCCTTCCTCCTGGCTGCTTTTGACCATTTCTCTGGGCCTGGCGTGGAGTCCTCGGGCTCTCCAGCACGGGAAGGCAGCAGGAGTTTAATTCACTTGGCAGTGGGAGCTGCATTTACTGCAGTGCATGACACCAAACAGGAGCAGGTCTCCAAACAGGAGCTGGCTGCAAATTCATCAACCTCCACAAGAAAACATGGGGGTGAGAAATGGGGAGAAAATGCCCCAGGTGCAGAGTGGGTCCCAGAGGCCATTCTTGTGCTTCCCAGGATGCCGTCACCCTCCCGGCATTGCCCTTGGGGTGGGAGCTCTGTCCAATTTGTGGTTCTCCCTGGTAGGATATGCTCACTGTCAGCAGCCCCGGGTGTGCTGCCAACCCCACCAGCATGGGAGCGGGATGCTGAAATATCCTGTGCTTAAATAGGATATTGAGCGTGCTTAAGTATTTGCATCGATTGAAATGCTGCTGGCTGTTTTCTGCTCCAGCCGTAGCCATCGCTGCTGGAGACGGATGACTATGGAGCTGGGACAGGACGAAGGCTTTCTGGCTGCAGGACTTTCCAGGAGTGGGAGTTGCTCCAAAGAGGAAATCCCATCTCATTCTCCCGCCGTGTCCCCAAACACTGTGTAACTGCTGTCTTGCCCTCATTGCAGGAGCAGCCGGCAGCGGGTGCCAGGGAAATTCCTGGCCTTGGGACTCGTGCATTGGGGTCAGCTGGGCTTTCTGGTGGTGGCATCACCCCGAGACGGGCTGGGAGCCGGCCCCAAGGGGCTGCCTGGTCTCACTTGTGGTCCCATGCCACTCCGAGGCAGCTGGGCTGTAGGTGAGGGAGTCACCAGGCACAGGCTTATAGCAATCGTGGTACAGCCAGAAAATTCACTGGACCGTTTATGCCTGTGCCCAGAGAATACACCCCCCTATACACACCCCAAGAGCCTGAGTTTTGGCAAAAAGAAGGAGGCAGGATGATAGCTCACGCGCTGTGGCTCTGTGCTAACGCTGAGCAGATTTCCCTCCCTGCTCTAGAGGAGCAGAGCTCCACTGCCCCAAATCTGGCTCTCCCAGGAGTGCCAGGCTGTCTCCTGAGCCCCAAGACTTCCTTGGACATTGCAGCTGGGCCCCTGAGAGCTCCATTCCCAGCTGTGGGGACATGGCCGGGGATGGGGCCAGCTCCGCTCCCCGCAGCCGCTGTGCCGTACCCGGCTCCCCGTCAGCCTCACGCCTCTGCCGCCAGGCTGAGAGCTGCAGTGCTGAGCTGCGGGAGGAGACGGGCAGATGAAGACGGGCTATAGCCTCCCTTCAAAACATCTTCTGCATCTGCTCAGCAGGTTCCTGGCCAAGCAGGAGGCCTCTGAGCTGCTGTGGGCATGGAGTGGGGCTCAGCCCACCCAGGTGCCCCTGGGACTGGGATGCCCATTCCTCATTACACACAGGAGCCCAAATCTCTACGGGAGAGAGTGAAAAAGCTTCAGCCAGGCTGTTTCCCCCCGCTCCGAGAAAGGTGTATTTTGTTGCAAAGGGGATGTTTTACAGGAAGGCATCAAGGGAATTTTCAAATAACAGCCAGCTGAGTCGTTTCAGCTTCCCTGGTTTGTCTCTACATGTTGCTGCTTCTCAACCTCAGCTAGTTTTGAAGCATTACAATAATATTGTGTTATTATTCCTAATGCTGCTTTGATATTTTGAAGGTGAAGCTTTCCTCACCTGGCTGTTCTGAGGAAGACTTGGGTATTCGAGACTTTTTGTTCCGAGTTGGAAACAATTGAAAGTGCTGGAATTTCCCACTTTTGGAAATTCCAGTTCTTTTCTCCTGGGCGCTGGGGGGGAAGTGCAAACATAAACTGTTTGGGGGTGTAGCCTCTATGGCATGTGCCTTTCAACTGCTTCTTCAGCAGCTTGAAAGCACAGGAAACTGCGTGCGAGGACGGGTGGATGCCATCAAGTCCGATTTGTATCTCTGTTTTATAAAAGCATCATGCACACAACAGCATGAGCCCTGCCGGGGGTTTTCAGAGGCATGAAGTAAAGTCCTCAGTGAAATCCCTGCGCTGCTGCCAGGGGCTGGAAATGCATCTGTGGCTTTCTCAGCATCGGGGGACCCTGGGGTGCTGCTCAGAGGGGCTTTGGGGTCTCCAGGGCCCTCCCTGGGGCTGGGGCAGGGCTCCTGCCCACTTTTGCCTGCAGGAGCAAGGAGACACTGAGACTCCTCAGCACGGGCTCAGTCCCACCCAAACCTGCCCCAGTAAATCGACCACTCCTGCCCCAGGGTCAGCAACAGTAAGGTTTTATTTATGAGATTTAAAATTGTCTTTTCCATCTGGGTAAATTCCTGGGTTAGTGGCATGTTTGGGTATGCATTATTTTGCATTGAGACAGACAATAATCCCCCAACCCAGACCCCTCTGCTCCCCTCCCCAGGACTCCCCGGCTTGCATGTGGTGCCACTTCCCAGCACAAAGTGAGTCGTTCTCTGCAGGGCACCGAGTGTCCCCTGAAGCCCCCGAAGCTGCAGTGACATCAAGGCGGTGGGTGCGTGCGTGCTGGCTCAGACACAAAGAAGGGGATCCTGCGGCCGCCTAGTCCTCCCCCCCGCACAGGGCCAGCAGAGCCTTGCGGTAGTCGCCAGAGGTGTCCTTCTGCAAGAGGGAGACGCAGGTCAGAGAACCGCCTACTGATGCCCGCCCTGGGGAAGCCCAGCTCAAGGTTCTGGGCACAGGGAGGGCATAGCTCCATGCCCTGGCCACCCTGCAGGCATCCATGTGGCAGTGGAAGATGTCGGCACATCCCCTCTATAGCCAGACCTGCCAACACCAGGGCTGGTTGGGGCAGGTTCCCCCTCCCCGGGGCGATGCTCAGCCCCTGTGCCGCTCATGGCTCAGGTCCCTGCAGGGCTCATGGCCAGGGCTCAGCCAGACAAGGTGACAAAGCTGGGGAGGGATGCCCGTGTCCCCTCACCTCGATCATGTGGTGCAGCGATTTGTCAAACAAGTCTATGAACTCGCCCCGGATGTTTAACAGGTCGATCTCGCTCCGGGAAATCATGATCCGGGTGAGGGTCCTCTCATCCGTGCCGGCACCCTGCAAAGGGGAGCTTGAACAAATAACCCTGGAGGGACTGGGGCTCAGGGACCCTCCCGGCATCTCCAGCACAGTCCAAGCTGGGGATTGGGTCCAGAGGGGGCCACAAAAATTATCAGAGGGCTGGAGCACCTCTCCTATGAGGAAAGGCTGAGACAGTTGGGGTTGTTCAGCCTGGAGAAGAGTATACTTTGAGGAGACCCTATAGCAGCCTTTCAGTACTTAAAGGGGCATATAGGAAAGATGGGAACAGACCTTTTAGTAGGGCCTGCGGTGATAAGACAAGGGGTAATGGTTTCAAACTAAAAGAGGGCAGATTCAGACTAGATACAAGGAAGACAGGTTTTACATATAAGGTGGTGAAACAGTGGCACGGGTTGCCCAGAGAGGTGGTAAATGCCCCAACCCTGGGAATATTCAAGGCCAGGTGGGATGGGAGCAACCTGATCGAGTGGAAGATGTCCCTGCTCACTACAGGTGGGTTGGACTGGGTGACCTTTAAAGGTTGCTTCCAACCCAAACTATTCTATGATTCTATCTATGATCCTTGGACATGTGCTGGGCTGGCTCCTGGCAAGACACAAGCCTGCTGTATCTCCTGCTAACCCCAGAAAGCTGATTCGGTGTTGGTTTGAGCTCAGCCCTGCCCTGCTCCCTCGGGGATGGCTGGGGGACAAAACTCACCACTGCTGTGGGGTTAAGTCAGAGAGTCCCAAAGGGTATTTGCCCAGCATAGCCCCCTCCCACAGCCCGGCCCCAGGAGAGCCCATCTGCACCTTCATGGACTTGTAGAGCTTGTCAGCAAAGAAGGCCGGCTTGTTCTTCACACTCCGGACTGCAACACAGAGGGGAGAGAAAGTGGGCTCCTGGCTTGCAGCACCCAGGGGACAGATCACAGCCAGGAGCTCTGCCACCCATTGGGTCAGCTGCAACGCCCTCCTTGACACAGGGGTGCAGGCTTGGCCCCACAGGATGCAGGATTGGCCCCACAGGATGCCCTATAAATGCCCCGACCCCATGCCATGCTGGGAGTGTCCATGGCCCAAATGCAGCAGGAATCCGCCACCCCCTTTGCCTTGGCAGGGGCAGGTGAAGGGGCCGCCTGCCCTCCGGGGAGCCCTGCTCTCAGGGAGCACCCGCCGGGCACTGACCGATGGCCAGGAAGGCGTCCCTCACGTCTCCCGACATCCGCTTCCTGATGGCATGCTCCACGTCGTGGTTGGTCATTTTGATGAACTCCTGAAACACTGGGGATGGGGAGAGGAAAGGGTCACTGCTGAGCTGCTCCGTCCCAGTCCCGGGCACCCAGGAGACCCACAGCTTCAACCATGGAGACTTCTGGGCCAGATGGGACCAGAGCAGGCTTTGGTGACCTCAGCCAGCCACCCCAAATGCCATCTCCTCCCACCACTGGGGAGATGGGGCCACCCCAACCTCCTGCTGCCCAGGAGTCCCATCCAGCCCAAATCCAAGCACTTTTGTTGCGGCTGAGGGTCCAGCAGTGACTGAGAAATGTGGTCCTACCTCTGCGGAGGTGGGGGTAGCTGCGGGTGCAGAGGATGCTGAGGAAGCGGGTCTCCAGGGAGTCACTGGAGTCGTTGCTGGAGACGTCAGCAAGTTTCTGGGAGAGCAACCGAAAGTAAAGAGGGAGGCAGGGGCACAGGCAATAGTGGAGAGGAGCAAAGATGTCAGGCAGCTCTTCCTGGGACAGCCAGTCCCAAACACCATCTTGCAAAGAGAGTGGCCTCTCATGAGCAGGAAAATAGCTTTTTTGGGGCCAAAAAAAGCATTTCATATCCATGGATGTGAGGGTGCACAGCTGCATGCTCACACATTACCCCTGAGAAAAGATGTTTTCCTGTTTTTGTGAAAAAGGGTTTGCAATGCTCATGGTCAAGGTATTGGTTAAGATATTTTTTTTGTCCTTTGGGGAGGATGTTTTGGGAGTGACCAATACTGAACAGGAAATTCAGAGCTGCCAGACATGGGAGCTGGCCTCCAGCCTGGGCTGCAGCAGCGCTGCCCACGGGCGAAACGGCTGCCACCCCAGCGGGGAGGCTGTATGCATCGTGCCTGCTAGGCTATTGCAGCAGAAAGTTGCCTCTTCCCCAATTCCCACTTTTGGTGAGCCAGGGAAGCCAGTCCTGAGTCCCACGCTGCCAGGAACATGGGTCCTGAATGTAGGTAGTGGGCAGGATTGGTCCCCAGCCCTCCCAAGGGCAGGAAGGTGGCTTTCCCTCTCCCCTTCCCTGCCCAGCACTGCAGGGAAATGCCCTCCTGCAGATCCCATCTCTCCCCTTGCCACCCATCCTGATGCAAGGACCCTGGAGCCCCAAGCAAGCGAGCACAGCCCATGTGGTCAGCAGAGCCCAGCACATGGGGCTGCTATTCCCAGCCCCGTGCCCGAGAACTGCAGCATCCCCTCAAAAATGCAGAAGGCTGAGGAGCAAAAGGGCAGGCACTCACCAGGGTCTCGGCAATAACCTGGTGGAGAGAAAGAGAGAGACAGGAAGACAACAGGGTCAGAAGGTACTGCTCAATCTTTTTCCTTCCCTGGCAAAGCGAGGGAAGTCTAGCAAAAACCCCTAAAATGACCTGTCCCCAGCTGCCCTGATTCCCTGTGAGCGGGCCTGATCTTTGGACCTGTGCCCTCCTCCAGTCTAGCCTCTACACCACTACCTAGGGTGTGGGGGTGGTCTTTGGCCAAGCAAAGTGAGCCCCCCCACCCCTGGGGCTTGGGTACCAGCCCGTGGCTCCCCGGGGAGCATCCTTGCCTGGCCCCAGGCTGGCTCTCACCAGCCTGCCCGCCACTGCCAGGGGCAGGCAGCAGGAGGAGGGGAAGGACGGCTTTGGTGACAAAATATAGCGCAGGGCCAGGCCAGCTGCCAGCCAGGCTGGCTCGTCCCTGTGTTTGTCATCCCTGGCTCTCTCTTTCTCTGCAGCAGGTCAAGGCGAGCGGCAGCACATGCGGCGGGGTGCGGGCAGCGCTGCACCCGCTCCCTCTGCTGGCAGCGGCCCTGCTGGGGAGCTGCGCGTCTGCCTGCTGCCGGCATGCCTTGGAGCAAGCGGTGCTGGGGCAGGACAGCCAAGCGAGAGCTCGGGTTTGGCCCTGCACTGGGCTTCCCAGCCCCTTTCAGAAGAGACTTGTCCCAAAGGAGCAGGAGGCCAAGGTGCACAGCCCGAGGGTCACAGGTCTCCTGGCGCCGGGAGCTGAGCCAGGCAATGGGGCCCCAGCACCCCGCTGGCTGCCCCTGGCTCACCGCAGCCCAGTAAAGATGAGGCAATGGTTTGTGGGCTGGGGTTGGCATTCTAGCACGCTGGCAGGGTGAAAAGCAGCTTAGGCTTCAGGGCTGCCCCATGCACAACACAAAGAGGTGGGTGGCTCCTGCAGACCAGCCCAAAGCTGCCTTCGAAGCTCAGGTGCCAGATTTCAGCAAAGTGGCAGCTCTGCATGAGAAATGCTGCAGCCCCTGGCTGGGAGCTCCCCGGGGCTGCTCTCATGGTTTGCATCTTCCCTGTGCATGGAGCAGCAGAGCCCAGGGCATCAGAAATCAGGCCTGGGAGCTCTACCTCCGAGGCTGTCGCTTCACCTGGCATCTCCCCTGCAGCTTACAGAGACCCTGCCCCAGCAGCATTTGCTTCCCTCAGGGTACCATTTCCAGACCAGGGATGCAACATCCTCAGGGTTTAATTTTTTTTGTTTTATGCAGAGCCTGTAACAGCACTTCCAGCACGGTTCTTACCTTGGCGTCTTCATGCGCCTGCGTGAGGTTCTCTGGTCCTTCGTCACGGTTGCCCTGTGGTTCAATATAAAAATCATGGAGCTGGGGAGAGGACATCTCCCGGGAGAGCCCCAAGCGTGGGGGTGGCAGACAGGGTCCAGCAGCGCTGCCCAGCCAGGTGATGATGCTCTGTCTTCTCCATAGCCACCGTCCTCACAGACCCCCACCGCTGCCTGCAGCAGGGAGGGGACAGTCCCCAGCAAGAGGGATGCCCTTACCAAAGCCAGGGAGACGAGAATCCTCTTGAAGTGCCCAGATGTGTCAGAGCTCAGGTCGTCTTCCAGGCGCTTGTGGTAGGCTGTGGAGAACGGGAACGGCTGAGTCCTGGACCCTGCCTGCAGCTCTGCTTCCCACCCACCAGTGCCTGTTGTGCCTGAGATCCCCATGGAGCCTGTTGATGGTGGTGGCCATCCTCCAGCTCGTGTATGGCTGAAATAGGTGCCTCCATCTGCTATTTTCAGGCCCAGGGAGGAGGGGATCACCCCAGAAGCTCTTAATGCCCTGGGCAGGGGCACAGCCTCTTGCTCCACGTGCTCCTGAGGGAAAGGGATCATTGTGAAAGACCTCTCGGGAGGGGACATCAGTGGCAGAGCTGGGGCATGTCACCGTGACATGGAGAGAGGCCAGGACCAGTGCTCTGCTGGTGCTGACCAGCCACAGAGCCATCCATTTAAAACCAGGGGCTTTCTGGGGGAGAAGAGGCTGGGAATGTGACTTGGAGCTTGCAGCTCTTGTTCCCTACAGAGAAGGGGACATGGATAGAAGACAAAGAGAAACACAGGGTCTGGGGGTGTGAGAAATCACAGGATGGATTTGAGGATTCCTACCAGCCTCATCCCAGGTTTCCACTTCTCTTTAATAAGGTGTTGGACCTGGGGAAGAGCTGCTCTTGCCTGGAGGGACTAATAGACCTTCACAGCACCAAGCCATGGACCCAACCCAGAGGCAAAAATTGCACCCCAGGCTCTGGAAAGGGCCTCCTACAGCGTTAAACATGGTCCATGCCCAGGACCTGTGTGCTCCCCACATCCCACCTGTGCCGTACCTTCCTGATACGCCGTGTTGATAGCTGCGATCTCCTGGTTGTTCCGTGTGGCCATGATTTCGATGAGGACGCTCTCGTCTGTGCCAGCCCCCTGGAAGAGAGCGGCACGGTGGGGTGCTGTGGGTGTCAGCGCTAGACGGGGACATGGCAGCATTGCCCCCTGCAGGAAGGGGCTGCTCTAACCCTAGGCCTGCCACATGCCAAAAGTCCACATCCAGCAAATGGCCCCAAGGGTTGGTAGGAACTAGCATGGAAGCATCCTAGTGAGCTGCCAGCGGTATCCCAACTGGTGTGACTGGTGGATAGCACTGCATGCCACTGGTTTGCCCCTACCCTGGCTCTCCTGTGGCTGCCTGTGCCTGGCAGGGCACAGCTCCTGCTGCAGTGTGGGGATGCTCCATGAAGCAGTGGAAGCCTCCCTGGGAGGCTTCGTGTAGGAGCTGGCTAGAGCGTGCTGGGCTGCAAAGAGGCCAAACTGGGCTCCCAGCAGGTCTTGAGTGCAAACCAGGTCTTTGTCCTGGTGCTTTCTTCTCTGCTTTCCTTCCGTATGGGAGATGAGAGTCTGGGGGTGTCTGAAGCTGGGGTGCACTTGCAGTCCCGGGCCACCAGCAGCGTGGGTACAACCACAGCGAAAACCGTCTCGTACTCATGTGCTGAAGCTGATACCACCAGCGTGGCAGTTACCTCCACGGCCTTCCTCAGCTGCTTGGCATCGTACTGCGCCGGCGTCAGCATGAGCCCAAGGATCAGCTTGGCCAAGCTGCCCGACAGCTCAGATTTCAGGTCTGCCATCAGGTCCTGCAAAGCATTTGAGGGTTCAGTCCCCGGCTCCTTCCGCAGGGACAGACCAGCTGAGGCAACGCCAGGGAGAAAACAGGGGAGGAGAGTGTGGAGGTGGGAGACATCAAGGGAAGACCCTTGGGGGGGTGGTTTAAAGTCACTTTTTGGGGGGTGGCTCTGGGGAGATCCTGGCTCTGGAGTCCCCTGTGCGGGAGCGAGGACGGGGCAAGCGAAGGGGAAGGGACACCCGCCCCTCGGGCTGGTGGTGCACCCAGAGCAGGAGGCTGCTTTGACAACTCTGTCTTCCTCAGGGAAGTCATGCTGGGGAAAATTGGGGTGCCCTGGCTGCCCACCACTGCTTGGGCAGGATTTCTTTCAGTGAGGGGCAGATCTCTGAGTGGGTGGGGGCAGGATGTGGGCAGAAGGAAGGAGCAGAGTGGGAGGGGGGGTTGGCCGTACCCTGCCGTAGTGAGCCTTGTAAGCCTTTAGGATCTGCTGCCTCTGGGCATTGCTCCTCTGTGTCACCACCTCGATGATGGCCCCTTCGTCCGTGCCTGCAATGACAGCGGCAATGCTGAGGAGAGCCGAGGGGGCCAGCAGAGCCACGCTGTGTCACCCCTGACCGCAGGCACATTGCTGTCACAGAATCACAGAATTGCAAGGGTTGGAAGGGACCTCGTGAGATCATCTAGTCCAACCCTCCTGCTAAAGCAGGTTCTCGTAGAGCATGTTACACAGGACTGTCTCCCACCATAAATGGGAGATGGGGAAGAGGGAGCTCCCACAGCTCCAAAACTGGCTCTTTTCCCCCTCCCTGGGGCTTTCACACAGCCCTGTGTGGGCCAGGGTGGGTTTTCTGCCCCAGAAGCTGTTGAGGAGCAGTAGGATGGGTCTGGGTGCATGGTCCCCGCTTACCCAGGCCCTTCATCGCCTTCCTCAGCACCTGCGCGTCCCCATCGTCATTGAAGCCTCCCGCGGGCTGCACGGTTCCTCGCAGCTGTGGATGCACAGAGGGGTTTGGGTTCATCCCTGAGCTGGGTGGGATGGAGGGAGGGATGGAGAAAAGAGAGGGAAGGTGCCACCCGGCAAGCTGAGGCCAAAGCAGGTTGTGTGTTAGTGCAAGCACCTGGGGCTCAGTGAGGACGTCCCCGCCACTGTCGCCCCTTCCATCGAGGGGCAAACCATAGCCAGGCCAGCAGAGAGCGGGGAGAAGATGGCAACAGACAGTCCCTGGAGTCTCGGTGTCGTGCTCAGTGTTATACCCGCCTTCCCTAGCGCTGGGACACCTCGGCCAGGGCTGGCCGCGTCAGCTGAGAGCCAGAAGAGGAGTTGCTGAAAGGGTGCCCGCTCCTGCCCTGTAACGCTACCCTCCTGCGTCCTTACAGCTCCCAGCACGTCTCTGTCCTCCCCATGCACGTAGGGCTCAGGGTGCCTTTTCTGCACATCCCAAAGCACCTCTTTGTGGGTGCCTCCATCTGCATGCAGGGTGCCGGCTCCCCACGGCATGGCCGTGCCCCGGGGAGCGGGAGGTCTGCGGTGGGCACCGGGGCCAGGGCTGCAGGTGATGCAGACATGCAGAGCCCACCGCCCCGAGGGAGGGAGGCCTCAGAGAGAGGAGGGGGTTAGTGGAGCCCGCGGGGGGCGGCCAGCCCTGCCGGGGTTATGATGTCCCACCAACCTCATGCCCCAAAACCAGAGAAAGGCGTCGAGAGAAGCTGCGGAGCAAGAGGCAGAGCAGAGGCGCAGGGCTGGCCGTGCCCCATGGCAGAGAGGAGCAGACAGGGATCCTAAGCTGGCAGTGAGCAGAGAGGGGGTACGGAGGGGGGGCGGGAGATGCTGACCTCTACTTTGGCCACCGCGCTAAGCTCCCACATCCGATAGGCCACCTGCGCCGCCTCGGGGAAGAACTCACCTGCAGCACTGCAATGGGAGGGCAAGGACAGGGGACAGTGAGCCACGGGGGCCCGCACCCCGCCAGCGGCTGCCCCCCACCCCGTCCTGCCCCTCCACAAGGGGCATTTTGTACCCGCCGGGTGCCGGGCATGGGGGCAGGCAGGCAGGAGCTGGGTGGGAATGGGGCAAGTGGGTGGTAAATCCCAACCGTTCCCGCTGCAGGACGTCCTTCCAGGTGTTTGCCTCTGCCCTGCGGGGCTGCCACGTGCCAAGAAGGGGCCATGGCATCGTGGCTGCAACATGCCAAGAAGGGGCCATGGCATCGTGGCTGCAACATGCAGAGGGGCCGCAGGGCCCCCCGTACCAAACCACTGTCGCTGAGGGTGCTGCTGGCCCGGGTGCTCCACCAGGCTCTGACCTGGATGTTTGTACCCAGCACCAAGGGGACAAAGAGGGACAAACAGGGGGTGACAGGTGGTCTTACTCATCGTCCCCTCCACACAGCTTCAGCAGGGCCTTCTTGTATTCCCCGGAGGTGTCCTCCTGCAAAGATAGATGGAGATGGAGAACCATGTGGCCAGGAGGGTCAGGGTAGCGCCATGGGACGGGCGCATGGAGAGCGGTGTCCCTGAGCCTTGTCCTCCGAGATGGACACCCAGCACAGGGTGGCTGGGGAGGGGGTCAGCCCTCCCACGGGCGCTGGCATCACGAGCCAGGCAGCATTAGCGGCTGCTTGGAGCGTGACCGGGGACTCCCAGCACTTACCTTGATCATGTTGTAGAGAGATTTCTCGTACTTGGTCCTGAACACCTCCCGGATGTCCAGCATGTCGATCTCGCTGCGAGACACCATGATGCGGATCAGCGTGTTGTCTCTCGTGCCCAGCCCCTGCAACGAAGGAGCCCCCGCATCAAGCCTGGGATGGCCAAGCAGCCCCACTCAGCCCATCACATTTGGGGCCCTTTATGAGATTTCTACCCAGCCCTGGATCTGAAGGAATAACTCCTTTGGAGGGAAGAGCAGAGACCCCAGGTCACATAGGTCCTGTCTTCATGGACCTGCATCACCCTGCCCTCCACAGCACCCCACAGCAAGGGGACCCCTCCTCTGGCCGGCTCCCCACAGCACTGCAGGGGACCCCCTGGAGAAGGGGTGATCCACTCACCTTCATGGCCTTGTAGAGCCTTTCAGCAAAATACTCTGCGGTGCTTCTGATGCACTTAACTGCAGGGAAATAGAGGCGTGGTGAGGGACACCAGCATCCAGCTTTGCCAGCACCCCAGCCTCTGAGCACCCACACCCCTTGGGCACCACATTCAGCATCCCCACCTGCCCTGAAGGAGCCTCCTGGAGCTCCCTAAAACCAGGCACAGCCATGACCCCAATCCCGCTGGCTTTTGGGCTGAGCCCTCCTACCCCAGCAAGGCCAGTGGTGTGTTTTTGCAGCACCCCTCACTCAGGGGCTGACTTACCCACGGCCAACATCAGCTTCTCAAAGTCACCAGAGAGTTCTCCCCGGATGCTCCTCTCGATCGGCTTCCCGGAAATCTTCAGGTACTCATCAAAGACTGCAGGACGAGAGTAAAATGATGCCTGGAGAAGCTGCCAAGATACCTTCAAGCCCAACCCCGAGCTCGCAGGAGATGCTCACCCAGGCGGAGGTGCTGCTTGCTTCGCCGGCCAAGGATGTAGATGAACTGGGCCTCGTCCGTGCCCCATTTCAGCTCACCAGCTTCCAGCAGGTCCTTGTGGGATGGGGAAAGCGAAAGAGCCCGAGTCAGGGCTGCTCACGTGGGGCTCTGCCTGAGTGTGGGCACCCTTGGCACCCACCCGCCTTTCACAGGACTAAGTCCGGATGGTTCCAGTGCCACCAGCCCTGTCCCTGCCCAGATGCCACCCATCCCAGTGACCTGCCAAGCCTCACCTTGGCATCCTGCTCCACCAGGCCCTCGCTCACCACGTCATCCTCCTCCCTGGTGCCCTGTGGGACAGAGACGGGCTCAGCCCTGCTGTGCACAGGCACCCACCACCTACAGACACTGGACAGATGGACATACCTGAAGCAGAACAACGAGCATCTTCTTGAAGTGGCCTGATGTGTCTCCAACAACGTCAGCCTCCAGATCTCTCTCATAGGCTGGTGGAAGAGGGAGAGGTCAGGGCCTGGAGAGCTGGATCCCCTTCCCTCTGCCCCTTGTCCTGGCTGAGGGGACACAAGGCCACCCCTGCCCTTCCCCAGCCCTCACCATCTTTGTAGGCGGCCACCAGGTCGTGGATCTCCTGGTTGGTGCGGGAGGCGAGGATCTCAATGAGGCACTTCTCATCCGTGCCGATGCCCTGCGGGCAGAAACGCAGCCCCGTGAGCAGTGGGGCCAGCCGGGGTGTCCTTGGAGGGGCCCCAGGGGGGCTGCCCACCCCTTACCGAGATGGCATCTTTGATCTCCTTGGCATCACTGTAAGCTGGGGGACGCATCAGGCTCACGATCAGCCGCTCGAACTTCCCCGTCAGCTCATACTTCAGGTCTGCGATGAGATCCTGGTGGAGGGGGAGAAGGGGGCTGGGGGACGCTTTGCTCCACAGCATCTCTGAGTGGGTCCAGGGAGCGGTGGGTGCCTGCGTGGGCTGGTTGGTGGCAGCCACGGCCACCTGCGTCCACAGTGGGGACGCAGACCAGGGAGCACTTCTGCTGTTACCTTCCCATAGAGGGACTTGTAGGCTTGGCAGATCTCCACTCGCTGCTTGTTGCTTCTGGACGTGATGAGGTCGAGGATGGCCTCCTTGTCGCTGCCTGCGGGGAGAGCTGGGAGTCACATTTAGCCCCATGGCTGAGTCTCACCCCCCACGGCTGGGCTCATCGTAGCCATCCTGCCGTGCCCAAAGCTGCTTCCGACTCGGGGCCGGGAGGAGAAGCAGAGCTGAGCTGGCTCCAGGGAGAACAGGGAAGCCAGGAGATGTCCTGGCACGCAGCTAAAGAAGACAGGCAGCTGAAAGGGGAGGCGATGCAGGATGCCCAGCCATGCAAGGGTCAACTGAAGGAATAGGGGACCTCAGGGTGGCCCCGGGGTGACAGTCCAGAGGATCATCCATACCAAATCCCTTCATGGCATTGTACAAGGCCTCTGCATCCTGGCTGGCATCAAAGCCCGGGAAATCCTTCACTGACCCCCTGTAGACCTAGGGGAAAGGAGGTGAGAAGGAGAAAGGGGAAGGAGAAGTTGAAGCTGAGCAGGATCGGGTCAAGACCCACTCCCACTCGGGCTGCCCAAAGGCAAAGCTCAGCCTCAAACATAAACACTTGTTCTTTTTCTCAGTTGTTCCCTTTCCTGTTTGCTCTCCCTGCTCTGCAAATTGCTTGCGTGCTGGGTCACTGGAGTACATGGCCTTCCCCCCGTCTCTCACTGGCGTTGTTCTCTGTTTGCTGCTTGTGCCCTGTGTTTAAGCTGGATACAACCCTCCCCGCTGCGCCCGCAAGAGCTGGTGGTTTGAAGAGAGGTTTCTTGAGCACATTTGGGTTCCCAGCTCCATCTAGGGGGGGGGTCAGCGGGAAAAGGGGAGACCCGACAGGAGGGTTGGACAGCCTGAACATAGCGGAAGGCATGGAAGGACCAGGGTGGTCCCCTTGCAACGCAGCGGGGCTGAAGGGAGTTACGGGGGGTGGATTGGGAGCGAGGAAGGAAGTCATTTTCCTACCGCCTGTTGCGAGCAGGGAAACCCTCCGGATGCTGAGGATGCCCAAGCTCTGCGTGTCCTCCAAGTGGAGACGCATTTGCAGGCACAAAATCATCCCGGGCTGCTAAGCGGAAAGCACCGAGAAGGGCCGGAGCTGCCAGCAGCTTGTCCTGCCCCAGCGTGTGCTCCACAGGGCCCAGGCTGGTCCAAGGGGTCGGAGCAGAAATCTTGGATAGAGGGAAAGACTTTCCCTCCTCTGCACCTCCAGGCTGCACAACAGGGAGCCCAGGAGTGACACCCCCAAACAGAGATCTCAGAAAAAAAGCAGGGACTGGGCTTCCCCTCCCCAGGTCAGCTTTGCCCAGGGGAATTCACCCCAGGGGAGCCTGGGGCTGGACTCTGAATGAGATCGATACAAACCCTGGGTGGAAGCAGATGTGAAACCAGCCCGGCCCCACATACGGAACTGGGACACATCCCCACTGAGCCAGCTGAGCACCAGTACTGTTTCCTTAGTGGTCTCGCTGGGAGCCAGGCTGAGCCGGGGCTCTCAGCTGCGTCAGCACCCTGGGGAACTCCGAGCACCCTCCCTCGGCTCTGTGTGTACCATGTGCCAACGGGGTGCATACACCTCCCAGGGCTCACTGGCTCAGGATCTGCTGCAGGGCTTAATATCCCCGAGAGCTGTACAAACGCCCAGGGCTGTTGCCATCGTGGGCATCTAAAGCCCACACGTCCCCAGAGAAGATGGACATGAGGCAGGCAGCACCAGTGCCAGCATCCCGGACCCAGCAAGTGCCGCCAGGAACGAACCCAGGGGGATGCACATGGGGCAGCCCCATCCCCATCACTCCCCTGGGCCCCATCCCAATGCTGAGGCACAGCAGCTCCGCTGTGCAGCTCACACAGCTGGGCTCTGTACCCCCATTTTCCAGAGAGAAACCAGTCCAGGCAGGGCACATCCCACAGGCCCTCTCGGGAGGAGCTGCTGGCACTGGTGTCCCACATGGTGGGGACCGGGTCAGGCAAGAGGAGACGCTGCCCTTCGAGGGAGCCCGGCGGCGCGGGGACAGATCGTATTGCAGGTGATTCATCCGGAGAGCTGGATTTAGCCCCGCTTCCCGGCAGCTCCCGGACCCTCCTGGCTTGGTGCAAGCTGCTGCCCACACACATGCCTTGCGGAGACATAAATAAGGAGTTGCAGGGGAAAGGAGGTGCCAGGAGGCAGCAGGAGGGAGTGAAGGTGGCTGGAAGGTGCTGGGGTCACACGAGTGGTGATGGGGAGGGAAGATGTTGGCCCTGGTTAAATGGGGAGGAGGAGCAGGGCTGCGCTCCTGCCTGCTGAGCCATGGAAGCACGAGCTGCCTGCCCTGCCGCAGTGCCGCCATGGCCGGGGTCAAGGGAAACTGAGGCAGGAGCTCAGTGCTGGGCATTGCCCCACGCACCCTGCACTCTTGTGGGAACGAAGCCCCAGGGAGGTGCAGAAACGTCACTTGGGAGGGGAACAGCACCCTGCCCACTGCACCCTCCTTGCACCCCCATCCCCCTTCCCATCTCCTGCTTCAGCTGCCGGGGCCCCCCTGCCTTCCCCCCTCTGAGTCATCCCGGCCTGCCTGGGACCTCCCAGCTAAAAATAAACCAGGCTGGGGCCGGGAGGGTGGAAGCAAAATTCCCAGCGTGGCTTTGCTCTCTCCCACCACATGGCTGCTCGGGGGTCCTGGACCACTGCAGGGGTGATGCTCACCGGTGTCGGGCCTCAGAAGCAGCCACCCCCTTGGCTGGGCAGGAAGCTGTGGGTGATTGGGCTTGAGGTAACGCTCACTTGATTTCTCAAGGGAATGGAAAGCAGAGCCTGGCCCCGAGCCGTGGAAAAGGGAGACTCTGGACTCGGACCCCTCCCCTGGCTAGCACGGTGCAGGCAGGCTGTTCCCCCAGGCAGGCTGTACCCTGCCAGCCACAGCTGCCCACCCAGGCAGGGTTTTCCACCCACGCTGAGATGTTTTCCTGGCCGCGAGGGAGCATCTGCTCACCCAGCTGCCGTGCTGCACCAGCCCTGGCTCCGAGCAGGGAGAAATCCAGGCTGGTGGGGAGAGGCTGACCTGGGGCTCAACGCCTTGCAGTGGGCTCAGGCACAGGCAGGATTTCTCTCCAGCAAAAGCCCAAACTCCCAGTGCAACAGCTCTTCTCCTTCCCACAGCCCTGCTTCTCTTCCCCATCCCACTGTGGTCCCAAAAGGATTTTTGCTCCTCGCTGTCCCTGCTCTCCCAGCTCCCCGCCCTAGCACTTCCCAGCATCATATCCAGACAGCGCTGGCTGGAGAGGCAGGAATGTAAACAGGCTCCGGGCAGCGTCGCACACCCTGTGCGCAACACCACCATCTTTGCTGCACAACGGAGACGCTGCCCCGGCTCTGGGGTCTGCCCCGCGGCACCCTCCGTACCCATCCCCACCGCCCGTGGGGCACCCTTACCTTTCCTTTGGGTGCCATGGCTTCCCGAGCTGGAAGTCACCGGAGTGAGGGCGAGGAGGAGCTGTGGGAGGGAGCAGAAAAGCCACCATGAGCCGGAGCCCCCTCTCTGCGGGCTGTGTGAGTCAGGGGAGGCTTCGCTCCCTGCCGTGGGAGGGCGATGGCCGGGTGGCTGCTGGGGAGGCTCAGGGAGAGGGGCTTCGCCAGCCACCCTGTGGTCACCAGAACTGAGGTCCTTTGGCACCACGAGTTGGGGACCCCACAGGAGGGGGGGGGGGCAGTGGAGATGGGCCCCCGCGCAGCTTCCTGCCAGCGCCAAGAGCAACCGGGAGGGGAAGAAAGTGCTGAATACATGGAAATGGGCCGAGCATCCTCCGTGGGGCTGACCCTCCTTGCTGCACCCCACAATGCTCCCCCTGCAGCCCCCCAAGCCCTGGCACCATCCCAGCTTCAGCAGCTGCTGGGGACGCCCCGTTGCTGCGTGGTGCCAGGGGCTGGGCAGCCCCCCCCAAAGTCCCACCAGCTTTATCTGAGTTTCCGTGCACCGAATCAAGGCCGCCATCAGTCCCACGCACCCAGCGGAGCTCAGGAAACGCAGTGGGGTTTCCAGGGTAACTCGCAGGTTGTTTTCTAACACTAAAAACCATTTATAGCTGCAACCCGCTGCGGCCTGGGCTCTCCCCCCCCCCCCCCCCCCCCCCCGCCAGCCCCCAGACAGAGCCTTTTGCTCGGAGAAAGCTGACGGAAGGAGAAAAACAGCTGGAAAATGGAAGGCGGCCATGAATGAACCGCTGAGCGTCAGCTGAGCTCCAGCCATGAGGCATGGCTGCCTCCCCGCCAGCTCTCGCCCTCCCTCCGAGACACGTTGCAGGAAAGCTCCAGGCGCAGTGGGGCTGCCCTGGGGGGATTTCTGCCCCCCAGGCAAGCTCGATTCCATGCCACTGAGCAAGTAGAGGAAGTCTCATGAACTTCCCTGGCTTGGCCCTGCTTCCCTGCGAGAGCACCCGTGGAGGGGGAGACCCAGCCCCGCAGGCTGGGTCACCCCGCTCGGGTGCAGGAAGCCTGCTGGTACCTGCGGGCGTCCTTGCTAAGGGAAGGAAGTTTTGCAGAAACCCAGAGCTGCCTTCACCTCCCCCCCCATTTCAGCTGGGGAGGCTGCAAGACTCAGCCGCCCTTCCCCGTGGCTCCTGGCTGGGGGAGAGCCCCCACGTGCCCCATGCGGAGTGGGGCTGCACTGCGGCCGGGTGCTGGGTGGGCGCCAGGGGATCCCAGCCCCCGGCCCGTGCAGGCTTTTAATGCCACTCAGGAGCCTGTCCGTGAAGCTGCGTACCCTCCAGGGCACGGAGAAAGCCCTGCGTGGCACGGCCCCCCTGCCTCGCTCCATGCCTGCGGCAGCCAGGCTGAGACCACCCAACTCATCTGAGCCGTGGTGGAAAATGCCCCGGCCACACCCAGTCCCCAGCCTGTCCCTGCAGTGCCCCATCCCTGTCCCCCACCGCTGCAGAGGCTGGGGGAGCCATCCCAGCTCCTGCCCTGCCATGTGGGGAGGATGCCCAGACAAACACACTGCATCCATGGGGCAGGCAGCAAAACCTGGAGGCTGCAGAGCCCAGGCATGGGGATGTACCTGCCCCCCCCCAAAAAAAACAACAAAACAATGGAGAGGTTCAGGCTGTGGGGGTCTCTGGACAGAAAGTGCCATCAGAAACCTAAATGATGTGCACAGCCCATCCCCTTTGCAGAATGACCCACCCTTGCCAAAAAGCCTCTTGACACACACACACACACCCCCCCCCAGCAGCAGCATGCACCCCACTGTGCCTCTCCATGACCCCGCCACAGCTTTGGGCTCAGGGGTTTCTCCCCAGGACCTCAGCACCCCCTTTTGCAGCCCGCTGCCTGGCGGGGGTCCCCAGCATGGCCGCACATGGCAAAGGCCAGGGCACACCCAGCACCCCATCGTCCTGCCCACAGGACGGAAAGGGAGCTTCGCTGTCTTAAAAAAGCAGCATCCGTCCTCTCTGAGCGGCAAGGGACGTCCCCAAAGTCCCCTGCCCCACCCCAGCACCAAAGAATCCCCTGGCCCTCCTGGAGCTCCATGCCTCTGGGGTGGAGTATGGTGTGTTTGCCCCTGCAAAACTCTGGGGGTACCAAACCAAGGGGATCCCCCCCCACCGAGCCCAGCTGGACCCCTGCGCGGAGGGATGGGCGTTTCCGCAGCCGCCGCAGCGCGGGGGCCCGGACAAAGGCGCATCCCGGCGGGGACACACCCATGGGCCCCCCAGCAGTGCCCGCGCCCACCTGAAAAAGCACCCCCTGGCCGTGCAGCCCTCCGGGCTTTTGTTAAAAAGGAAGGATTTTTCATAAAAAGAGAAAGAAAACAAGGATCCCCCGCTCCCGCAGCCACCCCTTGGTGGGACCCTCCGCTCGCAGAGGCTTTCCTCCCCTCGCGTGCCACCACGGTGGCTTTGCACCCCAGCACCGTCCCCTCGCCTGCCCACCGTGGTCCCCCCGCACGCGGGCGCACACTTACGAGGGGCGCCGAGGTCTGGCCGGGTGTGCCTGGGGAGCAGCCGGCGGGCTCGGTGCGCACTTGTGGCCGTCCTTGGCCTGCAGCTGTTTCCTCCAGCGAGACGTCACCGCTCACGAGCCCTCCAGTCCCCGCCTGCCACGGCAGCGGGGCCAGGGCCGCGCTCCCACCCTCGCCACCATGCCAGACCTCAAGCCCCTCGGGTTTGGGTGCCCAGCGTGTGTGTGGGGGGGAACCTGGTGCCACTTTGCAGAAGCACCCCTGCCCAGGGTGTGGGGAAAGGGGGTCACTTTGGCAGAAAAGCCCCACCGGGGGGTGCAGGGGGCTGCGTGCCAGCAGCGGTGACAGGCGCAATGTAAGGCAATAACCACAATTACACTTGGGCTGCGGAAATTTCACCCCCTTCCGTTGTGTCCTTCCCTCCCCCCCCCCCCCCCCCCGGTTTCCTGGTGAATACCGGGGTGCAGGGTACCCCGCTGCCTCCCCGGATGGTCCTGCTGCTGGCCACTGCTGGCCACTGCCACCCGCACCAAATCACCCCCTTCCCTGCCTGTGGTTGGGAAGCATCCATCCCTGACTCCCTCTGCAAAAGCCAAGGGGGGGGGGTTGGTCCCCCAGGACCTGCTTAAGGGGGGAAGGTGCTGACCAGGGCTCTGCAAGGAGCAGCCGAGGGGCAGGAGCCGAGCTGGCACAGGGAGCTGGGCAGAGGCAGCCCCCTGTCCCCCCCAGCCTGCAGACACAGGGGTGAGAAGACCCTGTGGCACAGCCAGGGATGCAGGCTGAGCCTCTCCCTCCGAGATGCTCCTGGCTGGCTGTGCCGCTGCCTGCAGAGCCCTGGGGCGCTTCCTTCCCTGCCTTGCCTGGGTTAACCCCGCTCCTTCCTCACCACCTCCCATTGCCCCGGCCAGCACAGGAGCTGCAGAAGGACTGGAGGAGCTGGCGGGGGTCCCCAGGAGCCATGGGCAGTGGTGTCCGTGCTCTGGCTGATACCAGCAGGAGCAGATAAAATCAAGGCTCCCCCTCAAGATGTTGAAGGCTGCTGGCATATAACCTTCCAGGCACCCAAGTCCTGGTGGTACCCGCTGGCTAGAGCATCTCTGGGGCTGCAAGGCAGCCAAGCTGCCCAACCCTGCCTGTCCTGGGAGATGATGATAGTCCTGGCCAACAGGGACCCCAGGCTGGCTCTGACAAGCCCGATGGCCAGCATGCAGCCACAGGGCTGTGCTGTGCCCCCAGGGGAGTGGAAGCATCCTGGGAGGGGGAGACCCTCATGGGGGGCACTGGCTGCTCCTTTGTGCCCTGTTGTTCCCTCAGGGCAATGTTCCCCTGGGCTAGCGTTGGTGTCTGGAGGCCTTACCCACGTGAGACAGCGTGGGTGACAAGCACAGCTTTGTTCACTCTGTGCTGCAATGCAGGACAACAGCCCTGCTCCCCTCCCAGTGCCCCTGCTGGGTCATGGTGTGCTGAGCCCCACTGCCCCAGCAGCTCACAGGGTGTGCTGGGGATATGGGGCTGCCCCATACAGCCAGGACAGGGCAGCCATATGGTTAGAGCACACACCTATGCTTTAGGAGCTCTAAATCCCACCTTGCTTTGTTCCTGCATGGCTGATGTAGCCCTCCTCTTCTTCTTACAAGCTGGAGAATGTGCTGATACATCACAGCTTAAGAGGTTTTTGTCCCCAAATACTGTAAGCAGACACAGCCTCAGCACTTTCCACACAATAAATTCAAAATTATTTTCTCTCTGCAAAATACTAGCTCCCAGCCTCTTCTCAGAGCCCAGACTTAGTCTTCCTCTCCCAGGGTACTGAAGACCAGCCAGACCATACCACAGCTTTCCTATACCCTCCCCCTGCCAGGAGCAGCCCTACAGAACAGCCATGCTGGGGCCTGAGGGCACTTATATGCCATATGGGTCCTGAGCAGCCTCACATGGGGCCCCCACCCACACAGCCCTGGGCCCCTATTTAAGCCC
Source organism: Butorides virescens (assembly GCA_017310255.1). Taxonomy (NCBI): domain Eukaryota; kingdom Metazoa; phylum Chordata; class Aves; order Pelecaniformes; family Ardeidae; genus Butorides; species Butorides virescens. The sequence continues at coordinate 9,735 of JADKXX010005027.1, read as the reverse complement.
AGCCCTGGACTCACTTCAGCCCTTAGTTGCCCTTTGCTGCTCCCCCAGGAGGGAGGTACTGTGCTGGGGTCATTCCCAGTGCCCATTTTATCCTCTACAGAGGAGCATCTAGGTCTTGTTGCACCCTTGTAACCCCCCAGCTGGGATAGGGGCTGGGATAGGGGCTGGGATGGGGTTGGTGTTGCTTGGGCTGAGAGCTGCAGCCCCAGCCCTGCTCCCAGGGCAAGGCTGGATGGGTCAGCAATGGATGGTGCTGCTGCCTGCCCTGCTGTGAGCTGCACTTGGGCTGAGTAGGTACTTTTCTTCATCTAAGGCTGCTGCCTCTAAGCAATGGGGCTGTGAAAAGGTGTGGGCAGTAACTGGGCTCTTGGTGTCCAAATACTGGGGAAGTGCAGGCAGCCTCAGGGCTTTGCTTCTAGGAGCTATAGCTGGGTGTGCTGCTGCAAACATCCCATGGAGCTGGGTCTGTGCTCCTCTGCCTCGCTGCTGCTGTCAGTTCTTGGACCTGCTCACCTTCCTCTGTGTTCCACAGGTACAGTCACAGCTGTAGGTGCATGCACCCCTGCTTCCTGACCTGGCCATCTTTGTGCTCCTTTCTACCTGGATTTCCTCCAAAACCTGCTCCACAGATTGAGATGAGGGTCCTGGTGTGAGAGAGTGTGGACAGAGGGAAGGGGTTCCCCCTTCCACCTGCACAGGCAACTTTAAAATGTTAATTAAGCTCTCTCAATAATGCTTCTGAGCCTATTAGCATTGCAGGCTTGTGTGTGTGATTTGGAAGGCGTTGTGGGAAAAATATTTCTGCATAGATTTCCTATTGTGCAGCCCTGAGTAGTGGTCAGCGGGGGGAGGGCCAGGGCGCTCCCAAAAGGGATTTAAGGGGAGAGTGTAACTGGGGCTGCCTGGTGCTTGCCCTCCCTATCAGCTCGCAGCTGGAGCAGTTTGCCCAAAGGATGGCTGGAGTAAGTAGTTTGTTTGCAGAAGAAGGGAAAATCATCAGGGTGAGATGCTAAGGGTGGGACTGGTGGTGTGCAGTGGGTGGGTGCTGCTGGGGGGTAGGTGGGAAGGCAGCCCCAGCTGGCCTGGCCTTGGGCAGCCCCTCTCCAGCCCCTAGGAGACACAGCAGTTGTCCTGGAGGTTGGGGCTCCCTGTGCCCCAAGGGCTTACAGCACCCCATCCTGCGGGTCAGGGTGCTGGGCATTGCCCCAGGCCGGTCCCTGTCCCCTCCGGGCTCCGTGCTGCAGGACCACATGGCCCTCTGATCCTTGGTGGTGTTGGGATGTGCTGGTGGGGAAGGTTTCCAGCTGGGTCCCTGGCCCTGTAAGTAGCTGGTTGTGGGATTTGAAGTGTTGCAGGATGAGCTTTGCTGCGGGGTGACCTGGAGGTGCTGGCAGCACCATGCAGATGTGGAGGCATGCAGCCCCCTTGCTCCAGCCCTGGGAGCTGCTGGGGAGGGACCGGCAGGATGGGGGAAGGCACACAAATCCAGGCATGCCATAACAAGCACCTCACTTGCCCCAAGCATAAATATCACACAATTTGGGGTTTCTGCTGTGCTGACATTGGGGACCTGAGCAAGCCACAGTATTAGTGCACAGGCTGATGGCCCAGGGGACCCAGTCTCTGAGCTGTGCTGTTGACCCACAGTTATGGGTGCTGTGGGTGCATCTTCAGCTGAGCAGATGGGTCCTTCCTGGTGCACCTCAAGGCCAATGGCTGCTCCAGGAGCAGAGCATCTCCCATCCCTCCTTCTCTGGCCCTGCTTCTGCATTTCAGATAGCGTCAGTGTCAGCTGGGACAGTGCTGGCTGTGCATCCACGCTAGGGATGCTGCTGGAGCAAGAGGACTTGCTGAGCTGGCAGGGGGACAAGCAGGTGTCCTTGTCCCCTCTCACTGTAGCACGAATTGGGCAGAGCCCAGCAAACCCCAATCGTGCATTGCTCCACTTCTCAGTGGGCATGAGAGAGCAATGCAGCCACTTTACACCACCTTGCTCCAAAATGGGCTGCTCTTCTGGCACGGACAGAAAACAGGCAGTATCCAGAGAGTCCGGAAAGCACTGTGTGGGTGGTGGGAGCTGCAAGGAAAATGTTCAGGCTGGGTTTGGGTCACATCCCCAGGGCAGTGCCCGTAGGGCAGCAGCATCCTCATGCCTGCTGCTTTTCCTCTCCCGCAGATGCCGTGCTGGGGCTGCCTGCTCTCTGTTTCGAAGATGCTTTCCCGCAGGAAGCGAGTCCAGGCCGGCTCAGAGGGCTCCAGCCTTCGCCGCTGCCTCTCCACCATGGACCTCATTGCCTTGGGAGTGGGCAGCACGCTGGGGGCAGGCGTCTACGTCCTGGCAGGGGAAGTGGCTAAGACCAGCTCTGGCCCAAGCATCGTCCTTTCCTTCCTGATTGCAGCTGTGGTGTCTGCTCTGGCAGGGCTGTGCTATGCCGAATTAGGGGCCCGCGTGCCCCTGGCTGGGTCTGCCTATCTCTACAGCTACGTGACAGTGGGCGAGCTGTGGGCATTCATCGCTGGGTGGAATCTGCTGCTGTCCTATGTCATCGGTATAAGGACCTTTTGATCCCTCCACCTTTGCTTTGCAGTGGTGGCTTTGCTGGGTGTCATGCCCAGAACCATGGGGCCACCGTCACTGCTCCAGCCACTGCCTCTCCCCAGGTACCGCCAGTGTTGCCCGGGCTTGGAGCGCTACTTTTGACCAGCTCCTCGGCAAGAAGATGGGGAGGTTTTTGGGTGCTCATGCAGCCATGAGTTCTGTCGGCCTGGCAGAGCACCCAGATGCCTTTGCTGCTGGCCTGGTGGTCCTACTGGCAGGTAGGATGCCTCCCCCCGTGCCACCTTCCATGTAGGATGAGGTCCTCACACCATCATGGGCTCTTCAGGATGGTGCTGACCCCTCTGAGGCTTTGCCATTTCCCTGAGCAAAGAATGGGGAACATAAGGGAAATCTGCAGATCCTCCTGGCTCTACTACTCCCTCACCTTTTCCACCCTCCCCAGTAATGTCTACCCTGGGCCTGGTGTCATCCAGGGGGCTTGGCCAGTTTTGCTCTTTTTGTCCCTAGGGCTTCTTTCCTTTGGGGTGAAGGAGTCCACCACGGTCAACAAAGCCTTCACAGCTCTCAACGTGCTTGTCCTGCTCTTCGTCACAGTGAGTGGCTTCATCAAAGGTGACCTGAGCAACTGGAAGCTCGGGGAGGATGACCTGCCACGGGTGGCTGCCCATGAGGCTGGGTATGAGGGGCACCGCTCTGCTTGTGCTGCCTTTGGAGGGCCCTGGGGATGGCTGGGTCATCCCCCTAATGCTTTATTCCAGGAAATCCCGCTTTCTCCCATTTCTCCCTGCCCTGTTGGCAATGCATGAAACAGCCAAAGTCCTAAGCCCTGCTGGGTTGATGCTGGGGGGGTGAGCAGGCTGGATCAGGCTGTTCAGCCTGGCCCCATCCTGGGACCCCTCTGCACTGACCCCTCTGCACTGCCTGACTCTTCCTCCTCCTCACAGGAATCAGTCCGTGGCTGACAACACGACCAGTGCCTTTGGGGCAGGAGGCTTCATGCCCTACGGTTTCACTGGGACCCTGGCTGGAGCCTCTACCTGTTTCTATGCCTTTGTTGGATTTGACTGCATCGCTACCATGGGCAAGTGAGGCGGGGAGGGATGCTGGCGGGACCCTCCCCTGCAGGCTGGGGGGGCCGTGGCAGAGATTCTCCCCGCAGCCCCGGGAGCTGGTGTAGGCTGAGCTGGGAATGGGCAAGAGCCGGCTCTGTGCCGCAGCCGCCCTCTCCTGCCCTCCATGCTCAGAGGAGGAACTATGAGAGTCCATGTGGCATGACTGGGCTAATCCTGAAGAGGAGGCGTTCCCTATCCCCCTAACCCTGGAGCCCAGGAGGTCTAGTGCTCCTTGCTAGGAGGCCTCTGTGTCCCCTCTTGTGGAGGGATACGGGATATGAAATGAGCATCTGTTTTTACAGCTGAGCTTGTCCTCCCCAGGGGAAGAAGTGAGGGACCCGCAGAGATCCATCCCCGTAGGCATTGTCCTCTCCCTCCTCATCTGCTTCCTTGCGTACTTTGGGGTGTCTGCTGCCCTCACCCTGATGATGCCCTACTACCTCCTGGATGCCATGAGCCCACTCCCAGTGGCTTTTGAATACGTTGGCTGGAGCAGTGCAAAGCACGCTGTGGCTGTGGGGTCACTGTGTGCCCTGACGACCAGGTGAGGGGCAGCCCATGATGGCAGCTCTGTGGCTCAGAGCAAGGTTGCACTGGAGCTATAATACATGCAGGAGCTATCCCCAACCCCCTTCCCTTGGCCCTGGTCGGCCAAAATCCTTCAGTCCTTTGTCACAAATTCTGTTGCTCCCAGCCTGGCCCCTCCTTGTCAAGGAGAGCAACCAAACCCCTTGGCATGCCACTTATAGCTTGAAGTTGGAGGAGGTGGTCAGGTGTTTGGTGGCACCGTGACTGCAGGAGCAAGCTGCGGTGTCTCGGTGTGCATAGGGTTCCCGGTGACCTGTGGACGTCACTTCCCTGATACTGTCCCTCATCTGATGGTGAGGGAGGTGATGGTCTTGTCAGTGTGTTCTTGAGAAGGTCATGGACCGTACAGATGAATGGGAGCTCCCTTGGCACCCAAGGAGGAGCAAAAGGCAGGATGGCACCTTCTGGATTCCTACCCTCTTCCCTATCTTATCCCCTCTCTGCAGCCTCCTGGGGTCCATGTTCCCCATGCCACGGATCCTCTATGCAATGGCTCGAGATGGGCTCCTCTTCAAACCTCTGGCCAAAGTTAGTCGCCGTCAGTGCCCAGTGGTGGCAACACTGGTGTCTGGAGGAGTGGCAGGTGGGTGAGTGATTGGGTTACCCCTTAACCTTGAGCAGGGCTTGGTGGATGTCCCCTTTCAGCAGGACAACAGAGATGTCCTAGCTTGCCAGCAGCTGTTTGAGCAATATCTCTCCACCCAGAGAGAGGTCTCCTCGCTGTGGGTGAGGACCATTTGGCCTCAGTGCTGTCCCAGACACCAGTTCAGTGCCTCCAAGCTGCCAGGCAGGAGGTGGCAGGATGCTTTGCACTAGTGACCGAAGTGTCACCAGCTCATCGAGGTGCTTGGGTCCTGTTCCAGCGGGTGGCAGGGAGACCCAGGGCGGGGGGCACAGCTGAGATGGGCACAGCAGCAATGCTGCCAGCTCTGCCAGGAGGCTGAAAGTGCTTCTCATCCCCGCAGCTCTCCTGGCCCTCCTCTTTGACCTGAAAGCCCTGGTTGACATGATGTCCATCGGTACGCTGCTGGCCTACTCGCTGGTGGCTGGCTGTGTGCTGCTGCTCAGGTGAGGCTGCTGGGGACAGGGCTCACCCAACGGCTGATGTTGGCCATGCCTGGGACGAGGCGCTGGCCTTGGTGCGCTGCAGATGCACACTCAGGCGCCTTGACGTCCAATATCTGCTCCCCAGGTATCGGCCTGGACCCAGCGCTCAGGACACTCCTGCAGGGAAGGTCCCGGCTGTGCAGCGCTGGTGGGACCATCTTGTCCGGCCACCCCCGCATCCCACCCCATGTTCCTCTGCTGTGGTGGCCGGGGCTCTGATGTCCATAGGTATGCCCAGGAGCGATGGATGGGCTTCACGGGGAGCTGGCTGGAGGGGACCCATGGGGGACATTGCTGCTGTGGCATGGGCTGGCAGCTTCCTGCTCGCAGCAAACCACCCGGCAGCGGTTGCAGGCAGGGCCTGCCTGGCTCCCTCCTGCCCTCTCCCGATTGCCACGCAGCTGGCTCGCCCAGCGGGGCCTCGGAAAACCTCCCGCTCCCTCCGCTGCCCAGGCTGGCTGGAGGGAAAAGCTAAACCCACCATGACACACCACCCAGCCCCGACCCCTGGTTGTCCTTTGTCCCTCCTGCCATGGCGGCCTTGGGTGCTGCACCCTGGGAGAGGGACGGGTTCATCCCAGGGAGGTGCTGCCCTGATGTGCCGCTGTGGTCCCTCCGCAGCCCCCCTGCTCTGCGCCGTGAGCTGGGTGAGCACCGCGGGGCTGCCCTGCCTCCGGGCCGGGGGCGCCTGGTGCATCACTGCTCTGGCTCTGCCTCTCCTGGGGATCCTGGCGGCAGCTCTGCTCATCCGGCGGCAGCCTCGGAGCTGGGAGAGAGCATCCTTCATGGTGAGCACACAGCCCGGCTCTTGGTGGCCGTCCCCAGAGAGAAGGTCCTGGGGGATGGAGAGGAGGCGAGTGCCACAGCCCCATGGGGAAGGGGTTATATTGCATCGGGGGGGTGTTCCCTGTGCATCAGGTCAGGCAGACCTTTGCTGCATCCGTGTTGAACAAAGCACTGTTGGAGGCATCGGGCAGCTCACGGGATTTTCCATGGGGACTGAGGGCTGCCTCGTTCTTCCCCCCACGTCTTGCTGGCCAAAGGGGCACCTCCTGGAGCCCCCGCTGAGCCCAGTGCCTGCTGCACGAATCAGAGCAGCTCTTCAGTAAAAAGAAACCCAGTCCTGGCATCCTGGATTCATTTTGCTAGCAATTTACTGCCTCCCCCTTAAATCCTGCAGCACCTCCTGCCCCGGTGCAGGACCCGTCAACCAAACCACTCCCCATGAGCATCCCTCTCCAGCACAGGCTGCAGGCCAGGCTGGGCTTCCCCTTGCCTGATGGCAACTAGCCACAGCAGCCAAGAGCCTAAGTGGGCTGTGAAATTGCTGCCCGTGGGCTGGCTGGTGCCTCCGGGTGAAGGCATGACCCTGTTGCTTTGTCCCTGTAGGTTCCCTGCCTGCCCTTCTTGCCGCTCCTCAGCATCACCATCAACAGCATCCTGATGGCCCGGCTCAGCGCAGCTGCCTGGCTGCGGTACCTGCTCTGGATGGCCATCGGTAAGCCTGGCCACCCTTGAGGTCCTGGAGCTAGTGGCAATGTCTTTGGGTGAAGCATAGGTGATTTGAGAGCCCGTGGCATTGATGCTGGCTGCAGGGCGGTGGTGGGTGGATGGAGGAGATTCTGAATGTCAATGTCAAAGGGTGGTGGGAGCACCCTATCCTCTGATGTGCAGCCCAAAGGAGTGGGAACTTTGGGGCTGGGAGGGTAGAGGACCCCCCCCATCCTATTCTGCCTGTTCCCAGGTTTCCTCATTTACTTTGGCTACGGGATCTGGCACAGCACCGAGAGCCACCGGCCCGAAGGGGCAGCCCCCCAGCAGCCCCCAGGAAGCATGGCCAGGGAGGTGGCCCCAGAGCCCTGCGGGACTGTGGGGTGCCTGTCTGCTCCAGGGCAATAAAAGGAGACAGGCTGGTGGTCCCTGAGCGCCTGGCTGCCTCCACCCCGTGCCTGGGGGGCAAGGGGGCCCCTTGGGCAGAAGGTCCCGTCCCACAGAGGGGCAGAGCCCTAACAGGAGCTGCAGGAGCTGTTTTCTCCTGAATCTGGTGAACCTCCATGAGCAACCTGAATCTTCATGGCAAGCCCCTGCTGAAGGAGTTTTGTCTGACAAGGATAAATAAGACAAGTGTTTTTGCTGCTGTTATTGGGTTGGGGGGGTTGTTGCCTTTGGAACCTCTCCCTGCAGCGCCCCCAACCTCCCCATCCCCTCGCCCACCCTGGCCCCTCAGGTGCTCACGGCAGGGTGGGGTGGAGGCTCCTTGTGCTGCCCTGGCCCCCCACACTGCCTCAGCACCCTGAGGCTGGCAGGGCTGACCTGCCTGTCCCCCCACAACTGCCAAGGCACTGCCGTGGCCAGGCTTGTTCCTCCTGACTATGGGTAAGTCCTTTTCTGGACTCCCAGCACTCCCCTTTCCAAGCATATTCCCCCAGGTCCTGTGCAGGACCTACTTGGGGTGGTGGGACACGTTACCGGGTGCCCAGGGTGCCAGACCCCACCAGCCACATCTCCCTTTGCCTGGAGATCCTGCACCCTTCAACCACAGCTAGGTGAGATTTCCTGGGGCAGCAACCTGCCCCATTTCCCCTGCTTTGGTGCTACAGCACCTGGCGTGTCCCCCCCCATGTCCCTGAGGTTGCTGTGCAAAGCTGGAGGCAGCTCCACCACCCACCCCCAGAGCCCTGGGGATGCACGGAGCAGTGGGTGCCCTGGGGGGGATGCTGCTCTGACACAACAGGCACCCCCATTCCCCACTCGGGGCACCCTGTGGAAGTGCTTGGGTGAGAGCCAGACCCCACATCCGTGCTGCCTTCCTGGCTGCCTCGTTCAGCCGATATTTTCCCGATAAGGATCGGCACAAAGGACGGAAGCGGCTGTTGCAGCGGCCCGGCTGCGAGGGTTGGGGTCTGCCCTGTGCTGGGAGCCCACTGAAATGACGGAAGGGGTAGGGAGAGGGGGACCGGCGGTGGGGGCCTCCTCTGGGGCTCCCTTCTTGTGGCTTTGTGGTGCCTGCTCCCACCCTGCCCTCGGTGCAGAGCACTCAGCCCCGCCATGAGATGCTCCTGCACCAGTCCCCAAAAACCACTGACATGGGATTCTTGAGGCTGCTGCTTCTTACAGACTTGTAATTGTTACAGCCAGTAGCATGTTGGCCTGGGGCGTACACACACACCCCCCAAGCTGAACTGCCCTGGGGAGGGGACAGGCCAGTGGCAGCCCCCGGAGCAGCGTCTGTCCCACCACACTCATGCGCCCAGTGGAAAGTGCTTGTGTGCATCCAGCCCCGAGCTGTGGCCCCGCAGCCGTGCTGGCAGTGTCTTCCCAGGTGGGGATGCACTGGCTCGGAGCAAGGAGGGATGGATGTGCCCTGCTGGCTGCCACTGCTGAAGCCTGCTCCCCCCTTGGGAGGGTGCTCGGCTCCCCAAATGTGCAGCACCTCTGGGAATGCAGCCTCTGCCTGGCCTGGGGGAGAAGATGGGGCTGGTGGTGCTGCTGATGGGCAGTGGGGACAAAGAGGGTTTGGCCTCGGTGTGGCAGGCAGCAGGGGCACACGTGGGACACAGGAGCAATCTGGGGGAGCCATTCCCTGAAGGTGGAGGTGATGGGGAGAGGAGGGCATGGGCAGGAGCCCTGCCTGGCCCCCCTCCCCGGCTGTGAGGCAGGTCCTGGGCAGGGGAAGCCCTGGAAATGCCCTGGAAAAGCCCTGGAAGTGGCATGAGTGGGTGGCATCGGCTAGGAGAAGCCTGAGCAGGAGGCTGAGCCCCAAAATGGGACAGGCTGACGTGGTCTATGGCAAGGGCAGTGCTGGAGGTGGCAGATATACCCGGCTGCACCCATCCCTCCTGCCCTTTGCTGCCACCCTGGGAAAGCCTCTGTGGCTCAGCCCTGGGCTTGGCCATGCACTTCCCAGGGATGCTCCCCAGGGAGTGAGGTACCTTAACACCACCATGTCCCCACTGCCCTCCTCATCCTCCCGGTGCTCGTCCCCATACTGTTCCAGTGACCACCTTGCCCCTGTGCCCCCAGGCAGCATGGATGCTGGTTATGCTCAGAGCCAAGTGCTGGGTTGGGTCCAGCCCAATGCACGTCTGCATGTCCTGGCTGACCCCTTTTACCCCCCGAGAGCCCCCCGCAGCCTCCCTCCAGAGGAAGGGGTGCAGGGATGGCATGGGCTGGGGAAGGGCAGGCGCAAATGTCCTGTGAAATTCTCCATCCTCTCGGTCGGATGGGGCTGCCCCATGGGCTTGGCTGGCCCGGGGGCCTGCCCCGGCAGCGGGGGGCACTTGTGAGAGCAGCCCCAGGCTCACATGCCCAGAGGAAAGCCCTGGCAGCCCCGGGCTCACGCGCCCAGAGGAAAGCCCTGGCAGCCCC